>OX465110.1:6331017-6753517 GCA_949987565.1 Luidia sarsii
AGTGAATAGGACACGGATGAGAAACAAAGGACAAAGAGTGAGCTGGTAGGGAAGGGCAAGCGGTGGGTAGGGATTAGTGAGAGGAGGGGGAACGATCAAAGAGAAGGGCAAGGAGTAGGTTAGGGATTAGTGACAAGAGGGGGAAAGATCAAAGAGAGAAGTGTGATGGACTGAACACAAAAGAAGGATTATCAGAAAGCTGAATGGTGTTACGGTAGTCATTACCCTCCTGGATGTTGAGACCATGTGGTTAAATAGTCCGAAGACGCTTTATCCACATTTTCTCAATTTTAAATCCTAGCGGGACCTTTCTCGAAGGCTCGTACGCACTGTTGACAGTGAAACTGAGAGTCCACAGGGGGGGGGCTTCAATGAAGGGCTTCTTATTGCACTACTCGACGTGATAAGCACCGAGTGCTGACTGCTCAGTGCCTCTCCCGATTGCCTGCTGATACAAATTTACAACGCAGGGATTTGAACCCGCGACTCCTGTTTTCTTAGCGCAGACCATCTTAACCACTGGGCCACCGGAGCTTGAGGTCGCGTGGAGAGATTTGAAGAATATCAGCTGGTGCTGTGCGGCATCGTAGAAAAGCCCCCCCCCCCCCAAAAAAAAAAAAAAAAAAAAAAAAGTAGGGTTCCGTAAAAATACAACGATGCCTGATGAAAAAAAAAACGTCTGCACGAGAAAGTTGAGGGTTCGAATCCCGCCCGAGCTACCTGAAATTTCGTCATCGGGCATCAGGCAAAGCACTAGGCATTCAGCGCTTACTACGTTCATGTATGCCGAGCAGGGCAAACCCTCATTGAATAACCTGATTGTTATTCGGCCGGGCTTTTCATGCCAAGGCAAAAATTGGTGCTCTGAGAAATTGGCCCCCTGTCCAGTTGGTGATTGATCCCCCTTCTTCACTCCTCGGCTGGATGGTCTGACTCACCATTAAAGGCCGTGGGGAAACAAAAAGGGGGCACCAACAAGGCCTAGATTTGTATTCTCCATTTTAAAATTCCCATTATTTTTTTTATTTTTTTTAACATACTGGTAGAGCTCCTAATTTGATTTCATCCCATTTCTAATAGACCTGTACTGCCTGGGGCAGAAATATTTTTTTTTTTTTAAATTGAATTAGCATTGCCTGCGAACACATTAATATTGTTTCTTTCTAAATGTAGATTGTTTTGTAACATCTGACTTCTGTGTACATCCACAAGCCCTTAACCCATGGCCAGACAAGTTATTAGACATGCAACTTGTGCTCCCTGCACAATTGATATTCAGAGTACACATGGTATACAGGGATTGTCACTGCAGACAAGCCCCCCCCCCCCATCAGAAGATCCAACCATCGGATGAGCACAGAATATATATTAATTTTTTTTTTAGGGGGGGGGGCATCTTCATTATCCTCTTTTCGTCCTCCTCCTATCATTATTTTTTTTTTCATTTCACTCTGTTTGTTGTTGAGGACAGGGGAGCCCATTGCCATGGTAATTCAGCCGGTGTGCATTTGCTTCTTGCATTAAGTGGAGTGATTGATCGCCGGCCTGGGTACCAGTGAAGAGCACCATTGATTGGTTTTCCCTCTTCCCCCACCCCCCCTCCCCCCTCCACCATCCGAAGTCCCACAATCTCTGTCTGAATTGAAAAAAAAAAAAAAATCGATAAAAAAAAAAAATCAGCGCTCTCGTAAAAGTCGTATAAGAGGCAGAGAAGCGACTGCGTATCGCTCTAGATGAATACTGGCATGTCCGCTTTTGCCTCGTTCTAATCACGGCTTTTGCTGCGGTGCAGCGACTGCAGGAAGCAGTTCCTTGTTACATGTACCACCGGTACATGTACAGTATGCCCAAAGGCCTTAGCACATTCACGCGTGTATAAAATCGCCAGCTATGTGCGCGCACAGACAGTCAGTGTTGACGTCAAGGGAGTGGAAATCGGAGAGCATTTTCTCCGAAACCAATTCTGGAGTCTGACTTCAGAAGAATCCGTAGGAATTCTTCAGATGCATCAGCGGCAGTTTGGCAGGGTGTCGCGTCATCCATTGAGGTTTGTGTAGTCATGTCCTGCCTTCATAGAATAGAGTTTCATGGACCACATTATTTGGTCATTTTTCTGAATTTCAGAGGAAGCCTGCTAGTAACTAGATGGCCTAACCTTCAATTGCAATCCCCCCCCCCCAAAAAAAAAAAAAAAAAAAAAAACCTCTGCACAACTTGTATTTTTAGCCATTTTATGGGTTTTTTGGTACTAATTTGATTCAGGGCAAACAAAACAAACCCACAAAATAAATCATTTTGGTCAGATCAGCTACAAAATAGGTAATACAAACCATCGTAAATGACCTCTAGAGACCAATATCTCATCAGCGTAATAGTCCAAAAGTTTACTACCAGCCTCTAATGTTATAAATCCTTCCCCCCCTCTCTCTCTCTCTCTCTCTCTCTCTCTCTCTCTCTCTCTACTCTCTCTCTCTCTCTCTCTCTCTCTCTCTCTCTCTCTCTCTCTCTCCACTTCTTCCCAACTGTGGCCAACGTGTCCCACGGGTCAGATTGATTGAATAAAAACAATTGCCATGGAAACAAAGAGCTGCCATACCTGCGGCTGGGTCCCCTCTGCTATCCCCTCGACAGCGAGAGGTCGGCCGGGAGGTGGTTGCCAAGCAACAGCCATCACTCATCTCTCGGATGTTTTACCTCCATTACGATGAATCAAGGGATTTCTTGTTGTCTTTTCTTTTTTTGTTATCCTCGTCATCTTTATTGAATGTATATTTCACATGTAATACTGGGCTGTATTTCAGTAGAAATGGTCTGATCGTTTAAGGCTTTGCCAATGGACTGTGAAATGGATAATGGAAATTGCTTCCCTCGGCGTGGCTCAGTGCAAGGATGTGTTTGTGGGGAGGGCAAGCAGAGCAAGGAGGGGCCAGACTACAATGTAAGGCATCGGGATCTCCAACGGAATGAGGGGATCACGGAGAAACGCCTCGCAGTTGCTACAACTGCGGCCTGGCCATTGCTGCTGCATGCCGGGGCCGCCTCTGCTCTTGTTGCTGCTGTTGTTGTTGCTGCTGTTGCTGTTGCTAATGCTGCTCTTGTTGTTGTTGCTGCCGCTGCTGTTGCTAATGTTTCTGCAGCTGTTACTAATGTCGCTGCTGTTAATGCTGCTCCTGTTGCTGTTCCTGCTGCTGTTGCTGCTGCTGCTGTTGCTTTTGCTGTTGCCGCTGCTGTTGCTAATGATTCTGCTGGTGTTACTAATGTTGCGGCTGTTAATGCTGCTCCTGTTGCTGTTGCTGTTGCTGTTGCTGCTGCTGCTAATGATTCTGCTGGTGTTACTAATGTTGCGGCTGTTAATGCTGCTCCTGTTGCTGTTGTTGCTGCTGTTGCTAATGATTCTGCTGATGTTACTAATGTTGCGGCTGTTAATGCTGCTCCTGTTGCTGTTGCTGCTGCTGTTGCTAATGATTCTGCTGGTGTTACTAATGTTGCTGCTGTTAATGCTGCTTCTGTTGCTGTTGCTGCTGCTGTTGCTAATGATTCTGCTGGTGTTACTAATGTTGCGGCTGTTGCTGTTGCTGCTGCTGTTGCTAATGATTCTGCTGGTGTTACTTATGTTGCGGCTGTTAATGCTGCTCCTGTTGCTGTTGTTGCTGCTGTTGCTAATGATTCTGCTGGTGTTACTAATGTTGCGGCTGTTAATGCTGCTCCTATTGCTGTTGCTGCTGCTGTTGCTAATGATTCTGCTGGTGTTACTAATGTTGCGGCTGTTAATGCTGCTCCTGTTGCTATTGCTGCTGCTGATGTTGCTAATTTTGCTGTTGTTTCTAATGCTGCTGCTGCTGTTACTAATGCTGTTGTTGCTGTCATTAATGCATGCTGCTCCTGTTGCTGCTGCTGCTGTTGCTGTTGCCACTGCTGTTGTTAATGCTGTTGGCAATGGTACTGCTGTTGCTGTTGTTGCTGCTGCTGCTGTTGCTAATACAGCTGTTAATGCTGCTGTGGCTGTTGCTGCTGCTACTTCTTTTTCTACTTCTGCTGATGATGTTGCTGCAACTGCTGTTGATTCTGCTTCATGCTGTTATATTTGTTGATACTGCTGCTGCTGATGCTACTGCTATTGCTGGTTTTGAGAAACGTTATTGCAGAAACCACTCATGCTTCTTTCGGCACTACTGCTATTGCTCTTGTAACCACTACAGCACCTGCAGCTATTGTTGCTGCTGCTAGTGCTGCTGTTGCTGCCTTTGGTCTTGACTTTAGAGAGCAAGGCCACGTTGTGAGTTTCAGACATCCAATACAGGAGAAGAAACCTCAGCTGGGTATTGAAAAGTCATATCCTATAAGTACATGTTTATGTGATCCATGGGACATTTTTATCGTCGTCAAAAGTTTATAGTTCCTTTTATAGGGAGGTACAGGTCGGCAAAAAAGGTTTTTTCACCTGGGCTGTCCTGCTACAAGACAGCATCACAGCAATGTGGAATATTGCATTGTACGTGGCCATCTTAAGACCCTTAAGATACCCTCCATGATGACAGACGCTCAGCGCACCTGCTCCTCGATATATTTAGGTTGCTACACGTCAAAACAGAGTTTCATGGAGCGAGGCGATGAACTGAGGTGGAAAACAGAAAATGAAAACAGGATTGTTTTTGTGCGACGGTTTTAGAAGGCTGTATCCCGGGGGGAGGGTGAAAAAAAAAAAAATAGTTACCTCAAAGCTTGGTCGTCTCCAGTAAATCTAGGGGATTTCTTTTGTTTGCAATTGAACCGATTTGGTTGAAGACTGTGGCGCCAAAAGATGTTAATTTTTCTCTCTGTATTTGCGTTTCCCTGCTGCTTCCGTCTCGTTATTTTTGTCCCGAAAATTAATATTGCATTGTTGCTCGGGTGGGGATGAAAATGTCAGCCCTGAAGCCTCACAGTGGCCACTTATTGTTGTTGGGTGCAGGCGCGCTCTTACGTGGGTCTGTATCTGTCATTTTGTCTGCTTCTTTTTTACGCAAACTTTGTGCCGTGCGTTCGGCGAGGCTTTCCTTTTCTGATCGTTCGTGGAAGCTCATCAGTCCAGAAAGGTTGGGTGCCGTGTAAATGCTAAATGCCAGGCCCACACGGGCCGCAGTCACGCTGCCCACTGAAAAATAAAATGTAAAAGAGGAGAGACAGACAGACAGACAGACAGACAGACAGGGACAAGCTGAAATATGCAGACAGGCAGACAGAGGTGGATCTAGACAAGTTAGACAGACGGACATGGAGAAACAGAGGTGGTTTCAGAAACAGAGACAGAGAGAGACACGGAGGCAGAGAGACAGATTGGCGGCAAGGTGGAGAGACAGTGGAAGGAGAGAGGCAAAGAGAGAGGCAGAGAGAAAGAGGGACACAGAGAAAGAGGCAGAGAGAGGCAGAGAGAGAGAGGCAGAGAGAGAGGCAGAGGGAGAGGGACACAGAGAAAAAGGCAGAGAGAGGCAGAGAGAGGCAGAGAGAGAGAGGCAGAGAGAGAGGCAGAGAGAGAGGCACAGAGAGAGAGGCAGAGAGAGAGGGGCAGAGAGAGAGAGAGAGAGAGGGGCAGAGAGAGAGGCAGAGAGAGGCAGAGAGAGGCAGAGAGAGAGGCAGAGAGAGGCAGAGAGAGGCAGAGAGAGAGGCAGAGAGAGAGGCAGAGAGAGGCAGAGAGAGAGAGAGAGGCAGAGATAGAGGCAGAGAGAGGCAGAGAGAGAGGCAGAGAGAGGCAGAGAGAGAGAGAGGCAGAGAGAGGCAGAGAGAGAGGCAGAGAGAGAGGCAGAGAGAGAGGCAGAGAGAGAGAGATGCAGAGAGAGAGGCAGAGAGAGAGAGGCAGAGAGAGAGGCAGAGAGAGGCAGAGATAGAGGCAGAGAGAGACAGAGATAGAGACAGAGAGAGAGAGAGGCAGAGAGAGAGGCAGAGAGAGAGGCAGAGAGAGAGGCAGAGAGGGTCCGTGAGACAGAGACGCATAGCAACTGAAAGAGTCACTGCTTGTGAAAATGTCCGCTGAAAAAACAAAATGGCCCCTTTGAGACCCCCTTGTATTTATCATTGCTTTGGCCTGTGTGTATGCATCAGAAGACCCATAAGCCTCTTTTTCTCGTCAGCTTTTTTGCCAAAAATAAAACAGACCTTTTTCTCACCTACAAAGTTCCCCCTGTCGGCACTGAATTAATCGGAAGCCGGATAGCTTCTTCCAAATCGGAAAAAAAGAAGAAAAAAATTAGTCGAGGTGTCCCCCTTACTAATCTCAATTGTATGCATCTCTCATGTCACGATCAGTTTCTGTTGGTAATTTTATGCCGATGCCAAATTGAATGAATCCACACGAGATAGGGTTTTGGGGTGTGTTTTTTTCTGTCCTTCTTTTCCCGTAGAATTCAGGCACCGTGATTATTTTTTTTATTATTTTTTTTTTTTGCTTTTTTCAGCGGCCCCTGGGAATGACCAGAGCTGCACACTCCCGGGGCTGATCGAAGTTGATCTCTCGGAAAATTGACTCGCAAAATGGGTCTCGCCGACGACGACTGAAGGGGGGGGGGAAACGAGAGAGAGAGAGAGAGAGAGGAGAAAGAGGAGGGAGGGAAGACCCTGCAGTGGATGCGCAGAGTGGAACAGCATTTCTCCTCCCTCCTACTTACCTCCTCGCTTTCTCTCTCCCTCTCTCCCTCCCTCTCTCTCTCGCCCTCCCCCTCTCCCCCGAGGCGTTGCTCGGCAACAGCACACAGCCCATCAGATAGCAAAATGGAGGCACTTAGGGAAAGTGCGTCCCATCTGCCGTATTGCGTTAAACAGGGTTGGCTTTAGCCGGTACCCTGCGCACTGAAGCCAGTTCACTCTAGCTCACCTACCCCTTCCGCCAACCCCCCCCCCCCCCCCCCCCCCCGCCTCCCCCCCAAAAAAGAAAAGAAAATCACCATCTGACCTCGGCCACTGACACACTGAGGACAAAGCGGAGATTACGACAAGGCTTTTTTTTTTTTTTTTTTACCCTTGAATATAATCCTGATTGCAGCGTGTGGTGGTACATGTAGTGACCAGCTTTGCCCTGCCTAGCCTTTGCCCATGCCATGCAGTGCCATGCCTCCATGCAAGGTTAATGAGGACGCTGTGTCACAAACATAGGACATGGGATTCAGTTATGCATGTCAAACTCCTTTTGTTGTACTTAGGTCGTACTTGCCCTCAAATCCCCCCCCCCCCCCGCCCCCATCAGTTTTGGTTTTGCATATTTTGTTTGTCCGTAACTGACTTCCAAGGCTTAGATGTATCAATCCCAGCAAATAAGTAGGCTGGCTGGCTGGCTTGGGGGGTGGGGAGAGAAAAGAGTGGAGGCTCTGTGTTCACGGACGGGCTATTCATAGACATGACGCATTAGCAGTGTCAGTAACGCAGACGCCGGTTTGCAATTGAACCGATATGGTTGAAGACTGTGGCGCCAAAGATGTTAATTTTTCTCTCTGAATTTGCGTTTCCCTGCTGCTTCCGTCTCGTTATTTTCGTCCCGAAAATTAATATTGCATTGTTGCTTTGGCGGGGATGAAAATGGCAGCCCTGAAGCCTCACAGTTGCCACTTATTGTTGTTGGGTGCAGGCGCGCTCTTACGTGGGTCTGTATCTGTCATTTTGTCTGCTTTCTTTTTTACGCAAACTTTGTGCCGTGCGTTCGGCGAGGCTTCCCATTTCTGGTCGTTCGTGGAAGCTCAGCCACGACGCATTAGCGGTGTCAGTAATGCAGACGCCGGATCCCACGGTTTGCCGGAGAAGTGGCCACGGCATTTCTCAAGAGGGAGAGCACACGCCCAAACCTTCAATCCCCAACCCGATCCCCCACGATCCCCCCCCCCCCCACCACTTAGCGGCAATCTAAGTAATCGCAATCACCCATCCTCAATGGAGTCATCAACCCAGGTCTCGGTACCTCTTCAAGTGTTGGGCTGTTCGTCGTGTTTCTCGCCCCTCGCCGTTGATTTACCGCCCCCGCCCCCAACCCTCTGCCCACGAGCCCGTATCAGTGCCCACGTCCATAGTGTCTAAGTAGGTAGCGTGAGGGAGGTCTCTTGCACGGAGACTGTTGGCCCAACCCCGGCCGGGTTTTACTCCTGGTAAAAGCAAGTTTTAAGCTCCTTTATAAGCAATTTTGCCCAAAACAAGGCTATTAAGCCCACTCAAGGTCATTAACCCATATCTGGCGAGTTACGGGACTTCCCGTAGGGCGTAGAAAAGCTACAAACGCCGAACTACGTGAAATTCTGTGGTCTATTTGTAGGTTTTTGGAAATGATGGTGTTATCCCATTTACAGTTTTGTTGATATGGTTTATGATAGTTTAGATTTTCTTTTATCATAATAAAGTAAAATTCACACACCACTGGTATTCCTGTTTTTTTTCCCACTGGTTTGTTTGGGTTTGGCTTTTTTTTTTTAAAGGGGTAGGGGCTTAGGCAGTAACACTGTTTATGTGCTGTGGCCAGTCAGGCGGATATTGGTTAAGAGCTAAGGACAGACGGAGATAGAGAGAAACTCAGGAAGGCATGAAATAGGAATTGACATTCCTCTTTTAAAAAGGGCAAGATCGTAGGCTGGGGGAAAAACACGAACCAAGACGGGAATTCCAGAGAGAAACTGACCGAGGGAAGAAGCTGTTCTGATACCTCTTTTGTTCTACACCTTGGTTGCTCGCTTTAAAAAAAATGTCCTGACTTGGGCGGGGGACCAAGTCGGCAAGGGCAGAGGAACGCCTTCCATGGGCGTATGGGTAGAGGAGACTCAGGGTGGCCACCGTCCTACGAGGGGCTGAGGGGTTGCGCTTGCTCGCAAAAGATCTCGAGATCATAGAGGCAGAGAGCCTCTCTCCGTTCGTTGCCCCAGCATCATCCGTGTGTAGGCGTCAACGCCTCACGGCCTGGTGTTGTTTTAAATACTTCTATTCCCAGCGCTCAGACCTCTCCGGACAGTCGAGATGCAGTTTCAACCGAGGAAAGTGCACTTGGAAAAAAAAAAAGATTAGGGGCTTTTTTAGAAAAACAAATGATGGGTCTTTTTTTTTTTTTTTTTTTTTCCTTCTTTTCTAAATGCCAAATGAAATTGAGTGGATGGTGAAGACTGCCGACTAGAAAGCGTGCCACTCGTTTGGAAACATCAATCCATTAGTTTTGATGCATGTCTTGAGATCCCTGCCTCCCTGTGGCCAAGAGCTGATCCTTGTGTATAACCTTTTCTGGGCATTTTTGTTAGATTTTGAATTCATTTTTGTTTCCCCTTTTTTCTTCTTCTTCTTGAAATCTTTCCTCCAGGGCTGGCTTCATGGACTGGCTTCCACCCCTGTCCGGAATGCTGCTACCAATTCCGTTCCCAAAGGCGTAAGTTTCCTAACTAATATAGGAAGGTTTGCGGTGACACCACATGTAAAGTCTCTTAAAGGAAGAGATGTGGTTCTGAAAAGAACCTGGGTTCTTTTCAGAACCACACCTCTTCCTTTAAGAAACTTTATACGTGGTGTCACCGCAAACCTTCCTAATTTATTTTTTCCTAACTAAGCAATTCTCTCCCGTCTCACAACGTCTTCACTACCCCCCCTCTCTTGACCCTCGGCCGTTGACCTTCTACCAACGCACATCGTTTGGCATAACAGTTGCTGTGGCAACATCCTGCCTTGTCTTTTCAGCGACCCCCCCCCTCCCCCGTTCACGCCCCCAATAGCCCTACTCCTGCTTGCTCCGCCCATAGAGCAAGGAAGTTGCCTGAGGTGTGGTTAACGCTGTATGCCTGCTGCTATGTTTGGGTGGGAAGGCAAAAACAGAAATCATTGCACAAGTCACATCAAGTTAATCACCAGTGCTCGGTAATTGGAGGAGAGGAAAGGAGGGGGGAACACTCCCACTTTTCCCACTAATGATGTAATTTTATCAACACCGCTTCCGTCGATCTTTCCTCATTTTCCGCCCCCCGCAGTCACAGTCCGGGTAAGGGCACTGTATCCGCTGCACTTTGACATCTCCATCAATTTTCATTTGGTTTCTTTTACATCAAAAAGGAAAACCTAACCCCCCCCCCCCTCCAATAAAAATTTAATGGTTAAAAAAAAAAAAAAAAAAAAAAAGGGGGCAAAAAAAATGTAATACCGGCACTCCTCGCTGTGCAGTTCTTTGGTTCAGAGTCAATCTTTATAAAAAATAAAATAATAATAGATAAATAAATCAGAGTGGCATGGACGTTCCCATCCCAGCAGGATTTTCCTCCAAGGTTAGACCCCGGCCTGGAGGAAGATCCATCGATGGTCGTCAGACCCTCTCAAAATCTCGGCTTTTGCATTTTGGGGTCATTGAAGTCCGTAAATCTAATTTTTTTTTTTTTTATGGTAGCATAATATGTATGAGGTCAAAAAGTTAATAGAAATAGAATAGATCAACTTACGAAGGAAAAACTGACTGGGAACTTTTGAACTTTGACTACCTAGACCCGGGACTTGAACGCGAGACCTCTGTGTTAACGTACCAATGCTCTTCCATCTGAGCTATCCAGCCCTCAGATGGTGGCCTTTCCTAATACCGTAGTCCACTAGTCTCTGCCGGAGTGGGGGCGCCGGCCAGAAGCGATTCAACCATTAACTGCCGCATATCTCCAGGGCTCACACCCCCGCTTCCATTCAGATGCAAACGACCAATTGTTGTAAACCTGGCTATGGCAGCTCAGGGATCACACACACACACACACATGCACAAAATGATAATTTTCATTATTTCGTGTATAAAGAATACATGTAACCGATTCTCCCAGCAAGAGTAGTAGCTATTGCAGATGGCAGTTGTTAATCAAATGTTGGCCGTTTTTTTGTGGGGGAGGTGGTTGTTTTTGAATTTGTTTTTTTTTTGTTCCCCAGCGAAATCAGAAAAAGGCACTTAACACTACATGCTAAAGTCCAGAGAGACTGTTAATGGATTTGTGGGAAGGGGAAGATTTTTTTTTCTTTTTTTTTTTGGCGTGCCCACTCGTGTAAAGGAAACAACTTGCTGGAGGATAGAAGACATTTTGAGTAGGTCATAAATCATCAACATTCCTCAATTTTAAATGTTATTCTCCAGGCAGGGAACTTTTTTTCTGTGTTCTTCCCAGATGCTTTGTGATTCATGTTTATTTCTCCCTTCAATTCTCATTTCTTTCCCTCTCTGTACCCACTCTTCCCCTGCAGAGCTTTCAAGAACAAGCGAGTGACATCGTGAGTAAATCAATGTCTTGTTTTTTTGTCTTTTTTCGTTGGGGAGGGGGTTTGTGTTTGTGTGTCTTTTACTGAAAGAGGGTGACAGTCGTTTGGGGAGTTAGGAGCGGAGGGGAAGAAGTTTGACTCGGCTAAAGCCGTGTTCGCACTTGACTTTTTTTTTTCTTTTCTTTTTTACGGAGACCGCAGGTAACATTCCAATGGGTAAATCTTACCAGCGTTCGCACTTCCGATTATCGGTGTTGGTTTATTAAAACCGCAACGACAGGTAAAACTGAACCGCCTGACTAAATACAAACGCATGAGACGTCGCCTCCGCACTGGACCTTTGACTCAGTTAAACTTACCCGGTCAATGTAACCGGGCAGAAGTCAGTCGGTTAACTTACCCATGCGAAATGGGTAAGTTATCTGAGAGGGAAATCTTCCCAGCCTGTCCGCACTGGATTTATAATGGTCGAGTTACCCATTTTTGCTCCTTCTCGAAAGAGAAGTGTTACATGGTGTCACCACAAACCTTCCACTACTAAGCAAAGCTTGGCGTGCGCAGGTCCCCTGACTGTACAGAATACAACGAAAGCAGAAGACTCCGAAGCCACTGCAATGAGACAAGGAGCTGGGGCCGATTTCATAAAGCTCTGCGATGCGTCGCAACTCGGTTTGCGACGCGTAACACGTCGCAACTTTGCGACGCGTCGCAAATCCATTTCATAAAACTTGCGACGCGTTGAACGCGTCGCAAGTTCCTTGACAACGGTGTGAAACACGTCGTAAGTTACGACGTGTCTGTGGGTTGTCGTAACTACAGTCTACATGCACAAACCATACAAATTGAAGTAAATGGCACTGATGCGAGTAACGGAACGCGAAGCGCGACGGGCATTCCGACGGGAAAGGGTCTTTCGGTAAAGAAGGATTCCTTTGGATCAAATGAATACTGAGGAGATTGTATCAGCGATACCGCTTTAAGTTCATGCAAGGCATTTTTGAAATCGTGGACAGGGTTGAAAATTAAATTCGACATAAAACGATCGTAAATAAAATCGAACAAGACATAGGCCTACATTACCTGTAGTAAAAAAAATAGTAAATTATAAATTGAAAGAGGTCCTTCTAAATTTAGGCAGGACGTGTGGATCCAAAAGCAGACGATATCCCGAACGTGAATTTTTGGCCCGTATCCTCTCTTCCAATCACCATGTTAGTTTCATAGCGACTGCGCGACGGCTGTTACCAGAACGGGGCAGAAGCGAGCGTTGGTGCAGCAAACAGTCGTAGTGGCATGGAAATCAGGCTCGTACAACAACTTAAAACGAGACAAAATAAATATTAAACGGATCGCCCCTACGACGTGTTTTATGAAATGGATCGCACAACGCGTCGCAGCTACGACGCATCGCAGTGATGCGATGCATCGTAAGTCTGCGACGCATCGTAAGTTAAGAAGAGTTTTATGAAATCGGCCCCTGAGCACACTAATGACTCAGCCCACTGATTAAAGCCCTCTGTGTCCTTCTCCACACGATGAGCAGTGAATATCATTACGCCATCACGTTCGCATTCCCTCTCCTGTCCCTGGATTCAAGCCGTTATGTTCATGTCATGGCCAATCGTTCATTTCCTCCTGGATTTTTTCTCCTTCTATCCCAAACTGAATTACACGGCCTTACGCCCAAAGACATTAAAAAAAGAAGAAGTTGTGGACAGATTGCAGCTATTTGAAAAGACGGCGGGATACTGTAATGCCACGGGGGACCTGACTAGAGTCAAACTATGGGCACTGTATATTTTTCCATAGACTGTTTTTTTTTTTTCAGCGGACAAATATCTCTTTTGTGATAATAGCAGCAATGAATATTCTTAATGGCGTCATAAAACTTGTTTTAAGGCGTTTGTTGATAGTTTTCAGATTTGATTTTGTTTAATTTTTTTTTTGGGGGGGGGTGCCCAATAGAAATTCAAGACAGTACATGTACATGTACTTCTCAGTTCCTTTCAGAACCGCAGTCTATCTCACCAAACCCATCGTAACATATGATCCATGCACAAGAACCCATATGATATATTACAACTTACGATGGGTTATCCATCGTAAGTTGCGTTACGATGCATCGTAAGGCTTTGTGAAATCCGACCCAGAACACATCAATTAATATAGGTAAATGTTGCAGACTGCTACATTTACACACACATGTACTTTACTGATTGTACAGAAGACTCCAAGACCAAAGACCCCAATGTGTGAAAGTGTGAATCCCCCAAAGTGCAGAGGGACAGATATTGTAATCCTAGCAGAATCCACCAAGCAAGCATTGAAATGCCACGCCAGGCCCTCTCCATTAAAAAATAATAATAATAATCAGACTCATTAGCCAATTGATGGGCCGTATTCATTTGTAGGAGATGGTGTTATGGGGTTTTTTTGGCAGAGTTTTCCACGACAGTGCGTCACAGGAGGGTAAAACAACTCCTACATCAATTTTTGAACTGTCAGGACTCGTGACTGTTTGATGTGTCACCCCATACTTGATTTATGCTTGCAATTATCCAAAGAACTACTGGCTTCGTTTCCCCCCTCTCTCTCTCCCTTTCTCTCTCTCTCTCTCTCTCCCTCCCTCCCTCCCTCCCTCCCTCCCTCCCTCCCTCCCTCCCTCCATCCCTCCATCCCTCCCTCCCTCCCTCCCCCTTCCTCCCTCCCTCCCTCCCTCCCTCCCCCCTTCCTCCCTCCCTCCCTCCCTCCCTCCCTTCCTCCCTACCTCCATCCCTCCCTCCCTCCCTCCCTCCCTCTCTCCCTCCCTCCCTCCCTCACTCCCTCCCCCCTCCCTCCCTCCCTCCCTCCCTCCCTCCCTCCCTCCCTCCCTCCCTCCCTCCCTCCCTCCCCTCTCCCTCTCTCCCTCCCTCCCTCCCCTCTCCCTCTCTCCCTCCCTCCCTACCCCCCTCCCTCCCTCCCTCCCTCCCCCTCACTCCTTCCCTCCCTCCCTCCCATAAATGTCTTCTTTGTGACGATGGGAAGTTGAGAATGTCTGTTTTACTATACTAGACGCAGTGGGACGCTAGTGTGACAGATCAACACAAAAATCATTTCAGAGGAGCTCCTAGCGGCCCAGTAAGTGGGAGTATGCTTAACCCATTTCTGCTTGGTCTTCTACCACCCTGGCAGTGCCCTGAGCACCATCATCAGCAAGTTTGCGGCGGATGAGCGATGTGAGGTGCACACGGCCGTGTGTGGTGTGAGGGACGGCAAGGCAGGCTGGCTGGACCTCTTCTGCCCTGGGGGCGCTGCCTGCAACGACGAAGGGCAGATCTTCTCCCAAATGGTGAGCAGTTTGAGGAGAAAAAAAAAAACCTTTGTACTGATTCGTATTGCTTTGTTCTAAGCTAAAAAAGGGTCTTTGGTTGAAATGTGGACAATAGTCGTGCCCGGATTTGGAGGGCCCCGTCGCATAGTCAAGCCAACGGAGCTCCGGATTCGGAGGTCCCAGCGCAAAGTGGTTAAAAAGATTCCAACAAAGGTCGAATTGCATCTGAAGTGAGACTGAAGGTTTGAATGGTGGAAATACTAAAAGGAAGGTTTGCGGTGGCACCAAGTACAGAGCCACACTCCTTCTTGAAAGAGAAGTTCAACATGGTGTCACCGCAAACCTTCCCCTTGAGTTTGCAGAGTAAAAAATGTTAAGCCATACGTCAATACCATTACACTATTACATTCAAACAAATTAAAGAAACATTTTTACATTCAAACAAATAAGGGAACATTACCACATTATATGATATTAAAAACATTGATTGAAACACTAAACAAAAAATATAAGCTGATTGTGAGTTTAAAATATTGAAAAAGTATGGGATTGGGCTGTTTATAAAACGGGTATCGGTAGATTTAGTCCTAATAATGGTAGTGATACTTCTGCTTTTTTTTGCAAAACACTACCATGGCTTACAAGCCTGGAAAGGAGAAACAATGACTATGAGTATGAGGATTGAACAGAGTATTTATGGCAAAATTGTAGCTGAGAGTTAAAACTTGAGAATAATGGGATAAAAAAAAAAAACCAAAGATGAAAGTTAATCTTTTAGAACAAATCATTTCAGAGAAATCCTGCAAGAATTGGCACATTTGGGCAAACAGTTTGTCAAAAGTGCATCTATGCCACCAGACGATGGCTTGTTTTTTTTAAGTTTAGGGATTGTTGATTGTTGATCTTTGAATTTCCCTCTCACTGATTAATTTTGCTCTGTTTTTTATGTTTTCGCGCAGCTGCACAAGTTGATAAGCTGCTGTTGCCGACGACGACGGTTCCTCCTGTCCGTCACGCCCCGCCTCTTCGAGCCCATTGAGCTGCTGGCCCTGCGGAGAAACGCCACCTGCATCGAGGTAAGGAGGCCAGTCACAGCAGCGACCCGCAGCAGGCTGCTGCACAGAGGCCGCCCAGAAAGGCCGAACGACGACTGCCCAAGAAGCCCAACTCGTATTCTGTCCTAAATACACAGCGAACAAAGGGAGAACTGTACCCATGGAGCATTGAAGCATCTGCGTCACCTCCACCCACGTCCGTATGTCCGTCCCATCCTTCCCCCCCCCCCAGATTGTCTGCCTCCTCCTTAGCAACAGGACTCCCCAGGGCCGGCTGTCTCCATGACGCCAGTCGCCATGGAGACTAAGGTCGCTGCGTAGTTGACACACGGCACGGCTCAGGGAATAGATTTGCTCTCAAATTAGTAGCCGCAGACGAGAGTAATTGGTTTGGAGTTTGATTTAATTCTTTTGTTCAATTCAGGCTCATCCCCCCTGAGAGTGTCCTGTGTGAATTGCTTACACTCTGCAGTCGTTAAGAGTCCCCCACATTGCTTTGATTTGACAAAAACAAAGGTATTTTTTGTTGTGTTTCGTGCAGCAGCCGAAACTCTGCCTTTGAGAAAGGTCCTCCTCGGATCGAGACATCAGGCCCACTAAATATTTAAATTTTGAGATTTGCATTTTGCTAATTTAGTCGCTAAGCAGTTTGCAACATTTTGGTATCTTACCCACTTTTTTGTGTGCTTAGCACGAGCCAAAAGTGAGGTTTGTGTCGGCGGGGGTGATCCTATGAATCGGGGAACTCTTAAGCAGTTCTATGACATTGGCCTCCCCTCTTCCCTCCCGTCCTCTCTCCCCCTCCCTCCCTGCCTCCTTGCCTGCCTGCCTCCCTGCCTCCCTGCCTCCCTCCCTCCCTCCCTCCCTGCCTCCCTGCCTCCCTCTCTCCCTCCCTGCCTCCCTGCCTCCTTGCCTCCCTGCCTTCCTGCCTCCCTGCCTCCTTGCCTCCCTACCTCCCTACCTTTCTGCCTCCCTGCCTTCCTGCCTCCCTCCCTCCCTGCCTCCCTGCCTCCCTGCCTGACCTGCCTCCCTGCCTCCCTGCCTCCCTGCCTCCTTGCCTCCCTATCTCCCTGCCTCCCTGCCTTCCTGCCTCCCTCCCTCCCTGCCTCCCTGCCTGACCTGCGTCCCTTTCTCCCTGCCTCCCTGCCTCCCTGCCTGTCCTGCGTCCCTGCCTCCCTGCCTCCCTGCCTCCCTGCCTCCCTGCCTCCCTGCCTTCCTGCCTCCCTCCCTCCCTGCCTCCCTGCCTGACCTGCCTTCCTGCCTCCCTGCCTCCCTGCCTCCCTGCCTCCCTGCCTCCCTGCCTCCCTGCCTCCCTGCCTTCCTGCCTTCCTGCCTCCCTCCCTCCCTGCCTCCCTGCCTGACCTGCCTTCCTGCCTCCCTGCCTCCCTGCCTCCCTGCCTCCCTGCCTCCCTGCCTCCCTGCCTCCCTGCCTCCCTGCCTCCCTGCCTCCCTGCCTGAACCTGCCTGCAGATGCTGTGCCTGATGCTAGAGCTGGACATCCTACCGGACGAGGAGATTCGCATGCAGGTGACGCAGACCCTCAAGAGCACCTCGGAGGGCCTGGAGACCTACATGAATCTGTGCGAGAAGCAGACCGCCCTCAAGCAGCTGGTGAGCGCCTGTTGTCGGAGTTGGAGGGCCTGGGGTCAATTTCACCAAAACGCGCTGCAACAGACGATCAATCGCAAGGCGATTAGCGACACACAGAAACCACACGGCCTATCAAAACTTGCGATCATTTATCCATCCTAAATTGAGTTACTATGCATCGTAAGGCTTTGTGAAATCCACCCCTGGTGACAATTTGCATCCTAGTGGGACCTTCACTCAACGGCAGAATCCTGCGTTTGAAAAAAGAAAATGCAATTGTTGCCAGTGGCTTCATTTCATTTATCCAAAACGTTTTGTCACTGCCTCAAACTCTTTGGATTCCCAGCCTTTTTTCATCATTATTATCCTCATTGTTTTAAAAGAGTGGGATAGCCGTGTGGCTGTTAGCAGTTGTCCTGGGCACTGGCTTTGCTCATCCTGAAGTCTGTATGAGATTTCGTGCAGCTGCTACCCAGCAGCTTTCTGTACACTTATGTGTAATGTGTTTTTTAACGGTTTCCTGACAACAGGCAGAGTGCAAACTACCCGAAACGTTGAGTTACAGTGCAACAGTTGTCTCATGACAAGCAGAGTACACACAACCCGAAACTTAAGAGATGATACACAAGGTGTCATTGCAAACCTCCCACTGGGTATTTCCACCATGCAAACCTTTAAATCTTGTCCGGGTGCAACTTGATGCTGTACATGTACATACCCAATGTACTTATACACAAAGTACCCCCTATATTCTCCCTAAGTTAATTACCTTGTCCTCTTCTTCTCCCTCTCCCTCCCCGCCCCCCTCCTCCCCTGTAGCAAGAGAAAGGTGGGCCCAATGCCTTGTCGCTGCCCTCCAAGTCCACGGACATGGACGTGGCCCAGCTTTTCAGCTCGGGGCCCCTGGGCAACCTGGAGAGCCTGAACCTGGCCTTCACCCACGTCACCAGTGGCTGCGCTGAGACCCTCATCAAGCTGCCCAACCTCAAGACGTTAAACCTGTGGTCCACCCAGGTGAGGCCGTCTGGCTCCTAAAAGCCTTTCTACAAGGTGCCCTGTCAGAGTCTGCTGACAAGGTGCCCTGTTAGAGTCTGCTTACTAGGTGCCCTGTTAGATCAGAGTCTGCTTACAAGGTGTCCTGTCTAGTCTGCTTACAAGGTGCCCTGTCAGAGTCTGCTTGCAAGGTGCCCTGTTAGATAAGAGTCTGCTTACAAGGTGCCCTGTCAGAGTCTGCTTACAAGGTGCCCTGTCAGAGTCTGCTTACAAGGTGCCCTGTCAGAGTCTGCTTACAAGGTGCCCTGTCAGAGTCTGCTTGCAAGGTGCCCTGTTAGATAAGAGTCTGCTTACAAGGTGCCCTGTCGGAGTCTGCTTACAAGGTGCCCTGTCGGAGTCTGCTTACAAGGTGCCCTGTTAGAGTCTGCTTACAAGGTGCCCTGTCAGAGTCTGCTTACAAGGTGCCCTGTCAGAGTCTGCTTACAAGGTGCCCTATCAGAGTCTGCTTACAAGGTGCCCTGTCAGAGTCTGCTTACAAGGAGTCCTGTCTAGTCTGCTTACAAGGTGCCCTGTCAGAGTCTGCTTACAAGGTGCCCTGTCAGAGTCTGCTTACAAGGTGTCCTGTCTAGTCTGCTTACAAGGTGCCCTGTCAGAGTCTGCTTACAAGGTGTCCTGTCTAGTCTGCTTACAAGGTGCCCTGTCAGAGTCTGCTTACAAGGTGTCCTGTCTAGTCTGCTTACAAGGTGCCCTGTCAGAGTCTGCTTACAAGGTGCCCTGTCAGAGTCTGCTTACAAGGTGCCCTGTCAGAGTCTGTTTACAAGGTGCCCTGTCAGAGTCTGCTTACAAGGTGCCCTATCAGTCTGCTTACAAGGTGCCCTGTCAGAGTCTGCTTACAAGGTGCCCTGTCAGAGTCTGCTTACAAGGTGCCCTGTCAGAGTCTGCTTACAAGGTGCCCTGTCAGAGTATGCTTACAAGGTGCCCTGTCAGAGTCTGCTTGCAAGGTGCCCTGTCAGAGTCTGCTTACAAGGTGCCCTGTCAGAGTCTGCTTGCAAGGTGCCCTGTCAGAGTCTGCTTACAAGGTCCCCTGTCAGAGTCTGCTTACAAGATGCCCTATCGGATTCTGCTTACAAGGTGCCCTGTCAGAGTCTGCTTACAAGGTGCCCTGTCAGAGTCTGCTTACAAGGTGCCCTATCAGTCTGCTTACAAGGTGCCCTGTCAGAGTCCGCTTACAAGGTGCCCTGTCAGAGTCTGCTTACAAGGTGCCCTGTCGGAGTCTGCTTACAAGGTGCCCTGTCAGAGTCCGCTTACAAGGTGCCCTGTCAGAGTCCGCTTACAAGGTGCCCTGTCAGAGTCTGCTTACAAGGTGCCCTATCAGTCTGCTTACAAGGTGCCCTGTCAGAGTCTGCTTACAAGGTGCCCTATCAGTCTGCTTACAAGGTGCCCTGTCGGAGTCTGCTTACAAGGTGCCCTGTTAGAGTCTGCTTACAAGGTGCCCTGTCAGAGTCTGCTTACAAGGTGCCCTGTCAGAGTCTGCTTACAAGGTGCCCTATCAGAGTCTGCTTACAAGGTGCCCTGTCAGAGTCTGCTTACAAGGAGTCCTGTCTAGTCTGCTTACAAGGTGCCCTGTCAGAGTCTGCTTACAAGGTGCCCTGTCAGAGTCTGCTTACAAGGTGTCCTGTCTAGTCTGCTTACAAGGTGCCCTGTCAGAGTCTGCTTACAAGGTGTCCTGTCTAGTCTGCTTACAAGGTGCCCTGTCAGAGTCTGCTTACAAGGTGCCCTGTCAGAGTCTGCTTACAAGGTGCCCTGTCAGAGTCTGTTTACAAGGTGCCCTGTCAGAGTCTGCTTACAAGGTGCCCTATCAGTCTGCTTACAAGGTGCCCTGTCAGAGTCTGCTTACAAGGTGCCCTGTCAGAGTCTGCTTACAAGGTGCCCTGTCAGAGTCTGCTTACAAGGTGCCCTGTCAGAGTATGCTTACAAGGTGCCCTGTCAGAGTCTGCTTGCAAGGTGCCCTGTCAGAGTCTGCTTACAAGGTGCCCTGTCAGAGTCTGCTTGCAAGGTGCCCTGTCAGAGTCTGCTTACAAGGTCCCCTGTCAGAGTCTGCTTACAAGATGCCCTATCGGATTCTGCTTACAAGGTGCCCTGTCAGAGTCTGCTTACAAGGTGCCCTGTCAGAGTCTGCTTACAAGGTGCCCTATCAGTCTGCTTACAAGGTGCCCTGTCAGAGTCCGCTTACAAGGTGCCCTGTCAGAGTCTGCTTACAAGGTGCCCTGTCGGAGTCTGCTTACAAGGTGCCCTGTCAGAGTCCGCTTACAAGGTGCCCTGTCAGAGTCCGCTTACAAGGTGCCCTGTCAGAGTCTGCTTACAAGGTGCCCTATCAGTCTGCTTACAAGGTGCCCTGTCAGAGTCTGCTTACAAGGTGCCCTATCAGTCTGCTTACAAGGTGCCCTGTCAGAGTCCGCTTACAAGGTGCCCTGTCAGAGTCTGCTTACAAGGTGCCCTGTCGGAGTCTGCTTACAAGGTGCCCTGTCAGAGTCTGCTTACAAGGTGCCCTGTCAGAGTCTGCTTACAAGGTGCCCTATCAGTCTGCTTACAAGGTGCCCTGTCAGAGTCCGCTTACAAGGTGCCCTGTCAGAGTCTGCTTACAAGGTGCCCTGTCGGAGTCTGCTTACAAGGTGCCCTGTCAGAGTCTGCTTACAAGGTGCCCTGTCAGAGTCTGCTTACAAGGTGCCCTGTCAGAGTCTGCTTACAAGGTGCCCTGTCAGAGTCTGCTTACAAGGTGCCCTGTCAGAGTCTGCTTACAAGGTGCCCTGTCAGAGTCTGCTTACAAGGTGCCCTGTCAGAGTCTGCTTACAAGGTGCCCTGTCAGAGTCTGCTTACAATGTTGCCTCTCGAAGCCTGCTGACAAGGTTTCCTCTCAGATCCTCCGTACCAGATGCCCTTTCCGAGCTGCCCTTTAACCAGGTTTGCAGGGCTCATTATATTTGTGGTCTCATTACATGTATTTTTTTTTAAGAGCAAAGACGTTACATCTCAAAGTGACTGCTCTACCCCCCACAAAAAAAAAATATATAAATAAAATAAAAAATCTGTCTCTCTTTACAGTTTGGAGACAGCGGGTTGGAGTTGATCACGGAGCACATGCACAGCCTGGAGAGCTTGAACCTTTGCGAGACCCAGGTGACAGACGAGGGACTGCGCTGCCTGACCGACCTCAAGAAACTCAACCACCTGAACCTGAACAGCACCCCGCTGACAGCCCGCACCTGCCGGTTGCTGCTGGTCAGTACCACAGACTGGCCTTGCCTGGCCTAGCCTGCCCTAGCCTGGCCTAGCCTGTCCTAGCCTGCCCTAGCCTGCCCTAGCCTGGCCTGGCCTACCCTAGCCTGCCCTAGCCTGCCCTAGCCTGCCCTAGCCTGCCCTGGCCTGGCCTGGCCTGCCCTGGCCTGCCCTAGCCTGCCCTAGCCTGCCCTAGCCTGCCCTAGCCTGCCCTAGCCTGCCCTAGCCTGCCCTAGCCTGCCCTAGCCTGCCCTAGCCTGCCCTAGCCTGCCCTAGCCTGCCCTAGCCTGCCCTAGCCTGCCCTAGCCTGCCCTAGCCTGCCCTAGCCTGCCCTAGCCTGCCCTAGCCTGACCTAGCCTGCCCTAGCCTGCCCTAGCCTGCCCTAGCCTGCCCTAGCCTGCCCTAGCCTGCCCTAGCCTGCCCTAGTCTGGCCTAGCCTGCCCTAGCCTGCCCTAGCCTGCCCTAGCCTGCCCTAGCCTGCCCTAGCCTGCCCTAGCCTGCCCTAGCCTGGCCTAGCCTGCCCTAGCCTGGCCTAGCCTGCCCTAGCCTGCCCTAGCCTGCCCTAGCCTGGCCTAGCCTGCCCTAGCCTGCCCTAGCCTGCCCTAGCCTGCCCTAGCCTACCCTTGCCTGCCCTAGCCTGCCCTAGCCTACCCTAGCCTGGCCTAGCCTACCCTGGCCTAGCCTGGCCTAGCCTGGCCTAGCCTGGCCTAGCCTGGCCTAGCCTGGCCTAGCCTGGCCTAGCCTGGCCTAGCCTGGCCTAGCCTGGCCTGTTTGGAAAGAGTCACCTCTTTCTTACTATCTGGCTGTGCTCATTCTTGATCCAGAGGTCTCAGGTTCAAGTACCGGCCCAGTCAAAGTTTTTCTTTGCCAATTTTTGTCAATTCATTTTTCAATTTTTCACGTTAACCATTAACTGCCGTATATCTCCAGGGATCACACCCCAGCTTTCATTTAGATGCAAACAACCAATTGTTGTAAACCTGGCTACAGCAGCTCAGGGATCACACAAAGTGGATGCTGCTTCTTCTTTTTTCAATTCAAGTCAAACAAACTAAGGAAAAACTGACTGGGAACTTTTGAACAAAATGAAAAATCGACAAAGTCAAAGTTTTCTTTGCCAATTTTTTTCATTTTTTTTTTTCAAACAATCCTAGTCATTCTTCCTTTGACTTCATTGTCTTACTATAAGTTCCTCTTTTTGTTCACCTTTCTGTTTGAGTCTCAGACAGCCTTCCCATTGATTGAGCTCTGTTTCCCTGTCTCTCTCTCTCTCTCTTTCTCTCTCTTCAGAGCAATCTGCCGGACCTACTGACCATTGACACAAGGTATACAGATGCCTGAGGGGGAGCTGTGGGCTTCCCAAGACGTAGTGAGGATTTTGTTTGGGGGGGGGGAGAGAGAGGAGGGCCGGTGGTCTAGACCCCATCCGCCCCACACCCGCTCACCAACGGGGCCAATGGCCTGCCAGCCAGCACCCCTCTCCCTCTCCCTTGGCCACCCCCGCCACCCATCCACACCCGCACACCGGTGTCCAGTCGACAGCATCCCAACTTTGACTCCGCACTCATTTACTGCTTGAAGTATTACTGCGGGTGACGACCGCAACGGTCACCACAGATCCTAAGGATACCGTGAGCATCTTTCAGCATCCACCTTCCTGTATTTTTCACGAGCTTCTCCGATAAAGATTTCATCATCTTTTTCGATGTCAAAGATAGTTACACTCTTAATGTAGATATCTTTCAAGTCCAAATCAAAAGGTTAAGGTTCCTAAGTATCAAAGATTATATTTTGTCATTATCCTTGAGCTTCTATTTTTTTTTTTAGGGGAGATTTGTGTTTTGTTATTTTTGCATTCTGCGGGTCAGATGCCAGTTTTAATTGATTATCTTTTTTGCAGCGTAGTTAGCATCCATATTTTTTGACATTGTATACAGAGCTTTGATAAGTTACCTATTTTGTTTGTGCAAGGTACAGGTACATGATTGAAGACCATTTGAAATTAGACCTGCCATCCAGCACCAGAATGAGCAGTGTGCAATCCATGGTCTGCTGAGGTCATGGCTGTGGTCAGTTGTGGTCAAACCAATCTGGTCAGCTGTGGTCAATTGTGGTCAAACCATTCTGGTCAGTTGTGGTCAAACCAGTCTGGTCAGTTGTGGTCAAACCAGTCTGGTCAGCTGTGGTCAAATCATTCTGGTCAGTTGTGGTCAAATCACTCTGGTCAGCTTTGGTCAATTGTGGTCAAACCATTCTGGTCAGTTGTGGTCAAACCAGTCTGGTCAGCTGTGGTCAAATCATTCTGGTCAGCTGTGGTCAAACCAGTCTGGTCAGTTGTGGTCAAAGCAGTCTGGTCAGCTGTGGTCAAAGCAGTCTGGTCAGCTGTGGTCAAACCAGTCTGGTCAGCTGTGGTCAAAGCAGTCTGGTCAGCTGTGGTCAAATCATTCTGGTCAGTTGTGGTCAAATCACTCTGGTCAGCTGTGGTCAATTGTGGTCAAATTATTCTGGTCAGTTGTGGTCAAACCAGTCTGGTCAGCTGTGGTCAAATCATTCTGGTCAGCTGTGGTCAAACCAGTCTGGTCAGTTGTGGTCAAAGCAGTCTGGTCAGCTGTGGTCAAAGCAGTCTGGTCAGCTGTGGTCAAACCAGTCTGGTCAGCTGTGGTCAAAGCAGTCTGGTCACCTGTGGTCAAACCATTCTTGTCAGTTGTGGTCAAACCATTCTGGTCACCTGTGGTCAAACCATTCTTGTCAGTTGTGGTCAAACCATTCTGGTCAGTTGTGGTCAAAGCAGTCTGGTCAGCTGTGGTCAAACCATTCTGGTCACCTGTGGTCAAACCAGTCTGGTCAGTTGTGGTCAAAGCAGTCTGGTCAGCTGTGGTCAAACCAGTCTGGTCAGCTGTGGTCAAACCAGTCTGGTCACCTGTGGTCAAACCATTCTTGTCAGTTGTGGTCAAACCATTCTGGTCAGTTGTGGTCAAAGCAGTCTGGTCAGCTGTGGTCAAACCATTCTGGTCACCTGTGGTCAAACCAGTCTGGTCACCTGTGGTCAAACCATTCTTGTCAGTTGTGGTTAAACCATTCTGGCCAGTTGTGGTCAAAGCAGTCTGGTCAGCTGTGGTCAAACCATTCTGGTCACCTGTGGTCAAACCAGTCTGGTCAGTTGTGGTCAAACCAGTCTTGTCAGTTGTGGTCAAACCAGTCAGGTCAGCTGTGGTTAAACCAGTCTGGTCAGCTGCAGTGAAACCTGCCTGGTCAGTCATGACCCAACTGGTGCTTTTATTTGTGGCCCAATTGTTAGGGACAGGTGCTTTCATGTTGCTGCACAGTGGTACAGTATGGTATGCCCAATTGCTTCTGTTACATGCCAACGACCCCCCAACTCATTCCCCATGCTGTGACATATCCAAATTTACAACATCAAAATGGAAAATAAACCTCTGACTGGACCAGGCTCAAGTCCTGGTCCAATCAAAACTTTTCTTTGGCATATTTTTTTTGTTTAAAATAATTAGTCAAAAGTTCTCAGTTATTTTTTTTTTTTATTTTTTTTTTTTAGATTTTGAAAAAATATCGGACCAAAATGGCTGTGAAGTTAATTTAGCGCGTATATCCATGGTCTCCCCCTTGCCAATTGAAAAATCGGGGATACAATTTAACAGACAAAAAATACTTATTTATGCATGCCACTTATATAACAACATGTAAATGCAACCTTTCAAAACAGCAGGCATCGTAAATGATCTTCACTAATAACCACATGTTATTGTTATTATGTTTTGTTGGTGCCATGTTCAGTCAATGTTGTCGTATTTTAAATCTTAAACATTTTGGGGTTTCTTTTTTCTTCAATTGGGGACTACTTGTAAATGTAAGTCAGTAGCAGAACAGTTTCAGTGTGTTGTACGCCGGTATAAGCAAACAAACAAATTAAAAAATAAATAAATAAAAAGCCCCCCCCAAAAAAAGAGGAAGACGAATGTGTAAATTATATATTTTTTATGAAAACTTTCCATTTCGGGATGCGGTGATTTCTTATCTTAAGTTAGACATTGTCAGAAGACAAACTAGAATTAGAATAGGAAAATAATAAAGGGTGTTAACTTTGTAGGGCATGTGTCCAGTTGTGACGTAATTGGGATATATTAGATTTATCAAAAAATACGGACTCCTTTGCCGATTTTTTTTAAGTAGGATAAGAAGGAAATGATATTTTTTCATTATTTATTTATTTATTGGCTATTTTTAGTGGGGTTCTGGAGGATTGTCTTTTACAGGGACCGGAGTAAAAAAATTTTTTTTATTTGTGGTGTGCGTCTTTGATCAACTCTCTGTCCGTAGTTGCTTGTTGTTGCGAACAACAGCACCACGGTATTCAGTCGGCTAAGTCGCACGCACATCACATTGCTGTACATCTTTTGTAAAGCCTCGTTATCAATATGGGCTGTGGGGGTGTTTTTTTTCCCCATCTCCCTTGTTCTTATCGACTATTATCTGTTTCACTGAGACGATTCTTAGGACCAGGAAAATAAATTACTTCTATGATAAAAGTACGGTCTTTTCCCAGTGTGGTGCAGCGTACGTTAGGTTTAAGACGTTTACAGTGTACTTGTGTATTGTGCTCGTGTAATTATGTGGTTTACTCTTAACAAGTTCAGAAGAAAGGGGAGGAAAACCCTGATGAATTTCAGTCGTATGTGTAGTCTTATGTAACATTACCATCCCGGAAAAAAAAAATTATCACAAAAACAAAATTCATAATATGTGCTGTAGATACATTTGATGTTTGAAGGTTCACTGCAAAATGCGGTAAAACAAAAAAATTAAAAGTTATCCTTTGAACATTAATATTTTACACAGGTGCCTTCATATATGCATGCACCAATTGTAATTTGAAGAAAAAAAATTGACAATAACCAAAAAAAAAAAAAGGTTAATTTCACTGGTTTTGACCTCAATTCATCCAATGAGGTTAGGAATATAGCTTCGGGGTCTTGTTGTGTGGGTGTCGGTTTTTTTTTTCCCGTTAAAGATTTGGAGCACGGAGAGTGCTTGGATTTTGCCCCCTTGCCCCCCAAAAAAAGAAGAGAGAGGGGAAAGGAAGAGTGTCGAAGATTACCACGCCAGACGGTCAGAGCAGAGCAAAGTTGGGCCCGAACATATCTGAGTTATCCAACTTTACTGAAGACCTAAAAAAAGAAAGACAACAACTCGTAATACCTTCGACTGGTGTCGGGAAGAGACAAAAAAGTTTGTCACAAATATAAGGAATACTATTTTATACTCAATAGCAAATAAAGAGACAATCTAGCTGAAGTTGGTTGTCATGGTGCATAATGCATTTTTTTTGGGGGGGGGGGGTTCAATTTTCGTTGGAAAAAAGGCTCGGCTCCAGAGTTGTTATGTGAATATTTAGTATTAGTCCACCAATCGACAGTCAAGAGTATTTTTAATTTCTGAGAAAAAAAAATAACCAGAAAAAAAAATCGATTAAAAAAAATCCAAGAATGGTGCTACAGAAAGTGGAATTTCTGGAAACGTTTTGTGTGGGATGAGAAATGCCAAGTGAGAATCAATTTTGGTGGAGAGATAGACGATGTTAAAATAATTGTGAATTTAAAAACAAAAAAAGTGATTTTCTCTATTTTGGGTCGCAGACGTCGAACAACGACAACTCAATAAAGATTTAATGCTTTCTGGGATTAAAAAAAAATAGATTGGACCGGATATTGAGTCGTTTAACGCTATCCGAAAGTCAGAGGAAAGATGGGCGAAAATAAGATCAATTTGAAGGGGGGAAACACACGAATCTAAGCAGGGGGTATTTATGATAATTTCGATCCACTTTCGGGTTTTCGCGTCAACTGAGATTAGCTATACACGTGTGTAGACAAATGGGGAGGATTAATGACAGGAACGCGAGCATAAATCGTGATGATATTGCACGATTCTCGCGGCTGTAAGGCCGAATTAAAAAAAAACATGTTTCTCTTCTGGGTTTGTTTAATGTAGGGAGAGAAGCTTTTTATTTTGTATTAATTTTCAAGATGGCCATTTTTTTTTTCATGCAACTGTTACTAGTGTCTCCACTGTTCAAAGACACTTTTTAGAATGAAATACAAGTTGAACAAGAGAACTGAATGACAGTGTCCTTTAGTGTTGTATGGCTTTAACCGATGAATTTGTGGACCTTTTCTGTGATTTTTACTGGATTTTTCTTTTTTTAAATGAAGATAATACAGAAATCCAGGCGGCCCCCCAAAAAAACAAGAAGTGGGCGGAGACGAGAAACATGTTTTTTTTTTACTTCGCCTAACAGACAGGTTTAAGCGCGCGCTTGATATTTTTGCATCTTAAAAAAATTAAATGCTATATGTTTCAAGAAAAAGAATGTACTCTGTAATTTTTTAACCTCGCGAAATAGCTCTCTGAAATGACCTTGTGTTTTTTTTTAGGTTTGTGTTCTTTCATTCAATGTTGCTGTAGAAACCTTTGCAGTTGAAGTCAATGAAATATGACGTGAGGACCACCGGGCAAAATAATGAGAGATCTTGAGCCGCCACAGATTTGCATAGTTTATTTTAAAATGGCGTCTGGTACTGTGACTAGGCCCTATATGTGATTTTTTTTTCTTAAAACAGCACACATTCTGTGCAGTCCCCCCCCCCGCCCCGATTGTAAGTTTACTCTCTAAATGCAAAAGAGTGAATAATTCACTCTCTCAAGGAGTGAAAATCGCTCCAAAAAGCCAAAACCGCTCAAAAAGAGTGAACAACACTGTCAAAGATGTGAAAATCGCTCAGAGTGGAGTGAAATCCCACTCTTGCAAGGAGACATATGGAGGATCACCCGAAAAAAGAGTTGTCCTCCATATGGCTCCTCTATAGAGTGGTGTTTGACTCCATTCTTAGCGGTTTCCACACCTCTTACAATGGTTTTCACTCTTTTTGATCGGTTTTGGCTTTTCTTTAGGAAATTTCACTCTTTGTGCGAGTAGATTATGCACTCTTTTTGCATTTAGAGAGTAGGCCTAATTAGGCTGCGTCCGAATTCGTTGGCTACGGCTTGGGAGTACACACGAGACTATGGAAGTCGTCAACTAGCGGCTGCAGCCGGTTCCCATAGGGTTGCGTGTTTCACTTCTAGCCGCAGCCGATTATATTCGGGACATGGCATTACCCAGCGTGAGAGCTCTTTGGTAACCCGGGTCTACTCGGTCAAACCCATGATCGAACGCGCCCTGGTTTAAAGGGGAGAAAGGCAAGACACTGCATAGCAACCGCCAGGCAGGGAATGGTCTGGTACCCTGTTTCCATCCAAGCCCGTGCTGGATCGGGTATGGCTGCTGGGCCTTTCAATCCAAAACTATAATTATGCAAGAGCTCTATCCTTGGCACGTTTCCAAAACCCGGCTTAGGCGTCGGCTCCGGCTTCGTCTCTGTTACCCAAAAATCACGGGTTGGAGTTCTTTGTTGACGTTGAAGCTTTGGATTTTTTCTTTCAAAACGCAGTCTAGCATTCAAAAACGGGCTTGTACTTTCAAAGCCGGAGCCTGAGCCAAAGCTGGTTTGGGAAAAGGCCCCGTGCACGGCAACTGTGGAATTAGTCTGGTGATACATGTACTACACACTGGGCATGTTTATACCTTGAAACCCATTCAAGGTGCCAAACACATTTTACTACATTGTATAAAAAAAAAGGTGGAACCCTTGAAGATGTCTGTGTGCATCACGAATTGCAAGACCAAGACATTATTATGTCCAATTTTACAGTTTAAAAAGCGATGACTTGACCCTTTTTGTAAAGTAACGTATCCGAATTATTATAGCCTATAAGACTTCGTGCAAGATTTATGCTTATTAATCTGGTGATATGATATTTTATTTGATTTAAAGAGCATTTTTGAATTTTTAAGGGCTCGGCGATCAATGACGGATTTTCTTTTTAAAGAAAAATTGTTTGTACTATAGGGTACCTATTGCTTGCCCCATTGGCAATCATAAGAATTAATGAAAAGAAAATGTCAGCAAACAAACTCTTTCGTTACCTCAAATCTTACAAATGCAATGGGACAGTCATAAACATTGTGATAAACATGTTACGATTTGAGCTTTTGAATACCGTTTCTCATACAAAGGCTATTATTCGATAGCATTGTATTTTACCGTTTCAATATTGATATTGTTTGGTCCGCTTACCCTTTTGGTCAATATTTATTTGCAATGTTATCTTTACGTCCTCTATTTACTGTAGGTGCTGGTACATGGGTAATCTAATTCAGACAGCATACGACCGCTGGATTTATTTGTATCAGTATAAACAATACTCAGTACTTCAAAGTCGCCAGGAAAACCAATCGTCCAATTGGAATGACCGTTGCGTCGGCGCGTTTGCAGCCCGTCATAAAACGGCGCTTCTGATTGGGCGAGTCTTTCCTATTTCAACTAAAAGCGTTGTAAATTATGATCAATGTGCTGCGAGACCTTTTTCAGCCGAGTCGTCATCGTGTCGTCTTTTTCTTTTCTTTTTTTTTCTTTTTTTCTTTTTTCAGTTTGCTTATTCATCGTTACCGTTTTATCCTTGTTCTTATTTTCCTTTTTCGTCTAGCACAGTTGAATCTTGTGCACGTAATGCTGTCATTATTATGTAGACTTGGCATGTACGTGTTGCCCTGTTAAAAATAAATAAAAGTATGTAAGATGTACTGGAAACATAATTTTTTACCGTCTGCGCCTTTGTATTCATTGCATAAAGCACATTATTATATTTTCTATAGGGTCCTAGGCTGTTTTCAGGCTTCCTCTCCATCACGTCTCGTTTATGGTGTTCACGACCAGGGTTCTATTTCATTAGAGGCAGGAATATTCCTATCTTGGACTTTCATTTCGAATTCCAGAAAACAAAACCTGAAGCATCATAGCATCAATGTTCCTATTTCATAAACCAATGTAGGTCATCTACTAGGAAGAATCCATTTCCATCTCTGGACTGAATTTGTGTCTTAATTGTCATAAGTTTAGACATTTTATTTAGCACATTGCTCTCTAGAATTAATTTAGGAACATTTTATTTAGGAAGATTCCTATACCCTTGTTATGAAATAGAGCCCAGATTTTCCCAGTTCACGAGTGGGCTGCATTTCAATGCTACTCACCTGCACCACCCCAACACGCACAGTGCGCAAGCGCAAAGGCCGAAGAGCATTCCTGTTGCTACGGCGTGTTTTCTATGGAAACTATTACAGTATTAGTCCTGACAAGTGACATGTGCGTGTAGAACAGCGTAGTAAATTCATGGTAAATTCACTTTTTCGGTCCTGGCTGCAGAACCCGCCACCGTATGTATCGTAATCTTATTATAACTCAGAAACATAATACATGCATCGCATCGATGTTGGTAAAAACTTTTTGCCCTTTGACCTCCTGACCCAAGTTGACGCCATTTTGTTGCCAAGTCGTGAACTGGAGACACGATTTCTGCCTCGAGTTCACGACTGGTGACCACGAGTTACCAGACGATTGGAACGCCTCTCCACGACCAGTGAACTCGTGAACACGGTAATCACGACGCCCAGAACCTGAAAATCCAGGTTGTGGTTTGTTTCCGAATTTGAGGGCTTGAAGACTTGACGGGTACAGAGTATTCACCAAGAAACTGGGGACAAACGTTTGTTTTTTATATGACCGAAGTCTAAGCCCGAGCCTAAGCCTTCATTTCGAAAACGGCCCTGGAATAATTTATTATAAACTCCATGATATATAAGATATTCTTATACTTAATGTTTAAAATCTTAAGGGACAGACGCCCGTACCAAACAATATTCCTGTCCAATAGGATATACAGTTGTTTTTTAAGGGTTTTGGACCTGGGAGTAATGATTATGCTTTCTTACGGTAAAGGAATTAAACTCGTCACATTGTTATCCACCCATTTAGGGGGGCTGGGTTTTGAGCAGATGATATTGTGAGAAGAAGAAAAATTAGCCGAAACCCGATTCCGTGGTATGGTGAGTATAGAGAAAAGTCAAGCGTCATACATCGCAGGAAGTGCGTCACCAACTAGATATATTTCATTCATTGCCACTCCCCATGAGTGATTAGCTCCGTTCAGGCCATGTGATAGGTCGTGAAGTGATCAGGCAAAATGTCTCACTTTACTAGTCCGCTCACAGCCCGCCATCTATATCCAATTACGCTAAGTGACCAGAAACGATAATTCATGGACCATTATAACAAAAACGAAGCAATATGCGAAAGGTCAGACAACGGCCTTTCCCTTTGATGTGCCAAATAAAATATATATAGATGAATAATAATACCCCTCGGCTCAAATTCGTATTAATGACATCATGGTTGTTTCAGATCTACCCGTGGTGATAAGTGCAGCCCCAAGAAATCTCTATACCACGCCAAAAAACAAAAAAATCAACAAAGGTAAACATTTTGTCGGGCTGTGTGAGTATACTAATTAATTGGAGGTGCTGATAAAATGCACTATATTAGGTCTTAGTTCTATCAAAGTGATGATTATTCAATTATTTGGCTAAGGTCAGGCCCCTCATGTTCAACTCTTTCGGGGAAAAAACCCGAGGATTTGTTTTGTTTACGTAGGGTTTACGTAAGGGCAGTTGTAGTGCCGTGAGAATTATTTTACCTTAATTGGGATTTTTGACAATGTTTGTGCTGCCTGGGTGGACGGGGTCTTATTCTATCAAATGGTTTGGGTTGAAAACTTTGGTTGAAATTTTTTCGTAGGGTGCAATTCTTAAAAAAAAAAAAATTATAATTATTAGCATTATTGTATTAGATATGTTTAGCGTACGCCTAAATATATATATATATATATATATATATATATATATATTATTTTCCCCTAAAGCACAATTTGCGAAAGAAAATTCCTGAGTTATGATGAAAGAATCCTTCTAATTTAGGAACGATTTTAGTCCGAAATTGTTTTATGAAATAAAATTGTTTGAGGAAGTTATACCTAGCCTATAGAATGGATTCTTCCAAAAATAATATTTTATGAAATGAAATTGTTTTAGGAAGTCAGGAATTTTCCTATAGTTAGGACGTTTACTGGACTTCAAGGCCCAATACAACATTGGTAAAGGTCAAAAGATTGCCACAGTTTGTGTGTTAAACCATTAAACATTCCAAAACAGCAATCCTGCGAAGGTTTTAGCTCAAATGGTGATCTGAGAAAGTACAGTTAAAAAACCGTCACGGTTTTTGCACCATTCTGTAGTGTAAGAAATAGTTTATTACTTGCAAGTAATAAACTATTTGTCGATGTTTGAGTGAAGATTTCTGGGGCAGTACAGCATCCCAAACAGTAAGATTTCTACATCAGGGGATTCTATCATGACCATCTACAAACTATTAGAATGACTTCTGTGGACATCGATGTTTTCCGATCTTCCCAATGTTGTATATGACCTTTAAGAATGATTACTCTTTCCATAGAGCCTTGCTCTATGCTCTTCTTAAGTCCAAGATAATAAGGAATAATCATTCCTAACTTTTACGAAAATAATACATGAATAGACCCCTGTTTTTGTGAAGGTGGTGGCGTTGCCTGGCCCGGAAGCTCGGCTGAGGGCGCCCTCTTGTCAACAACCTGCTGTCCCCGTCAGGTCATTGGTGCCAGACTAAGGGGTCATGACACAGCACAGCGCAGCGCTCAACATGGCGAACGTGTTGCTCCAGTTCTCTTCCGCAATCAGTGCCGGCGATCCGTCCACCCGCTCCGTTCTGATCGTGGGCCAACTCACCCACCTCAAGGCCCTCGACTACGAGGCGGTGCGCTCCAAGTTGGAGCCCAGGGTGAACGCAGAGGTACGTATTACTAACTAGTAATACTAATACTTAATAATAATACTTTTAATAAATAGTAAGTCCACACCGGTCGCGCCGGTGCAAACCCCCCTACATGCCCTACCCTAGTAATACTAGTACGTAGTAGTATTTAGTACGCAGTGGCTGTTGTTACGGCAGTCGTCCGTGTGGTTCCCTGACTTCACAGTATTTGTCAGGATGTTTAGCTCTTGGAACCAGACTATCAGCTAATAGTAATAGTAATAGACTGGTTCAACCAGCCTGCAATGCTAACGAAATACAATCAAGTCAGGGAACCATACAGACGACTGCCGTAACAACAGCCACTGCGTATTTAGTAAGTACTGGTAATTTAAGTTGGACCCGACAAGTCACCCTTTTTTTTATCGAATTTTGAAATTTTGAGGGTCGGGTGACAGTCAACCGAACTTCAAAATTTCAAAATTCGATTAAAAAAAGGGTGACTTGTCGGGTCCAAGTTACTCGGACTAACCCGTATCATATGAATCATATGATAATTATTATGATGTCATGTACAAAGTCCCATTACGGTACCATTGGCATTGGGCCACACATTTTCGGCGCCCTCTCGTCTTGGGGGGGTCATACTAATTGGCGTCAAGACGGCGTCAAACACATTCAAAATGTATCATATCATACATAAGTAGCAAAATACTTCATTATACTGGCGTGAATGACTGGACTGACCTACGGACTTAAATGACGAAATATAAAATTGTCAAAAACTTGGACCTGACTTTTCAAAGCAGAACCTCTTGCTTTGCATCAACCAGAAGATTGACATACTGAAAATGGCATTTTAGAAATTAAAATTTGCCAAGCTATCAGTATCAGTATCTAGCTTATTTTTATACCTTAAAATTTAGTGGGCCTGACGTTTCGATCCTAGCAGGACCTTTCTCAAAGGCAGAGAAAGGTCCTGCTAGGATCGAAACGTCAGGCCCACTAAATTTTAAGATTTTCATTTTGGTTATTTTAGTCAGTAAGCAGTTTGCAACATTTTTGTATATCACCTTATTTTTATACCATTGAATTTCTCATGTGGTTCTCTTTCCAATAGTACCAATTATGTGGGGTTCCTAAAAAAAAACCTGAAAAGTGTTGGACTCCCTCACTACAGTACTGCTAGGCTAGCAGTGGCAGGACCTTTCTCAGGTACAATGAGTCAAACAGAAATGAAAGTTTGAATCCAGGCTCATCTTGCATTGGTGCAACACACTCTTGAGCTTGCTGAGGAACAGTTATAGCTCCTTGGGTCGGTTTCACAAAGCCTTACGTAACCTCGTAGCATCATAACTCAACTTACGAAGTTACGATGGACAACCATCGTTAGTTGCGATACACCATATGGTTTCTGTGCGTCGCTCATCGTCTTGCGATTGATCGTATGTTGTGATGGATTTGGTGAAGTCGTCTGCTGGTGTCGTTACAAGCTCTTTATTTGTGCAGACGTTCAGGACTGCTGTGGATAGTCTGCACCCATCCTCTAACGATGCCGTGTCTCTCTGGGTCAACAACGCCACAGTGGCCTCCCTGCCGTTCAAGGCCAGTCGACACAACACGCCATCCCGGGCCCATGCCATCACCAAGCTGGTCAAGAACTACCTGCCCGGCCTGAGCCAAGAGTGCATAGTGGTGAGTGGGCCGCCAAACGGCAGGCGCTGTAAGCAGTGCGGTGTGGACGGGTGTCGCTCAACTCGGTCCACGTCCAGCTCAGTCCCTATGGGAAAACGTACACAAAATTATTTTCCCATAGGGGACCGTGTTGGTCACGGGCCAAGTTTTCTTGAACCCGGTTTGTTACAGGCCGAGTTGGTCATGGACCGTGTTAGTCATGGACAGGAGTCGGTCACGGACCCAGTTGGTCATGGACCATGTTGGCCACCGACCGAGTTGGTCAGCGACCGAGTTGGTCATGCACATAGTTGGTCACGAACCAAGTTTGTCTCGGATTCAAGTCCCGGTCCAGTGAAATTTTCAAACAAACAAAGGCAAGGAAAGCTCACTGGGAATTTAAAAAAAAAATATTGAAAGAGCAACGGCAAATTTGACTGCACCTGGATTTGAACCACAGACCTTTGGCTTTAATAACATACGAGCAGCAGTAACTTTTTTGGAAAGGCTGCCGCCTATTAGTGCTGAGTAGCACAGGTTAGAGCACCTATACATCAAGCCAGAGGTCTCGGGTTTAAATCCCGTTCCGGTCCCGTTAACCATGCAATTTTTCATTTTTATTTTTTTTGGGTCATCATTCGTTGTTTTGTGTCATTTTGACGTTCAGATCGTGTGTGAGCGCAGCTGCGTGTTTGCCTCGGCCTGTGCCGTGGCCCGCGCTTTCCCCACCTTCTCGCGCAAGGCCGGCCACGGCGCGGCCGGCCGGCGCACGGTGACGGTGGAGTTCCTGACGGTGGGCGGGGCCCGGGGTGGGGCCCTGACGGAGGAAGACCTGAGGGCGCTGTCGGCGACGGCCGAGGCCATCCGCCACGCCGCCTGCATCGTGGACACGCCCTGCAACGAGATGAACACGGACCATTTCCTGCTGGTAAATTTTTTAAAAAAATCTCTGACAAACCCCGCCGACAACCGGGGCCCGACTTCATAAGAGCCGCTTGAGCCTGAAAATCTGCAAAGCATGAAAAGGTGTTCCTCATGTCAACAGGGTTACAAACCACACCGCAATGCAATGTTGATTTTGATCCGTTATCCACTCTACACTACTCCACATGAAACTACGGTGAAGTTTTAGCTGGCGAGGAGAATCTATGAATAATGACTTTTGGCGCTTAAGCAAAATTTGACGCTGAAGCGGCTCTATGAAATTAGCCCCTGCTTGCCCCATAAACCATTTCAAGTTACGGATATCTAAAAGAAAAAAAAAAAACCTGGACATTCAATGCTCCCAAGGCAGGCTATAAATCTCATTGACACCATCGATGGCCGTCGTACAATGCGGAAAATGACGGCTTGGTCATCGTTGTTTTCCAAAATTTGTTCCGCCATAATAGTGACAATTGCATAGCAGCCAGTGACACGGTAAGACATCGGCCGGTGGTTTCAGATTTTTCCTGAGCTTTTGTGGCAACAATTTCAACAATTTCTTCACCAGGTGCAAGTAGATGAGGTATTTATGCTACAAAATACTTGTCAGTCTTGAGATGTTATGGTTCATCTCTCTGACTGTCACTGCTAGTCAGTGTGTTTTCACGATAGTTTTGTTTCTTCTATTGAAAGAGTTTGTTTTCTTTTCTTTTTTTTCTATTCACGCCATCTCAATCCTTCAGGAAGTGCAAAGGGTTGGTGCGGAGATTGGCATCCAGCCCCTCGTCATCAGAGGCGAGGAGCTGAAGAGGAAGAAGTTTGGAGGTAAGAAGGGGCGGGCCAGTGAGGCGCCCGGATGGATCTCGCCGACCCTATTGTGAGGACTTTGGCGAACCTCGTGGGGTTTGATCTTAAGCCTCATTGAGGGGATGGGTGAACCTCAGTTGCATCTCAATGAGTACACAGGTTAACCCTCACATGATAGCCTATTAGTACCCATGTGAACCCTCCCGGTACCCATGTAAACCCTACTGTTACTCAGGTGAACCCCACTGGTACCAAGGAAAACCCTACTGGCACCCAGGTGAACCCTACTGGTACCCAGGTGAACCCTACTGGTACCCAGGTGAACCCTACTGGTACCCATGTGATTCCCACTTCCACCCAAGTGAACCCTTCTGGTACCCAGGTGAACCCTTCTGGTGCCCAGGTGAACCCTTCTGGCACCCAGGTGAACCCTACTGGTACCTAGATGATCCCCACTTCTACCCAGGTGAACCCGACCAAGTGCTATTAAAGATGAATCAAATGAGGTGCTTCAGTGGACCCTTTTAGGATACAGAGGTCGAGGGCCACAGGGGTGCATGGGTGAACTCCACGTGGGCAATCAGATGAACACAGGTTTGACGCCTACTTTGTATTCTCCCTCTGCCTTGGTCGCCCAGGTATTTACGGCGTTGGTCAGGCAGCAGCCCATCCTCCGGCCATGGCGGTGCTCAGCCACACCCCAGACTCGGCCACCCAGACCATCGCCTGGGTGGGTAAGGGCATTGTGTACGACACCGGTGGACTGTCCATCAAAGGAAAGGTGAGGCATCTCTGAAGCAGTTCTGCATCGCCTGATCATGCTCTGACAATCCCTGCTGCAAGGACACACTCGCTTGATAGAAGTTTCATCCACATGGCTGTTAGAATTTGGAATAGTCTCCCTGACCATGTCGTTGGTACAATCTCCTGCTCTGGTCTTTAAGCCTTCAAAGGCCAAGTACATGCATTTCTCCTTACATGATAAACCATTTTTTTTATCCTTATTTTACCAACACTATTCATCTGGTGAGATGCTGTGGACCATTGATTGGCCTTCGGGAATTGTTCTTAGATTCTGGAGAAGGGTCCTGCTAAGATCGAAACGTCAGGCCCTGTAACTTCTGAGATTTATGTATTGCAGGTCATTTTAGTCGGTGAGCAGTTTGCAACAGTGTTTGTATTAACTTCAAGATTCCTGGACCTGTGTGTTTCAGACAGCCATGCCAGGGATGAAGCGTGACTGTGGGGGCGCTGCAGGGATTCTGGGTGCCTTCACCGCAGCTGTCAAAACGGTAAGCGTGCTACTTGAGATTACAGCACTCCGTGAACAGGCCACAGCCTTTAGATGTTAAAACTGTGCTATTAAACTACTACAGGCACTGTGGTTGACAGGTAGAGCAATCGTCCGCAGTGCAGAAGGTTGGTGGTTTTAAATTCCACTCGGGCCAAAAGCTTGGAAACTCTCTTTCTCTCTCTGTCCGCCTTGTAGCGAATGGGTACCTGGCTCTCCTTAGAGCTGAGGTGAAGATTGAAAGGCAGCGAGGAAATGAACCTCATCATGCCTAAGTGTGCTTCTCCAATAAGGCTCATGTCCTACAGCCCTACGGTATAATGATAAAGTATGGGACAGCCTTGACCTTTTTTTGTTGTTAAACTACACACCGGAAGAGGTTCCGAAAACCCTCACTGAATTACAGCGCGTCTTCTTGGCCTGCAGGGTTTCAAGGAGAATCTTCACGCCGTATTCTGTCTGGCGGAAAACGCCGTGGGACCGTTGGCGACCAGGCCTGACGATGTGCACATTCTGTACTCAGGCAGGTACGTACATGTAGGGTGGGACAGTCAGTGAGGAACCTTTCTCCCCCGTAGCCGTCTTCGGGACCGTGGCTCAGATTCGTGGCCTCCTCGTCCGTCCACTAGCTGAGAATCCCTGGATCGGCGGGCTCTCTCCACTGAGGTTGATGTCCGGCAAAACATGTCAGACACCTAGAAGCCCTGATCCTAGCAGGACCTCTCTCAAAAGGAGAACGACAAGGACAAACTTTATATTCAAAATAACGTGTAATGCTGCAAATTGCTTACTGACTAAAATTACCGAAAAGCAAAAATGAGGAAGGGCCTGACGTTTCGATCATGGCAGGACCTTTCTCAAAGGCAGAGCGACAGGGACAATACTGGCCTGATGTTTTGAACCTAACACGATCCTTTTTCTACCCTAGTAGTGTGACCAAAAGTTTGTGCTTGGCTATTTATTGATGCAAAATCTCTTTTTATGAAATGCTGAACAATTGAAATCTTTGCTTGGTGTGGGTAATTTTTTCCCGGGTTGATTTCCAGCTGATAATGGTTACTTTGGATGAATAGTGTGATTTCAGATTCTTTGTGCTGTTCGAGAGAGAAACGGTGATGATAGTCGCCCGACAATTGATTTTTGGTGTCGTAAGGAGTCACGATATTTTGTTTGTCTGGGTTTGGGGTTTGTTTCTAGATCCGTTGAAATCAACAACACTGATGCTGAGGGACGTCTAGTCCTTGGTGATGGGGTAAGATCACGCTCCCTATTCGCGTAGTCTCTTATTGGCAGGGTTTGTAAACAGCCCTGCATAGGACCCAAGGGAGACACATTGTCATTATTAATGCTACACTCAACACCTAATGTCCCAACTATATAAAAAACATTATTATAGTCGACATTTTTATAGTCGACATTTTTATAGTCCACATTATTATAGTCCACATTTTTATAGTCCACATTTTTATAGTCCACATTTTTATAGTCCACATTTTTATAGTCCACATTTTTTGTATAGTCCACATTTTTTTAGTCCACATTTTTACAGTCCACATTTTTATAGTCCACATTTTTTTTATAGTCCACATTTTTTTTATAGTCCACATTTTTATAGTCCACATTTTTATAGTCCACATTTTTATAGTCCATATTGTTTTAGTCCACATTTTTATAGTCCACATTTTTATAGTCCACATTTTTATAGTCCACATTTTTATAGTAGATAGAGAATGCTCTCAAAAGAACAGTGTGAATTTCAAGTTCATTGGATTGGAGGATGTTTATTAAATAAGGACATAAAGTTTGTGCACCACCTTATGGGCATGTCTCCCTAAGGATGTAAAGTTTGTGCAACAACCTTTGGGCATGTCTCCCTAAGGATGTAAAGTTTGTGCACCACCCTTTGGGCATGTCTCCCTAAGGATGTAAAGTTTGTGCACCACCCTATGGGCATGTCTCCCTAAGGATGTAAAGTTTGTGCACCACCCTTTGGGCATGTCTCCCTAAGGATGTAAAGTTTGTGCACCACCCTATGGGCATGTCTCCCTAAGGATGTAAAGTTTGTGCAACAGCCTTTGGGCATGTCTCCCTAAGGACGTAAAGTTTGTGCACCAGCCTTTGGGCATGTCTCCCTAAGGACATAAAGTTTGTGCACCACCCTATGGGCATGTCTCCCTAAGGATGTAAAGTTTGTGCAACAGCCTTTGGGCATGTCTCCCTAAGGACGTAAAGTTTGTGCACCAGCCTTTGGGCATGTCTCCCTAAGGACGTAAAGTTTGTGCACCACCCTTTGGGCATGTCTCCCTAAGGACGTAAAGTTTGTGCACCAGCCTTTGGGCATGTCTCCCTAAGGGCGTAAAGTTTGTGCACAATCCTATGGGAATTTCAGGCAGCTCGGGTGGGATTCGAACCGGCAACTCCTTTTTCATCAGGCATCGGGCAAAGTACTGGGCATTCAGTGCTTATTACATGTGCGTCAAGCAGGGAAAACCCTCATTGAACGACAAAGCTGACCATAGATAAGACATTAAGGTTTGCACGGTGGAAATACTATTAAAGTGGATGGTTTGCTGTGACACCATGAAGCACTTCTCTTTCAACAAGGAGCGTGGCTCTGAAAAGAGCCGGTAACTCTTTTCAGAGCCACACGCCTTCCTGAAAGAGAAGTGCTACATGGTGTCACCGCAAACCGTCCACTTTCAAAGGCTGACTGATACCTAATGCCGAACTCTTGCTGCCCGTCGATCGGTCGTTTCCAGGTGGCCTATGCGGCCAAGGACCTGAAGGCCGACATCATTCTGGACATGGCCACCTTGACCGGTGCCCAGGGCATCTCCACCGGGAAGTACCACGCCGGCCTGCTGACCAACAGCGAGGAGTGGGAGGAGGCCTGCGCCAGAGCCGGTCAGTCCCATCGCTCAGCCCCCGCAAAACCCTTCGCCAGGACCCTCACCTGTCCCTCCACTCCCACCCCCCCTAGTCCTTTTGGTTTACTGATTGCTGTTGCCAATGGTCATTCTGTGAACCGGGGAAACGTAGAGGGGAAAACACAGTCATGCATTGAAACTTGTTTGAGTAAGCTTTAACAAACCCAGGCAAAGACTAGTTGACTATTTGGCTGGACACCGTCTAAGGGCTGGATAGCTCAGATGGAAGAGCACTGGTACGTTTATCCAGAGGTCCAGGTCCAGTCAAAGTTTTCTTAGCCAATTTTTGTCAAAATAGTAAGCTGTTTGCAATTTAGGGTAAGTGGGTATTACTCCAAACTCAGTGACCTTTCTCGAAGCTCTTTTCCTGAAACAGCATAGCTCGGGCAGCTTTTCATAAACTGTGAGAAAGATCTCACTCAGTGGACACTTTTCAAAGGGATTGAGGTTCAATTTGTCTGCTCTCTCTCTCTCTTTTTCTCTCTCTCTCTCTTTTTCTCTCTCTCTCTTTTTCTCTCTCTCTCTCTTTTTCTCTCTCTCTCTCTTTTTCTCTCTCTCTCTCCATCTCTCCTCTCTCTTTCTCTCTCCCTCCCTCCCTCTGCTCTCATTCTCTCTGTCTCTCTCTCTTTCTCTCTCTCTCTCTCTTGCTTTCTCTCTCTCTCTCTCTCTCTGCTTTTGGCATGATACAGGTCGGAACAGTGGAGACTTGGTCTTTCCTCTGGTCTACTGTCCCGAGCTTCACTTCAGCGAGTTTGGCAGTGCCATCGCCGACATGAAGAACTCTGTCATGGTAAAGACTGGCTGGGATAGTCAGCCCCTCCTCGTTCTATCCTTTGGCCCACTTCTGGCAGTCTACCTCCATTAGGGATGGTGTCATATGCCTTGCTTCAGACAAGTCTCTTCTGTGTTCTATTTGTCAGCCTTCGCTAGCAGTCTACCACCGATTCCGGATGAAGAGATATGCCTCGCTTCTGATTTTTTTACCCCTCCAAGTTCTATTTGTCAGCTTTGGCTGGCCGTGTACCACCAATATGGATGGAGGCATATACATGTACTTTGATTCAGACTTGTCACACCCTCCCAGTTCTATTTGTCAGCCTTGGCTGGCCGTTTACCACCAATAGGGATGGATACTTATTCCTTGCTTGAGACTTGTCACACCCCTCCCAGTTCTATTTGTCAGCCTTGGCTGGCCATGCACCACCAATATGGATGGAGGCATATACATGTACTTTGATTCAGACTTGTCACACCCTCCCAGTTCTATTTGTCAGCATTGGCTGGCCGTGCACCACCAATATGGATGTTGGCATATACATGTGCTTTGATTCAGGCTTGTCACACCCTCCCAGTTCTATTTGTCAGCCTTGGCTGGCCATGCACCACCAATATGGATCGAGGCATATACATGTACTTTGATTCAGACTTGTCACACCCCTCCCAGTTCTATTTGTCAGCCTTGGCTGGCCTTGCACCACCAATATGGATGGAGGCATATACATGTACTTTGATTCAGACTTGTCACACCCCTCCCAGTTCTATTTGTCATCATTGGCTGGCCGTGCACCACCAATATGGATGGAGGCATATACATGTACTTTGATTCAGACTTGTCACACCCTCCCAGTTCTATTTGTCAGCCTTGGCTGGCCGTACACCACCAATATGGATGGAGGCATATACATGTACTTTGATTCAGACTTGTCACACCCTCCCAGTTCTATTTGTCAGCCTTGGCTGGCCGTGCACCACCAATATGGATCGAGGCATATACATGTACTTTGATTCAGAATTGTCACACCCTCCCAGTTCTATTTGTCAGCCTTGGCTGTCTATGCACTACCATTACGGATGGAGGCTTACCGGTATCCCTTGCTTCAGACTCCCAGTTTCTGTTCGACAGCCTTTGCTGTCAGTCCACCGTCATCAAGGATAGAGGCCCATGCTTTGCTTCAGGCCCATCGGCCCTCCCTCGATACTTCACAGTTTCAATACCGTTGTTGCAAATGAACCCACGTATTCCGCCGGTTCTCCTTGCGCAGGATCGCGGCAATGCCCAGAGCTCCTGCGCTGGCCTCTTCATTGGTTCCCACATCGGCTTTGACTTCCCCGGTACCTGGATTCACGTGGACATGGCGGCACCGGCACAAAGGGTGAGACAGAAACTCCCCTCCCCCTCCTCTGCCTACCCCTGCATGCAGCGGTGAACCTGCTGCGTGAACCTCCATCCAACATTTGTCCAATTTTGTTTATTTATGTCGATTTGACCAAAACAAGGTTAAGACCTAGGGAAAGGAGGAGATGGGGAGAAACTCAGGAAGGCTGGAGATAGGAATTGACATTCCTCTTTATAAAAAAAGGCAAGATCATATGCTCATAGATATAATGATGTTTGCGTTGAGGAGAATGTTTTTCAATGAGGTTTTGCCCTGCTCGACAAGATAAACACTGAGTACTCAGTGCTTTGCCTGATGCCTGATAAAAAAATTCCAGGCACCTCGGGCGGGATTCGAACCCGCGACTCCCGAATTCTAGTAAGGACGTCTTAACCACTGGACCATTGAGCTGGTCGAGGTCGTGCGGTGGATTTGAATAATGTATAGCGGTGAGTACCGCGTTGCATCATAGATATGTCATGATGTTTGCGTTGAGGAGAATGTATTTCAATGAGGTTTTGCCCTGCTCGACGTGATAAACACTGAGTGCCCAGTGCTTTGCCTGATGCCTGATAAGATTATATATGCTGTTTGGAAACATGAACCAGGAAGGGAATTCCAGAGAGAGGCAGACTGTGGGAAGAAGCTGTTTCATTGTTAACCAAGGAGTAAAGGCAAACCCTTTGTCCGTCTAAGGATACTTTACTTGTTTTGATTTTTGCCACCAGGGTGAGCGGGCCACTGGCTATGGCGTTGCCCTCTTGGTGGCGCTCTTCGGCCGGGCTTCGCACTCGGCGCTCCTGCAGTCCGTGTCTCCGTTGGGCCAGAATCCGTCGGAGGAGGAGGAGCTGGTGGAGAACGCCAGCAAGAAGATCCGCCTGGTCTAAGACCTCGGAGGCGAAGAGGAGGAGGCTGAAGAGGAGGAGGAGGTTGAAGAGGAGGAGGAGGGAAGGGGAACGTCACAGGAGGGGAAACAATAATGCATAGAAACTTGATTGTAGAAATAGCAAGCTGTTAGCAATGCAGGGGGTAGTAGTTATCATTCTACACTCAGTTCCCTTCTCGAGGAGCCATTCCCAAGTTTTAAGAACATTTACAATTTAAGCTTGTTTCCGATTGCCAGCTTTGCAAGCTGGGTATTAAGAGAGATTTCTTACTCACAAGATTTCAGTGTGTGTTTCACTCTGAGCAGAAATCATAATTTGACGGGTGAGAACGTGATTTCCAAACTGCTGTACGGACACGCTTCACGAAAATAGAAAAATACCAAAGTGATGGAGGGTGAAAAAGTACGAATTGGATTTGGTTTACTACGCTTCATAAGTGTCCATATTTTCATATTTGCTGATTGGAAACTTGACTTTAATCTAAAACTCGATTTGAGAGGAGTTTTTGTGGTTGAAATCAATCGTGATTTTATGAAACTTATCTCACCGGGGATAAAGTGCCACCTCTCATTGACAAGTGTGGCCCACATATCAAGGAGATAAGCTTATCAGGATTTGTATGGAAGATCTGATGATCACTTTGCTTCAGATAGGTCAGCCCTGATCTTAGTTGAATCTGCTCAAACAAAAGAGGGCTCTACACTGGAGATTGAGAAAATGGCGGATTAGTATCGGTCATGTGCAGTGACATCTTTTGTTCATCTCATCAAAATGTGAAGGCGCAAGTGTCTCACAAGAAGGGTATAATCTTATTAGGTACTTTAGTCTGAAAATAGAAGAAATAATCGACTTGGGGGGACAACTGCGTCATACAATCATGGTGTTTTATTATTATTCTGTTATTTTTTATATTTTGTTAGAAAATCATTCTTTCCAACATCGTTAACAAGTTGTTTTGGACTTAAAATATCAAATGGTTTTAGCCCAATTTGTAAGTGTAGTTTGCTTCTTATATAATCGAAAAAGAGGATTTAAGTCCTGGAAGACACAGCAGTAAATAGTAAGCAGCACAGTCTTACTTCAAACGCAAAGTTCGATTAGTCAGCTGTGATTGGGGAGGGCGCCCTCTAGAGGCCTGGATAGCTCAGGTGGAAGAGATGTATTTTCAGATTGGCAGGGCTTCACGTTCTAGTTTTATAATCAAAGATTGTATTTTTCGTCTCGGTCAGTTTTTTGTTTGGCTTAAATTTACTTGAATTGGCAAAGAAAACTTTGACTGGATTGGGATTTGAACCTGAGACCTCTTGGTTTTGCGTACTAGCGCTATTACCATCTGATCTATCCCAGTCCAGTTCTGGTCCAGTAAAAGATGTTCCAGCTGGTAGTTTTGAGTCAGACTAGATCTAAGTCTTCTTCATTTGGCACGGTACAATGCCCAGAGCACTCCTTATATTAAGAAATGCCCCCCCCCCCCCACCCTCAGAGTTCTTTGTGTGGTTTTTTCAAGTAAAGATCCCATAAAGGGACCGTTTCCACTATCATTTTGTTCTAGTCAGTTGCCGATAATACATAATGCAAAATGGCTGAGTTTGTTTTTTCTTCACCCTAATCTACCCCCCGCACTAGGCACCTGACTCTCCTGTGTACTTATGTACTTAAGGCCGGGTCGCACGAGGCAATTTGCAGGCACTTCAGTTTTGTAGCAATTCTTGTCGAGGCAATTTGTCAAATACACTGATAAATTGCCTGGAAATTGCCCCGCGTGGCGTTTGTGGTAGTCACAATGGTAGTAACTATCATATTACTGTATGTGAATTGATACTGTAATAAAAGAAATTTTGGAAACAACTTTAACAACTGTGACAGAAGTTTGTTATATTTAAAAGTTTTGTGCAGTATATTTGCTGTATTCAGGAGATTCCTTGGCATGCTCTTGTCTTGAAGAGTCAAACTTTCCCTTACAATTATGAGGAAAAAAAGAATCGCGAACGAATAGACATGTCTAAAATCCATGGGAACCAGTCAGTAGAGAACCAGTCAGTAGGGAACCAGTCAGCAGGGAACCAGCCTGCAGGGAACCAAATGACAGGGAACCAGTCAGTAGGGAGCCAGCCTGCAGGGAGCCAGCTGGCAGGGAACCAATAAGAAGGGAACCAGTCAGCAGGGAACCAGCCTGCATGGAACCAGCCTGCAGGGAACCAGCTGACAGGGAACCAGCTGACAGGGAACCAGTCAGTAGGGAGCCAGCCTGCAGGGAGCCAGCTGGCAGGGAACCAATAAGAAGGGAACCAGTCAGCAGGGAACCAGCCTGCAGGGAACCAGCTGACAGGGAACAAGTCAGTAGGGAGCCAGCTGGCAGGGAACAAATAAGCAGGGAACCAGTCAGTAGGGAACCAGCCTGCAGGGAGCCAGCTGGCAGGGAACAAATAAGCAGGGAACCAGTCAGTAGGGAACCAGCCTGCAGGGAGCCAGCTGACAGGGAACCAGCTGACGGAACCAGCTGACAGGGAACCAGCTGACAGGGAACCATTCAGTAGGGAACAAATAAGCAGGGAACCAGTCAGTAGGGACAGCCTGCAGGGAGCCAGCTGGCAGGGAACCAATAAGAAGGGAACCAGTCAGCAGGGAACCAGCCTGCAGGGAACCAGCTGACAGGGAACCAGCTGACAGGGAACCAGTCAGTAGGGAGCCAGCCTGCAGGGAACCAGCCTGCAGGGAACCAGCCTGCAGGGAACCAGCTGACAGGGAACCAGCCTGCAGGGAACCAGCTGACAGGGAACCAGCTGACAGGGAACCAGTCAGTAGGGAGCCAGCCTGCAGGGAACCAGCCTGCAGGGAACCAGTCAGCAGGGAACCAGCCTGCAGGGAACCAGCTGACAGGGAACCAGTCAGTAGGGAACAAATAAGCTGACAGGGAACCAGCTGACAGGGAACCAGCTGACAGGGAACCAGTCAGTAGGGAGCCAGCCTGCAGGGAACCAGCCTGCAGGGAACCAGCTGACAGGGAACCAGTCAGTAGGGAGCCAGCCTGCAGGGAACCAGCCTGCAGGGAACCAGCTGACAGGGAACCAGTCAGCAGGGAACCAGCCTGCAGGGAACCAGCTGACAGGGAACCAGTCAGTAGGGAACAAATAAGCTGGCAGGGAGCCAGCTGACAGGGAACCAATAAGAAGGGAACCAGTCAGCAGGGAACCAGCCTGCAGGGAACCAGCTGACAGGGAACCAGCTGACAGGGAACCAGTCAGTAGGGAGCCAGCCTGCAGGGAACCAGCCTGCAGGGAACCAGCTGACAGGGAACCAGTCAGCAGGGAACCAGCCTGCAGGGAACCAGCTGACAGGGAACCAGTCAGTAGGGAACAAATAAGCTGACAGGGAACCAGCTGACAGGGAACCAGCTGACAGGGAACCAGTCAGTAGGGAGCCAGCCTGCAGGGAACCAGCCTGCAGGGAACCAGCCTGCAGGGAACCAGCTGACAGGGAACCAGTCAGCAGGGAACCAGCCTGCAGGGAACCAGCTGACAGGGAACCAGTCAGTAGGGAGCCAGCTGACAGGGAACCAGCTGACAGGGAACCAGTCAGTAGGGAGCCAGCCTGCAGGGAACCAGCCTGCAGGGAACCAGCTGACAGCCTGCAGGGAACCAGCCTGCAGGGAACCAGCTGACAGGGAACCAGTCAGCAGGGAACCAGCCTGCAGGGAACCAGCTGACAGGGAACCAGTCAGTAGGGAACCAGCCAGCAGGGAGCCAGCTGGCAGGGAACCAATAAGAAGGGAACCAGTAAGCAGGGAACCAGCCTGCAGGGAACCAGCTGACAGGGAACCAGCTGACAGGGAACCAGTCAGTAGGGAGCCAGCCTGCAGGGAACCAGCCTGCAGGGAACCAGCCTGCAGGGAACCAGCTAACAGGGAACCAGTCAGCAGGGAAACAGTCAGTAGGGAACCAGTCAGTAGGGAACCAGCCTGCATGGAACCAGTCAGCAGAAAACCAGTCAGCAGGGAACCAGTCAGCAGGGAACCAGCCTGCAGGGAACCAGCTGACAGGTTCCCTGCTGACTGGTTCCCTGCTGACTGGTTCCATGCAGGCTGGTTCCCTGAAGGCTGGTTCCCTACTGACTGTTTCCCTGCTGACTGGTTCTCTGCACGCTGATTTCCTTCTGACTGTTTCCCTGCTTACTGGTTCCCTGCTGACTGGTTCCTGCAGAGAACCAGTCAGCAGGGAAACAGTCAGTAGGGAACCAGTCAGTATAGGGAACCAGCCTGCAGGGAACCAGTCAGTATAGGGAACCAGCATGCAGGGAACCAGTCAGTAGGGAACCAGTCAGTAGGGAACCAGCCTGCAGGGAACCAGCTGCCAGCTGGTTCCATACTCACTACTCACTGCTGACTGCTCACTGCTCACAGCTGACTGGTTCCCTGAAGGCTGGTTCCCTACTGACTGGTTCCCTGCAGGCTGGTTCCCTACTGACTGGTTCCCTACTGACTGGTTCCCAGCATGCTGGTTCCCTATACTGACTGGTTCCCTGCAGGCTGGTTCCCTATACTGACTGGTTCCCTACTGACTGTTTCCCTGCTGACTGGTTCTCTGCAGGAACCAGTCAGCAGGGAACCAGTAAGCAGGGAAACAGTCAGAAGGAAATCAGCGTGCAGAGAACCAGTCAGCAGGGAAACAGTCAGTAGGGAACCAGCCTTCAGGGAACCAGCCTGCATGGAACCAGTCAGCAGGGAACCAGTCAGCAGGGAACCAGTCAGTAGGGAACCAGCCTTCAGGGAACCAGTCAGTAGGAAACCAGCCTTCAGGGAACCAGTCAGTAGGGAACCAGCCTTCAGGGAACCAGTCAGTAGGGAACCAGCCTTCAGAGAACCAGTCAGTAGGGAACCAGCCTTCAGGGAACCAGCCTTCAGGGAACCAGTCAGCTGGCAGGGAACCAGTCAGTAGGGAACCAGCTGGCAGGGAACTAGTCAGAAGAGAAGCAGTGGGTAGGGAACCAGATGGTAGGGAACCAGTCAGGAGGGAAACAGTCAGTAGGGAACCAGCCTGCAGGGAACCAGCCTTCAGGAAACCAGTCAGCTGGCAGGGAACCAGTCAGTAGGGAACCAGTCAGTTGGGAACCAGTCAGTAGGGAACCAGTCAGTAGGGAACCAGCCTTCAGGAAACCAGTCAGCTGGCAGGGAACCAGTCAGTAGGGAACCAGCCTTCAGGAAACCAGTCAGCTGGCAGGGAACCATTCAGTAGGGAACCAGTCAGTTGGGAACCAGCCTTCAGGGAACCAGTCAGTAGGGAACCAGTCAGTAGGGAACCAGCCTTCAGGAAACCAGTCAGCTGGCAGGGAACCAGTCAGTAGGGAACCAGCCTTCAGGAAACCAGTCAGCTGGCAGGGAACCAGTCAGTAGGGAACCAGCTGGCAGGGAACCAGTAGGGAACCAGTCAGAACCAGTCAGTAGGGAACCAGTCAGTTGGGAACCAGCCTTCAGGGAACCAGTCAGGAGGGAAACAGCCTGCAGGGAACCAGTCAGTAGGGAGCCAGTCAGCAGGAATTCAGGCTGTAGGGAGCCTGCCTGCAGGGAGCCAGCCTGCAGGGAAGTCATTAGGGAACCAGCTGGCAAGGAAACTGTCAGAAGGGAAACATGTCAATAGGGAACCAGTCAGGCTGTAGGGAACCTGCCTGCAGGGAGCCAGACTGCAGGGAAGTCAGTAGGGAACCAGTCAGCAGGAATTCAGGCTGTAGGGAACCAGTCAGTAGGGAACCAGCATACGGGGAACCAGTCAGTAGGGAACCAGCTGGCAGGGAACTAGTCAGAAGAGAAGCAGTGGGTAGGGAACCAGATGGTAGGGAACCAGTCAGGAGGGAAACAGTCAGTAGGGAACCAGCCTGCAGGGAACCAGCCTTCAGGAAACCAGTCAGCTGGCAGGGAACCAGTCAGTAGGGAACCAGTCAGTTGGGAACCAGTCAGTAGGGAACCAGTCAGTAGGGAACCAGCCTTCAGGAAACCAGTCAGCTGGCAGGGAACCAGTCAGTAGGGAACCAGCCTTCAGGAAACCAGTCAGCTGGCAGGGAACCAGTCAGTAGGGAACCAGTCAGTTGGGAACCAGCCTTCAGGGAACCAGTCAGTAGGGAACCAGTCAGTAGGGAACCAGCCTTCAGGAAACCAGTCAGCTGGCAGGGAACCAGTCAGTAGGGAACCAGCCTTCAGGAAACCAGTCAGCTGGCAGGGAACCAGTCAGTAGGGAACCAGCTGGCAGGGAACCAGTAGGGAACCAGTCAGAACCAGTCAGTAGGGAACCAGTCAGTTGGGAACCAGCCTTCAGGGAACCAGTAAGTAGGGAACCAGTCAGTAGGGAACCAGCTGGCAGGGAATCAGTAGGGAACCAGTCAGAAGGGAAGCAGTGAGTAGGGAACCAGCTGGCAGGGAACCAGTCAGGAGGGAAACAGCCTGCAGGGAACCAGTCAGTAGGGAGCCAGTCAGCAGGAATTCAGGCTGTAGGGAGCCTGCCTGCAGGGAGCCAGCCTGCAGGGAAGTCATTAGGGAACCAGTCAGCAGGAATTCAGGCTGTAGGGAACCAGTCAGTAGGGAACCAGCATACGGGGAACCAGTCAGCAGGGATTCAGCCAGCCAACCATTCAGTCAACCGGCAATCCAGCCACCCAGTCAATCATATTATCCAGTCACCCAGTCAACCAGCTATCCAGTAAGAGGTCCTATGTCATACAGTCACTGTAGATTCGTGTTCATGCTGAAAATGGGCATACACAAAATGGACAGGAAAATAAAACAGCAAAGGACATCTTGGCATTAGGTGAAATACTTTATTTTCCATCTTAACGCAAACCAGCGTGGAGATAAAAATGACTACATTATTTCTGCGTAAACCTGGTAGAAAATGTTTTCACAATTCCCCAGCAGTGTAGGCCTAATAAGCTCTGATAACGTACATAACTCTCAGCAATTTCAACTACTGGTTAAAAACGCTTTGGCATTGGCAAACCTTCTTTTTTTTCTTCAAAAATCATACAATCCATTTAACGGTCTTAAAAAAATGAAAAAGTACTCCATACACGTAGATACAACTGTTTCTGATTGTTGAAATAATGATGCTGTGTTCCACAAATGTTGTGAAAGTCCTGCTTACACAGATTTCATGGGGGAGAATTTGAGGTGGAAATTTCTTCACAAACGCACGGTCGTTGTTCCCAAGGGTCCTGGTGTAAACAGCGGGAAAATCTTGAGTGTACGACTTCACAACACGAATGGAAACAAGCACGTTTTTTTCCTGTACATGTTTCAATTGGGGGCCATTGTTTCAAATCGGTGAAAAGGAGAACTCTAGATAAAGCAGGACTTCTTCTGTTGAAAGTTTCAAACTCGGGCTTATAAAATTCATTTTTGGAATATTCATCCACGTTAAAAAGTGCAAACAACATGGTGCATTAAGTGCAAAAAACACAACATCAAGATAATATAGTTCTGGAAAGAAACCACGTTCCTCAAGACAGACAGTTGATTTTAGCCAGGGTGCACAGAAGAACTAGTCGATACTGATAACGGAAGCCAAAAAAATTAACAGACCCCCCCCAAAAAAAAATCACAAATCAAGAAAATCTCAACACTCCCCTGAAGACCACAAATGATTTCCGACACATTTTCTGCTCTACTGTCTGTCTTGCTTGCATATCACTGACTTCTATAATCGAATGTGTGCACGGAGATTAAGAGTTACATGGTATACACCTCATTCTGAAAAAAACCTTAAATATTGCAATGTCACTAGTACTAGATACAAATCGAACTACAACTGGCTTTGCTGAAACAAAAAAACGGGCTAACCATAAATGAGTGCGAGCATTTCTTGGAATCCAAAGTACTGCATGCAAAAACTGAAACAAACTGAGCATTGCCTAAGTTAAAACTACTCATACAATTCGTGTGCCCTAAGCTGGTCATGTGACAATAGCTGATCACGTGCCACTAATCGCTCATGTGACCATCGACCCAAAATCAGTAGCACATTTCAGTCAATTGAGATCAGAACGGTTTGCAATCTCTCAAAATAAAACAGGATAATGCTCATTCGACGAAATGAAAGTCTATTGTTCTGTCTGATCATGTCGGCCAAAATGCTTTCCAAATGGCCACCCAGAGCTGTCATGTGACTCCCTCATGACTATCACATGACCATCACATGCCCCCCCCAATGCCACAAGGCATCAACCAGTCACAAGCGTTCCATTCATATTTGCAGACCAACTAAACATCTTCAGGAATGTAGGGGGGAAATACTTGCAAATTGATGAGATTTGTTATATCTCGAATTCTCTCCCTTTTTCCCCTCTCTTTTTCAAATTTCTGGGCTCATGAAATGGAAACGGAAGCATTTGGATCAAGCTGTTTTGGTCCAAGCAAAAATAATCAAACAATAACCCTGAATGCTGAATCTGAACTCATCCAAATAAAAGTAAAAGAACTGCCAACCAACATTTCTGCGCATGATATATATTGGGAGTATATGCAAAATTAAAGTGAAAACAAAAAAAAACCTACTTCAAGTTAATACTGATTCTAAAACTTCATTAATCCACTCCTTTGGACAAACATAAATTAACACATTAGGGCAAGCAGGTCAAATAAAGTGCAGGTTTTTAGTTCAATGTTTAAGCTCACACAAAATGATGATCACCCAGTTCTAATGGTGATGCAATTTCTTTTTTACTATCTTAAAACTCCAATAGTTGCTTCACTAGGCCATCAAATGCACTTCAACTTAACAGGCTCAGCAACAGCCCCCATACTGATCTTAAGGTCGGAGGTCATTCATCGTAACCTCTGACCTCAGACCAAAGAGCCGCAAAGAATAGAAAAGGAAACAAACCAAAACACAAAAACACCAACGGAAAGTTGTATTTAATCTCTGAAGGCACAAAAATAAAAGCACCGCTATGTATGTATGTACACCTATGGTCAATTCTAGATTGTCTTAAACGTATTTTTTTTTTCCCCCGACTACCACACTATTAATTGTCCGGCCCATCGCTTATTACTCATTTCTGGTTTTTCAATGTAAAAAGATCTCTTCTTTCTTTTTTTCAAATACTTTATTCTGGAAGTGACTGGACTGAGATGGACAAACCACATTTGATCATGTGAAACGTTTTACAAATTCAAGAAATCAGTAGCGGCAGACATAGAACACCACATTCACTTTGAAATAATTTCCCATCCAACCGGTGACGTCGTTTTGTTGTGTTTTTTTGTTTTGTTTCTTTTCTTTTGTCGACATCAGGGCTGCTCATGCTCTAAGAAACTAAAGTAGGAGACTACGGCCGTTTTCGAAAATGAAGGCTTAGGCTCGGGCTCAGACTTCTCCGTCGGACAAAACCTGAAAGTCCAGGTTGTGGTTTGTTTTCCCGAATTTGAACGTTTGCTGGGCTTGATAGGTAGAGGGTATTCATTCACCAAGAAACTGGGGCCAAACGCTTGTGTTTAGACGCCAGTGATATTATAACGAGTACGATAAATATGACCGAAGCCCAAGCCCGAGCCTAAACCTTCATTTCCAAAACGGCCTGGGAAAACAAAACTTCCAACAATAGAGGGCGCTCTCACTCTTTCTCATTACAGAGCCACTGAGGACTTCTTCCCATGGTTTATGCTTGGCACAACCACATCCAAGTCACGCCCTGCCCTGCCATTTCCAGACCATCTCAACTGGCCCCAATGCAGGATAGACACAGAATTCACCAAAACTTAACCAACAACAGCTAATATATATACAAAAGCATACCGCAATCTAAGTACTGATTTTCGGGTTTTTTTTTTTCTTAGAGAAAATAACACCAACTTCCGGGTTTTAAGAAGCTTCAAACATCCGGCTGTTTCAACAAGACACCACGGACAGGTCCAGTTCTGTTTTTTGTGGGTTTTCTTTTTTCTTTTCTTTCACAGACACGCGTCAAACTGAATAGCACTAAAAAAAATATCAAACCAATTAAATTTACATGAAATCATTTTTTTGTATATTGTTGATTCAATCTCAAAATCATCACAGGGTAGAACCTAAATTCCACTTGTGTGAATGTTTGAAGTCATGCTAAGCTTTCGGTTCCCCTCCACACAAAAAAAAATCAGAAGCTTTGTACATTCTTTCTTACCATGGCAACTTGGGTCGACAGGGAGGTTGAGGGCATGTTTTTTTCATTGCCCTCGAATACCTAGCGACACAGATTATCTGCAGAACGTCCGTGTTGCCAAAGAAAACAAGTAGAGCGAATTTCCCCCCAAAATAAAGATCAATTTCCTCGTTATTGGTGGTGCTTTCCTTCCTTTAGCCCAACAAACTTTTATTCTGCGAGGTTTTGAACCCTTTTCCACGCATTCACATGCAGAGGTCCTGATAATTCAACTCCCAATTTGATGCTGCTAAACCCCAAAAGGGTCAACTGTTTAACGAGGAAACAGATTTTCTTTCTTTGTGAAAATACTCTCTTTCCTTTACAGTCTTCTCGTCCCCGTCAGCTAGATATCAAAGCATTAGTTTCAACTCAGGGTCTGCAGAAATGGACAATTTTTTTTTTGTATCTTCATCACATCATCACATAAAAAAAAAAACCCAACAAACCCCCCAAAACAAAGAAAAAAGGGGACGGCGGTCGAAGACCCGCAGCGGTTGCTCGCTTAGTCCTCGTCGCCCCCGCCGTACATGTCGGCCAGCTTCTTGAAGGGCGGCCCCCAGTCGTTGAGGTAGTCGTAGTTCTGGTCGCCGTCCGTGCTGCTGCTGTTGAGCGAGCTGAGGGTGCCCGCCGAGGAGCCTTCGCCCTCGAAGTCAAACTCCCGCAGCGAGTCGTTGGGACTGCCGTCCGGGTCGTCGTCCGCGTCCTTCAGCCGGTCGTTGATGAAGTCGCCCACGTTGGGGTCGTCGCCTGCAAACGAGAGAGAGGCAGAAGGGGAGGGGGGGGGGGGAGGGCGGATAAACATTTTGAAATTTAGATGGAGATTACAACAGAGACAGAGACAGAGACAGAGATAGAGACAGAGACTGAGATAGAGACAGAGACAGAGACTAGGATAGAGACAGAGACAGAGACTGAGATAGAGACAGAGACAGAGACAGAGACTAGGATAGAGACAGAGACAGAGACTGAGACTGAGACAGAGACAGAGACAGAGACTAGGATAGAGACAGAGACAGAGACTGAGATAGAGACAGAAACAGAGACAGAGACAGAGACAGAGACAGAGACAGAGACTGAGATAGAGACAGAGACAGAGACTAGGATAGAGACAGAGACAGAGACTGAGATAGAGACAGAGACAGAGACAGAGACTAGGATAGAGACAGAGACAGAGACTGAGACAGAGACAGAGACAGAGACTAGGATAGAGACAGAGACAGAGACTGAGATAGAGACAGAGACTGAGATTACAACAGAGACAGAGACTGAGATTACAACAGAGACAGAGACTGAGATTACAACAGAGACAGAGACTGAGATTACAACAGAGACAGAGACTGAGATTACAACAGAGACAGAGACTGAGATTACAACAGAGACAGAGACTGAGATTACAACAGAGACAGAGACAGAGACTGAGACAGAGACAGAGACAGAGACTGAGATTACAACAGAGACAGAGACTGAGATTACAACAGAGACAGAGACTGAGATTACAACAGAGACAGAGACTGAGATTACAACAGAGACAGAGACTGAGATTACAACAGAGACAGAGACTGAGATTACAACAGAGACAGAGACTGAGATTACAACAGAGACAGAGACAGAGACTGAGACAGAGACAGAGACAGAGACAGAGACAGAGACTGAGATAGAGACAGAGACAGAGACTGAGATAGAGACAGAGACAGAGACTGAGATAGAGACAGAGACAGAGACAGAGATAGAGACAGAGACAGAGACTGAGATAGAGACAGAGACAGAGACAGAGACTGAGATAGAGACAGAGACAGAGACTGAGATAGAGACAGAGACAGAGACAGAGACTGAGATAGAGACAGAGACAGAGACTGAGATAGAGACAGAGACAGAGACAGAGACTGAGATAGAGACAGAGACAGAGACTGAGACTGAGATAGAGACAGAGACAGAGACTGAGATAGAGACAGAGACAGAGACTGAGATAGAGACAGAGACAGAGACTGAGATAGAGACAGAGACTGAGATAGAGACAGAGACAGAGACTGAGATAGAGACAGAGACTGAAATAGAGACAGAGACAGAGACTGAGATAGAGACAGAGACAGAGACAGAGACTGAGATAGAGACAGAGACAGAGACAGAGACTGAGATAGAGACAGAGACTGAAATAGAGACAGGGACTGAAATAGAGACAGAGACAGAGACTGAGATAGAGACAGAGACTGAGACAGAGACAGAGACTGAAATAGAGACAGAGACAGAGACTGAGATAGAGACAGAGACTGAGACAGAGACAGAGACAGAGATAGAGACTGAGATAGAGACAGAGACAGAGACAGAGACAGAGACTGAAATAGAGACAGAGACAGAGACAGAGACTCAGATAGAGACAGAGACTGAAATAGAGACAGAGACAGAGACAGAGACTGAGACAGAGACTGAGATAGAGACAGAGACTGAGACAGAGACAGAGACAGGGACTGAAATAGAGACAGAGACAGAGACTAAGATAGAGACGGAGACTGAGACAGAGACAGAGACTGAGACTGAGATAGAGACAGAGACTGAAATAGAGACAGAGACAGAGACGGAGACAGCGCTACAGTCAGAGAAACAAACAGGAGCAGACAGATCAGAAGGACAGTTCCCCCGATGACGAGGGGAAGAGGCGACAACTCACCAGGCGCTCGCGGTGCCCTGGTCAGTGGGGCCGCGGTGGTGGGTGGCTTGACGTAGTCGTCCACGGGCTGGGGGTGGACGGGCTTGCGCAGGGTGCTGACGTCGTAGGCGTCCTGGTCCTCCTCCCCGCCGCCCTCCTCGTCGTAGTTGATGAAGTTCTCCCGGATGTCGTCGTCGGGGTCCACGGCAAAGGCCAGCGCCTGCTTGCGGTCCTGGTTGCGCTTGTAGAACACAAACAGCAGCAGCATCACTGTAAGAGAGAGAGAGAGAGAGAGAGAGAGGGGGGGGGGGGTTAAAAAGAGATGAAAAGGACGAAAGGTAAGATTTGAAGCTTTGAGTGGTGGAGGGCTGTACTTATACAGAAAGTCCAGCACCTCTTGAAGCCGGAGGGATACTGCTACCAGACAAAATTGCTTCTCCGGCCCAAGACCGTAGCAGAGAAAGTTTTGGGGCCGCCTGCTCCGCAGCCGAAGGATGATGATGTGATGAGGGTCGCAGGATGCAAGTGGCATTGGCGGTGACACCACGCAGGATAAGCTACTCTGAGACAAGGCGGTGGTTCTGAAAAGAGCTGCCCATCCAATTGTCTCAGAGTCTAAACTTTCAATCAGCTTATCACAAATGTTTGCCTCTCAGGGCGGGGCAGGGCAGGGCGGGGCAGGGCAGGGCTGGGCAGAGCGGGGTAGGGCGGGGCAGGGCAGGGCGGGGCAGGGCAGGGTGGAGCAGGGCAGGGCTGGGCAGGGTGGAGCAGGGCAGGGCAGGGTGGAGCAGGGCAGGGCTGGGCAGGGCGGGGCAGGGCAGGGCAGGGCAGAGCGGGGTAGAACGGGGCAGGGCAGGGCGGGGCAGGGTGGAGCAGGGCAGGGCTGGGCAGAGCAGGGTAGGGCAGGGCGGGGCAAGGCAGGGTGGAGCAGGGCAGGGCTGGGCAGGGCGGGGCAGGGCAGGGTGGAGCGGGGCAGGGCTGGGCAGGGCGGGGCAGGGCAGGGTGGAGCGGGGCAGGGCTGGGCAGAGCGGGGCAGGGAGGGGCAGGGCAGGGCGGGGCAGGGTGGGGCAGGGTGGGGCAGGGCGGGGCAGGGCGGGGTAAGAGGTAAGTAAACCGGCGAGTAGGAAAAAAAAAATTCAAAGATTTTTAGTCTGTCTGCCCAGCTGACTGGTTGAGGAATTTGTTTAAAATTCCATCCCTTGGTATGCCCAGCCCCAAATCTACATATGTCCGTCTGTCTGTCTGCCTGTCTGTCAGTCTGTCTGCCTGTCTGTCTACCTGTCTGTCTGGCCACTTACATATGATGAGGAGGAGGCAGAGGATCATGGCAATGATGGCGCCCACGCTCAGCGCCAGGGCCGGCCCCACGTAGGGCTCGAACAGCATCTCGCAGATCTCGCCCTTGTAGTCGCCCACGCAGGTGCACTGGAAGCCGTTGACCAAGTCCTGGCACTTGCCGCCGTTCAGGCACGGGTTGGGCATGCACTCGTTCAGGTCCAGGCAGGTGCCGTCCTCCTCATAGAAGCCGTCCGCGCACCTGCCCCCCCCCGTCCCAAGCAAAAAAAGAAAAGAAAGAAAGCAAACCACAGGTGTGAGATTTCGCACGATCTCATTTTTGAACAATTGGCAGAAGCAAACTTTTTGACTGGAGCGGGACTTGAACCCCGAGACCTCTGGATTAATGTACCGGTGCTCTTCCATCTCAGCTGTCCAGCCCCCTTAGATGGTGGCCTTCCCAAATAGTGGACCTTCTTGGTCACACCAGCGGGAAAGATTCTCCACGCCCCAGCGCTTTCATCAGGCATATATATATAACACTGATGATAGCAGATTCCTGATGACGGGCAGAAGAGTACACACTACCAGAGTACACACTACCGGGAACGTTGAGTGACAGGCTCTTTTCAGAGCCACACTCCTCCCTCGAAAGAGAAGCGTCGCACGGTGTCACCGCAAACCTTCCACTACTGTTGTGACACCACGCACGCGGCATCACCTCCAAACCATTTCGGACTCGAGGAAAGCAAAAAAAAAAAAAAAAAATCAAAAATCAAATGCAGTCTGCTCACCCGCAGGTGTACTTGCGCCAGAGGTCGACGCAGACGAAGGGAGCCGGGCAGGGGTTGCTGAGGCAAGGGTCATAGCTGGGACAGCCCTCGGTCACTCCATCGCTGGGCTGCGCCGTGCCGTACACCGTCTCCCCATCAAAGCCCAGGTAGAAGTTGTTGATGCGCGGGTCGTTCATGCAACCTGCACGGGGGCGGCAGAGGGGGAATAGAGAAGAGGTTGAAGAGAATAGTGACTAGGATTCTAAACTCGGGGGGGGGGGGGGGGGGGGCAAAATTGAAGGAACACAGATGTATGTACCGGGTCTTTGGTAAATATGTGCATGTGTTTATCACGTTTCTATCCTAGCGGGACCTCTCTCAAAGGCAGGGCGTGAAAATCTCCTACACATGAAAAGCCTTCGAGGGTTATTAAAACAGAATTAGAAACCACATTTTGAGGTGTTGTCAATTGTATTCCACTGTTCTCTACTTTATACTTTAGCATGACTGGCTTGGCAAAATGATCTTGTGAATCATGACATCTTGTGCTCCAGCCAAATTTGGGTGTTTAAGTGGCTCGATGACATTGGGACCTGCGGTCGATTTCATGAAACCTATCTTAAGTAACGATCAATCGCAACACGATGAGTGATGCACAGTAACCATCCAGCCTGTAAACACTTAACGATGGGTTATCCATCGTAAGTTGAGTTACTGATGCATCGTAAGGCTTTGTGAAATCCACCCAAGGAGAGAGAGAGAGAGGATAGAGAGGAGGGGGGGGAGGAGGGGAGGAGGGGAGGAGGGGAGGAGGTGGGTTGTGACGACTCGAGCACGCACCCTGGAAGTCTTGGGAGATCTCCACCACGCGCACCACGAAAGCGCCCAGCAGCAGCGAGTTGGGGTCGGCCTCCAGCGTGCTGAAGGTGCTGGTGCTGCTCTCCGCCTGCCGCACTCCGCCGCCGCCGTCCACCCGCACCGTCACGTAGAAGTCAAAGCGCTCGAAGTGCACCGTGTGCCAGTCGCCGTCGTCCACCGGGTAGCCGTCCAGATACACCGAGTTCTCACCATCGCCCAGGTTCCAACGACTCCGAACGAAGCCGTTGATCAGCTGCAAAAAAAAAAAAAATTAAAAAAAAGGGGGGGGGGGTCATAAACGAAACAAACTTTTACTCTTGCAGCCGATTTCTCGAAACGCTAAGACGTGTCTTGAGGAAGGGTAACACGTCCTTATGTCAAGACGCGTCCTAGAATCGATTTCATCAAAGTTGAGAATTGTTCAACGCATCTCAAGTTCGACAGCCACACGGCTTCCGCAACCACAAACGAGACTAGAATGAATGAGCCTCTTGAGTTATTTACAATCAAACCCCCCCTACGTCCCCCCCCCCCCCCCCCGCCACTCGAGTTCATTCCCCACGCACACAATCTGACCACTACCCCACACTACCGGTTCAGCCAAGATTGAGCTCTACCTCGACGGTGGTGAACTCCAGCCCGTTGGTGTTGGTGATGGTCAGGAGGAGGCCTTCCTTCTCGCGGGTCCTGAAGGTGACCTGGTAGTTGCCCTCCCTGCTGTTCAGCCGGGCCTGGTCTGTCAGCCGGTACCTGACGTAACTCTCCGCGGCAAAGTCGTAGGCGGGCGTTTCTGTAAAAAGGGCAACAAGAAAACAAAAAACCGAATTTAGAGAAATCGGTCAAATGTTGAATGCCAATACAACACCGGTGAAGGTCAAAAGATTACGGCAGTTTGTACGTTAAACATACCCCAAAAAACAACACAGTGAAGGGTCAACTCAGGGAACTTAATCGCAAATCTAATATGCAAGTCCCAACGTTCAAGGACCTCCTAATCTAATGAGGGGCAAGTCCGAGGAAGCTATTGCAAAGCCCTGTCTTATGATTTTTTTGGTCAAAAGTTATAGAGGGCCTGACATTTTGAGAAAGGTCCTTTGAGAAAGGTCCTTTGAGAAAGGTCCTTTGAGAAAGGTTCTTAGAGAAAGGTCCTTTGAAAAAGGGTTCTTTGAAAAAGGTCCTTTGAAAAAGGTCCTCTGAGAAAGGTCCTTTGAGAAAGGTCCTTTGAGAAAGGTCCTTTGAGAAAGGTCCTTTGAGAAAGGTCCGTTGAGAAAGGTCCTTTGAGAAAGGTCCTCTGAGAAAGGTCCTTTGAGAAAGGTCCTTTGAGAAAGGTCCTTTTTTTGATTTTTCATAGTTCTTTGCAAAAGAGCTCTCGAACTGCCAGTGCGAGAGAGCGGCGATGGGGGGGTGGGGAACTGGCGGCGACGGCAACACCTCACCTTTATCGCAGAGGGTGCCGAAGAAGCCGGGGTCGCACAGGCAGGTGTAGGTGCTGAAGTCGCCCACGCACTTGCCGGCGTTGCACTCGCCGCACTTGAGCTGGGAGCAGCCCGGGTCGCTGTCCTGGGCCTTGCCCGGCCGCTGCAGGTCGTACAGCTTGCCGTCCTGCTCCACGTTCTTCATGCAGCCCGTGTAGCTTCCGGCGAAGGCCACGTCCTCCGGGTAGGTGAAGGCTGAGGACAGGTCCCTGCCGCCCAGCTGCAGAGGCGTGTTGACGTTCAGGAACCTTTTTCGAGGAGACGGGTGAGGGAAGAGACGGCAAAGTGAGACGAGACTAGCTGGTTGAAGTAGCTTCTCTATGAGGCCCGATATTCAAATATTTAGAAAGCGTGGCTTTCTGTTCAATCCTTGCTAGACCTGTTTTGATTTTTGAGAGAGGGTCCGGCTAGGATTCAAACGAACCTCTTTGTCGGAGGCTTTTTTGGAATGCTTTTTTTGATGGGCCACATGCATAGCTTGCCAACCTATCTTAAAGGAAATTAGGAATACTTCTGCTAAAAAAGAGGAATCACAGAGCAAACTACACCGGAATACATGTGTATTTCCAAGCCAAAAATCAGAATCTGTTGTCAAGAGCTTGTAAAAAGTGATACATTTTTACCAAAAAAAAGAGGAATGATTCCTCCCCAAAATGGTTGACAGCAATGCATATGGTCTCTGTGCAAAAAAATGTTGCAAACTGCTTCATGACTAAAGTTACCAAAATGCAAATCTCAAAATTGAGTGGGCCTGACGTTTCAATCCTAGCAGGACCTTTCTCAAAGGCAGAGTGACAAGGACAGAACCGATACATGTACACGAAGGAAAGGGGGAAGAGAGTGAATAGGACACGGATGACAAACTTCGATGAAATCGACCCCAGGAAGGGACTGGCATTATACTCACTTGTTGTCTCCCGGTGAGGTGCCGTTGACTTTGCAGCCCACCGTCTGCCGGTCGGTGGAACTGGAGGCCTCCGCAATGGTGGCGTCCTTGCAGCGGTCCAGCATGAACTCCACCTCCTGCAAAATCAGACCGGAGGAAGGTTTGGGCAATGCCACTTGGAGCTATCTACGTGCCGAGTAGGAGGTTTGCGGTGACACCGTGCACACTGTCTCTTAAGAAAAGTATGGCTCTGAAAAGAGCTGGAGCTGCCGGCTATTTTCAGAGCCATACCCCTTCTCTTAAAGAGATGATGCACAAAGTGCCACCACAAACCTCTAATAGTGTCCCGCCACCATGCAAACCATATCAAATCTTATCTATGTACCTCAGACACTGAGGGCAGTCAACAATGCGAAAAACGTGACTTTTTTTTGTATGCCTTTTTCTACTTTCTCAGATTTCCATTTGAGCTAAAACCCTCGCAGGATTTCTGTTTTTGAATGTTTAATGAATTAACACTCTTATATACTCATTTATTTTTGAATCCTTTAATGAATTTATTTTTGAATTATGTAATCAATTTTTCGTGATGCATGGTAACGATTGAAAACAATTGATTGTGATTTAGTTCGCATCTGCTAGTCCGTCAAGGCTGTTGCCATTGCATTTGTATTGTGCTGTCATTGTTTGCTATTGTTGATGCCTTGCGGAACAAAAAATTAACTGGAATGAAGTGAAACACACAAACTGTGGCAATCTGTTGACCTTTACCGATGTTGTATAGGGCCTTTGAGGTTATGAAATCGCCGAATGGTCTCTCGGGGCAAAAGCCGTTACCTTGCCGTTGCGGTAGATGTCCAGCCGGTGCCACTTGCCGTCGGCCAGGTTGGCCGTGGAGGGAATGGTCAGGCTGAGCACGCCCGAGCCCAGGTCGATGTGCAGCACCGGCTTGCCGGCGTCCAGCTGCAGCAGGAGGAAGTCCTGCGGCGCCTCGCCCGTCACCGGCGTCATGGGCCCGTTGTACAGCAGCACGCCCTCGGCCGCCGTGGTGATGAACTCCAGGGAGGTGTGGGTCAGCTCGCACTGCTGCAGCGTGGCGAAGTGGGCAAAGCCGCCGCGGAACTCCCGCGTGGTCTGCTGGCAGTCGGGGCCGTCAAAGCCGGACGGACAGGAGCAACTGAAAACACAGAGTCACAGAGATCGTCGGTTGGCCATTGCTCTAGGATCTAGGATCCTGTGCAGCATCCCTTGTTCCCGCCTTTTACAGTTCCCACCTTTTACAGTTCCCGCCTGTTATAGTTCCCGCCTTTTACAGTTCCCGCCTTTACCCTTCCCTGAGCTAATCCCCCTCACCAGGATCCCTCTGTACACTACATAAGCCCCACTCCCAGTTGAAATCCAGCAGTCTCCTGAAGATGAACAGAGTACACTGAGAGTTCCTTTTTTTCAGAACCACACTTTGAAAAAAGAAAGAAAAGCGGAATGATTCCTCCAAAATAGGAATGGCAGCTATGCTGATCAGCAGAGGGACATCATTTTTTTTTTCTCCTTCTTTTAATTTTTTTTTTATTTTTTTTATTTAATGTGTTTTTTTTTTTTTGGGGGGGGCAGGGTTTCTACTCACGTGTGACCACCGCCCTGGGTGTCAGTGCAGGTGCCCCCGTTGGCGCAGGCGTCGTAGTCGCAGGGGCCGGGCGTCTCCAGCTGGGCGCCGCAGACGCACTTGGCCACGGTGCGGGTGGTGATGGAGGTGAAGGAGGCACTGGGCGTGTTGACCACGGTGGGCTGGGGATCAATCTCCAGCACGTTGGTGCAGGCCGACTCGCAGGCCGACTCCTGCAGGCACATGTCGATCTTGACCATGCCGATGGTCACCCCCAGCTCCTTCTCAATCTGCGAGTGGAGGGGAGGGAAGGATGTGGATAGTAAGGTTGTTCGATATTTCGATATTTCGATATATCGCGATATCGCTTTCCGGCGATTATCATATCGAACGCATTTCAGGATATCGCGATATTTTCGATATCGCGATATCGAAAAAAGTATCACGATATCGGAAAAAAATCTGGTTTCCCAACCCCATTATCGCCTGTCTGTAAGCTTGTATAGCGTGGCAATCAGAGAGATCTTCAAGGGAGATAAGCTTTCGTTAGTAAAAACAACGAAAAACCCGAAACCGCAAGGGGAGAGGAGCGCTAGCCAGCCATTTGACTCTTGCATTGCGCGCGGTCTCCACAAAGGCAATGCGTCAGCAACAGATCCACTGCAAGTGCAAGCTCACTTCCGGTGTTGGTAGCACACTTTTCGTACAGCGCGACCTCGGTACGCTGGGCACGCACAGACTTCCGCTTACGCACCAGATATTGCGATAATATCGAATATCGCGATATATTCCTGACAATATATCGAAACAAAAAATTCCGGATATCGAACAACCTTTAGTGGACAGTAGGCGACAATGTCACCGTTACTCTTCCAGGAAGGAACGTGGCTCTGTGCAGAGCCGGTGCCAGTTGAGACTGCCTTGTGAGGCCCATTCAGCAGTCTACTGATGACGGGAGGAGTACACACTAGTGTTGCGACATCCCGGTTATAAAAAAATATTGCGCAATGCGCGCTGTGGCTGCAACGCTGTGTGCCTGCCATAGAGCTCTATGGTGCCTGCATACAACCATGGAGCACGTGTAGGCCGCGCTGGGGTGAGTGCGCGCGCAGCTCGCTAGCCAACATGGCCTTCCGTATGCACAATTCGTTTTGAGAACGAAAAGGAAATAAAAGTTGCCTCGACTTTCGTACGACATTTATGAGCAGTTGAATTTTATATGATGGAGGGACTTTTGAAAACCTTGACTTTAACATACTTTTCGATATTTTATTTTTTATTTGGATTGACATTGATTTATTTTAAACTACTATGGGAAAACCAGCAACCATAGCTTTGATGCACACTGCTATCAATTATATACTACCCTATTGGTTAACAATCATAATTCAACCCACTTCGCCGTATTTTTCTTATGTGTTTTATTATTTTATCGGGACACCGGTTTTGGAAAACCGGAGCCTGGTCCCGATCGGGACGGTCGGGAACCGGTGTGACCGACCGAACCGACCCAGCCTTAGTACACACTACCCGAAAGTAAATCCAAATCCTATAGCCACACAAACCCACCTTTGAATCTAGCTTGCTTGTTCCAAATGCATAATTCAATCCTAACTGATTGTCATACCACACATTACTGAAGGTCGCAACGCTCCACTAATTCTCCTGATGTTTCCATACTACCAGGACCTTTCTCAAAAGCCCTTTGCCTTTGAGAAAGGTCCTGCTAGGATCGAAACGTCAGGCCCTCTAACTTTTGAGATCGATGTACTGCAGGTCATTTTAGTCAGTGAGAAGTTTATTTGTATTTACTACCCGAAACATTAAGTTACCGGCTCTTTTCAGAGCCATACTCCATAGACGGCGGCCTTCCCAAAATAGTTAACTAGTCTTAGGAGGCACTGGGACATAGGCTGCCCTATATCCCCAAGGATAGACAAGCCATTTGGAAGCCACCCAAAGGTCATGGGGTGAGGTCGAGGCCGCAACTCACCCGGTCCCGGTTCTCCAGGGCGGCGCCGTCCATCTTCTCCGGCGGGTAGAAGGGTGAGCCGTGGGCCGAGTACCGCACGTCCACCTGGTTCTCCGCGCCGTCCACATTGACGATGCCAAAGATGTCGATGTTCTCCGGCTTGGCGGGGATGATGTCGGCCAGGATGGTCTTGAGGACCTCCACCTTGCTGGGGCTGCCGTCGGCCGGCAGGGCCACCAGCTCCTCGGCCGTCGTGCCCTCGAAGCGGAAGGAGCCCGAGCTGCGCACGGCCTCCTCGGGGATGTCCCGCACGTCCACCACCACCGTGGACTCCTGGTCGGGGAAGGTGCCGTCGTCCTGGACCACCACCTCGAAGCTGTAGACGCCGGCCGGAGTGCCGGCCAGAATGGTCACCAGACCCGTGTCCGAGTCCACCTGAAGACGGAAAAAAAAAAAATAATAAAAAATAAATAAATAAATATTACCCCCAAATAAGTAAGATTTGAAAAATTGGCAAAGAAAACTGGACCGGGGGACTTGAAATTGGGACCTCTGGAATAACGTACCGGTGCTCTTCCATCTGAGCTATTCGGCCCTTAGATGGTGGCCCTCCCAAATTGTCAACTAGTCTTGGCCAATTTTTCAGATTGTTCAAAAAAAGTTCCCAGTCAGTTTTTCCTTGGTCTGTTTGACTCAAATCCAAAATTTGTGATACAAATTCAAAAACATAAATCTCAAAAGTTTTCATCCTAGCAGGACCTTTCTCAACTTTTGAGATTTATGTATTGCGGCGTGTGGTTTGGATTCTAGATGCCCTGTGGTGCATTCTGAGCAGTTTTGGACCACTTATGACTTTAAGCTGATTGACAGATTTTAACCTTTTTCAAGGCATACGGTACACCCAGACAATTTAATTTGTTTACACAAAATGAAAAGTAAACATCAAAGTTTTTAACCTGATCTCAGCATGTGTTTTAAATCATAGTTAGGGGAGAAGAAATATTCTTTTTTTAATTTTTTTTAAATATTTTTACAGATTTTAAAAAACATGGAAATCCACGGAAAAGTTGCATGCCTGTAGAATACCCCGGTACATGTGTTTATATTTAAATTAAACAAAAAAAACTTTGACTGGACCGGGATTTGAACCGGAGACCTCTGGTTTTGTATCCCATCTGAGCTATCCAGCCTTTAGATGGTGGCTTCCAAATAGTCAACGAGTCTTTGCCGGGGTGGGGGCGCCAGTCAGAAGCAATACCTGGAAGTACTCGGCTGGCAGATTGCCTTGCGGTATGTAAGTCTTGTCCTCGATCGTGTCCGGATCGCTGACTCCAACGTGGCCAATTGGCGAATCGGGAATCATGCCTGACAATTGAATAACGATTACAAATCGATAAATAACGATAACAAATCGATAATTAACAATAGTTGAGGCAAACGAGAAGGAAGAAGATCAGGAAAGACCAAGACTTGGAGAGGGAATTGAGAAACTTGTGGACTGTCAAGGTTTCAGGTTGTCCCTTTGGTAGTAGGTGCAATAGGTACCATTCCCAATGCATTAGGAAAGTACCTCGACAGTGTCGGGTCATCGGTAAAGGTTGAATTACTCCAGAAAGCAGTTGTACTGACAACTAGGATCATAAAGGGAAAACCCTCAAGATCTACGGGACGTAGCTTGATCCAAGGTGAATCAAGCACAAGGCCATCTGTTATATGTGCTGATGCATGTTTAAAAAAGAAAAATAAAGCGTTTGAAATAACTAATTGCTTGCATTTATATAATTGTTTGTTATTAATGAGCTGTCCCTACAACAAATGTAATTACCTTTAAAAGGCCCTATACAACATTGGTAAAGGTCAAAAGATTTCCACAGTTTGTGCGTTGAACCATTAAACATTCCAAAAAAGCAATCCTGCGAAGGTTTTAACTCAAATGGTGATCCGAGAAAGCCAAAAAAGAAAAAAAAACTGTCACGGTTTATGCACCGTTCTTTAGTGTAAGAATAGTTTATACTCGCGAGTAATAAACTATTTGGCGATGTTTGAGTGAAGATTTTTCGAGAAGTACAGCATCCCAGACCATAAGATTTCAACATGAGGATTCTATCATGACCATCGACAAAATGTGTAAATTAGAAGGAAATCTGTGGACATCGATGTTGTATTGGGCCTTTAAAGTTTTTTAATTGAATTGAATTGAAATGAAAATGAAATCAGATCCTTCATTGTGTTGTGCAAAACTAACATAATGGTATAAAACAACACAATGACAGACCGAATGGACAAAATCATGGTGAAGAAAATCCTCCCCAAAAAACACTGGCATGAAGAACTCATTGAAACCAACCATGACTATGGCTGTTTATGAAATGACGGCTTAGGCTCGGGCTTAGGCTTCGGTCCTATTTCTCTTCCTCGTTATAAAACAGGCATCTACAAACAAGCGTTTGGCCCCAGTTTCTTGGTGAATACCCTGTACTTATCAAGCCAACAAACCTTCACATTCGGAAACACACTCTAACCTGGATTGTCTGGTTTTGTCAGATGAAGACGAAGCCTGCACCCAAGTCTAAGCTTTCATTTCGTAAATGCGTTAATAGTGTTAGTCACGGGAAATGGTTTTCACAACTTTCTGAAGTTGGCGGCTGGCACTGCAATATGAAATACTGGTGCAGGGAGGTGAGACGGGGGTGGTTAGTACGGCAGGGGGTTTAGGCACAACAACAGATCCTAACATGACGACAATAGTAAGAACCATGCAGAGAGAAAGTCTAGCAAGGCAGACTAGTAACTGAAGCCAAATTGGGTTTGTCCTGTAGTCCATTCTACTTATCTTATCGTAATGTACGCGAGGTGAATGGCAATTCACGACAACTGCAAGACCTCTCGCAACTGCGACGGATAAAACCGTCGCAAGTTTGAGATACCATGGGCCGTAAGGCTTTGTGAAATTGACCCCGGGTCGGACGGGCGGCCATGATGGGAAAAACCGACCGGCCGAATGAACGTCATTTCTAACGGGCTCCCTCGTCCAGAGGACAAAAGCGCGCAGCCTAGGAGCCAATGCCATCTGGTAGTTTACAAAGCAGGCAGATGCTTATGTTTGACCATCATTCTTTATAAGCCTGTCATTCATCGGCTTACTTCTTAAATTGTTCCCCGTCTACTAGTGTCAAACAAGCACAGCACGCCAACCAACTCAAAACATGCAAAGTGATCCAAGCACGAAGAAACGATGCAGAATGGCTCATGATAAGATGTGTCTGGATGGAAGGGCAAGCTCAACAGCGCCCTCTATGGGTCATGCAAGGTATGAGATGCTCCAAATGCAAAAAGGAAAAAAAATAACGGATAGGAAAAGCAAACAAAAGCGCTGGTTTCAGCGTGTGGGGACATACCGATTGCTACTTCTGGAATGCTACCTATACAAAACAGCCAGCCATGCAAGGTTAACGCAGGCAGGAAAACATACAAGGGACACATACAGGGGGATAGGGATTGGACACAGTGGAACGGCGCTATAACGAAAGCTAACATACCGAACATTCGGCTACAATGAACATGCCATTTGGCTCCCTAAATTTTGTGCACAAAATAACCGGCCGTAGCTGCTATCACGAACGACCGCTATACCGAACAGTTTTAACGGATCCCGGGATGTTCGTTATAGCGACATTCCACTGTAATTAAGAAGCACAGGCTTCACTTGGTGTACGCAGGTTGACAAATTGCTGCAAAGCGTTAAGTCGGATTTCCTGTTTTCCGGTTAAGACATCTGCGCTAGAAAGCAGAAGTAGCAGTTTGGAATCCCGCCCGAGCTGCCTGAAATTTGTTTCATCATGCATCGGGCAAAGCACTGAGCACACGGTGCGTATCACGTCAAGCCAGTGGGAAAAACCTTCATTAAAAAACCATGGTTTGTTCAATAGCTTTGGTCTGTGCCCGGACATTGGTTGCTGAAATCAAGCAGTCACCTGAGGCCCGAGTTTGACTTCCCTTAGCATCAGGCAAAAGGTTTTGATAACCCCTGCTATATGCCGTAGTGAACTTGTTTGGTTGGTTCAGTATTCTATAAGGCAATCTATAAAGCATTTGACTAGTATAATGATTTAAGTATTCAAATACTTCTTTGACGGGGAGACAGACAACATAATTTCAAACTATCTTTTTTTTATTCAGATCTTTCAAGATTAGGCCTACTTTTCAATATTATTTTTCCAAGATTTTTCAAGAGTTTGACACCCCTTTCAAGAACATTTTTCACGATTTTTACATTAAAAAAAAAAAATAATAATTTCAAGAGCTTTTACGATATTTTCAAGATTTTTAAAGATGACTTTTTGTGGTAGGTGGGCCTGGAAACCATGCTTACCCTCAAAGCTATAGACCAGCATCTCCTTGGTGATTCCCGTGTGGGGATTGTCGTTCTCATCCTGGACCTCCACCACCAGGTCGCTCACCCCCGTGTTGCCACCGGGGGAGGTCTCGGTGATGCGGATGGGGATGGTGTAGAAGGCCTGCTCCTCTCGGTCAAAGGAGATTGCCTTGGTGTAGATGCTGAACCGATTCTCTGAAGTGGGAAGGGAAGGGGAGGGGAGGGCAGGGGAGGGCAGGACAGGGCAGGGAAGGGAAGGGAAGGGCAGGGCAGGGCAGGGCAGGGAAGGGAAGGGAAGGGAAGGGAAGGGAAGGGAAGGGAAGGGAAGGGAAGGGAAGGGAAGGGAAGGGAAGAGAAGGGAAGGGAAGGGAAGGGAAGGGAAGGGAAGGGAAGGGAAGGGAAGGGAAGGGAAGGGAAGGGAAGGGAAGGGAAGGGAAGGGAAGGGAAGGGAAGGGCAGGGAAGGGAAGGGAAGGGAAGGGAAGGGAAGGGAAGGGAAGGGAAGGGAAGGGAAGGGAAGGGAAGGGAAGGGAAGGGAAGGGAAGGAAAGGGAAGGGAAGGGAAAAGAAGGGAAGGGAAGGGAAAGGAAGGGAAGGGAAGGGAAGGGAAGGGAAGGGAAGGGAAGGGAAGGGAAGGGAAGGGAAGGGAAGGGAAAAGAAGGGAAGGGAAGGGAAGGGAAGGGAAGGGAAGGTAGAAAGGTGAAATCAACCTCTTGTAAGAAAATAGTAAACAATGTGCAGATTTTTCCAACAGCCAGTGGCAAATGTATGAAACGGACAAAAAACTTGTTGTCAAGCTGGGGTTGTTCTCATGGCAATAGGCTCGGGGGGGGGGGGGGGGAATCAGCTACATACCTCCGACATCCTCCCAGGTGAAGCTGTCGGTGTCGCCGTTGGTCACCACGTCAAAGCTGAAGGGTCCTCCGCCCGTGATGTCGTCGTCCACGGCGCTGACTGTGGCCACAAACTGGACCTCGGCCAAGTTCTCCCGGATGAACGGCTCGTAGTCCTCAGCGAAGCGGGGCGGCGTGTCGTTGACGTCGTCAAGGGTCAGCGTCAGGGTGGCCGTTCCGGTCAGCGGCGGGACACCTGCGAGACGAGACAGCCCAGAAAAAATAAAAAAATAAAAATTAAATCAAGACTATGGGAATATGCTTCACACGCCTTTGTTTGTCTTTGAACAAGAAGGTACTGCAAGGATCGAAACGTCAGGCCCTCCTTAATTTCGATATTCACTTTTCGGTCATTTTAATAGTCAGTAAGCAGTTTGCAACATTCTTGCATATTACTGTAGAATATTTTTCCATTTCCCCCCCCCCCCCAGAACATTCAAGATTACTTTTCAAAAAAATTCAAGTTCTTTCTTTCAAGAAAATTCCACAAGATTTTTCCAGATTTTTCCAGATTATTTGACAGACTATTGAATGAATGGTCCCTAATTCGATGGGTTCCGCCGATGGAATACTGGAAATTCTGGATTCAATTCAGGGATACGGGAGTGCTGACTATGATACCATTGGGGTCTCTTTTTACTTTTTTTCAGAGTCAATTTTTTTTCTCACTTTTTCCAACACAAGCACAACAGCAAATTAATTTTAATTTCATAACTACGAAATCTGGAAACCAAAAGGATAAGAGTAAGAGCAAGTGTAGTGTCGGTCACACCAAACAATAAAAGTAGATTGTCTATTACAAGCTGTACCTTAGTTTTTGTCCTTCAAATCCAATCTACTGTAGAACCCCAGAGAGCACTGCACGGGGCTTACCTTGGTCCGTGGCCAGCAGGGTCAGTCGGTGGGTCTCCACCGTCTCCCGGTCCAGGAGCTGGCGGGTCCGCACCTCGGCCGTGCGCGTGGCCCCGGAGCCGATGGGGGCCGAGACGACAAAGAGACTGTCGGGATCCGTGCTGGGATCAATCTCAAACCTTGACATTAAAAAAAAAAAAAAGTAATTTTTTAAAATTGATTTGTGTATGCAAGATCGCCCAAAACAAGGCTGAAAAGCCACTCAAGGTTAAGGGCTAGTGAAAGAAGAGGATAGAGAGGGACTCGGGAAGGCCCGCAATAGGAATTAACATTCCTTTTGATCATTGGAAACAATGAGATACACGTACAAGGCTCTTGTGTTTGCGGGAAAAAAAACATTTCGAGCATGATTTTGGACCCCCAAGGTGGCAAATTTTTGGAGACAAACCCCTGAGGTGATCCATCAAAAAGTGTGAGGCGGGCTGCCCCACTGTTTAATGTGCGGGGGAAACTTTGCCACAAATATAGGCATCGCTTTTTTCTCTCACTTGTAATGTGTGTTCACACAAGCATGAAAGACACACTAGCACGAAAGACACACAAGCACGAAAGACACACTAGCATGAAAGACACACTAGCACGATTCACATTTCTATTTAAGAATCTTGATATTTCAGGTGTGAATGACGAAAATCTCACTGATGATCACAGTTCCAATGACGATCCAAATCACAGTCTGGGAGGTTCAAGGTGGAGTAGGAAGGGTCTGTGGGGAAGGGGAAGGGTGGGTGGGTTGGGGGGGGGGGACGGGGAGCGTCCGAGACTCACGTGAAGCGGCCAGCGTCGCCGGCTTCAACGTCGGTGGCCGTGACGGTGTGGATCAGGGTGCCGACGGGCACGTCCTCCCGCACGTTGTCGGCCACGTAGTCGCTGCTGGGCTGGAACTGGGGCGCCACGTCGTTCACGTCCTGCACGCGGACGGTCAGGGTGGTCTGGTCACCGGCGTCGGGGTTGTCCCGGACCCTCAGAGCCAGCGTGTACACTTCTGGGCCTGCCTCGTAGTCCAGCGGCTGGACGGGGGAGGGAGAGGGAGACAGACTAAAGGCCCTGTCCAAATCTGTTGTCTAGAGCTACGGCTAGATCTTCGCTCCGTTGGAAACACGCAGGGATGCGAAGACAATAGCCGTAGCCGTAGCTCTGGAAGCCCGTTTCGTACCCAGCCTAAGACAGGGACTTTGCAGACGACAAACAGTGCACCCTTCAGGCATCTGGGTTTTGGGCGTTTTTTTTTTTTCACATTTATTAAACCAATATCCGCCTAAATTGTCACAGCACATTATCCTGTGTTCCTGCCTAGGCCCGTATCACACTAAAAAAAACAAAAAACGTGCATGACAAGAGAAAAATGATCTACTTTCCAAAGAATAAAACCCAAACAAACTGTAGACCAGGGAAAAGAGTATGAAATTTACATTTATACGAACATCTAAAATATCAAAAACTATATCAACAGAACAGTGAATGGGATAACACCATCATTTTCCCACACCTGAAAATAGACCACAGACTTTCACGTAGTTTGGCGTTTGAAACTTTTCTGAAGAGTTGGTTCACCTTCACTTCCTCTTGCAGAGCTTCATCAGACACTTCTCGGTTGCTAACAGTCTGACCCAGGACTACCGCCCTTACCAGCTTCCAATCAAACCAAAAAAGCCAGCCTGCGCGCCCGCCTCAACCACCCCCTCCCACTATGAACATCTAAACCGTGAAAATGGGGTGAAAATGTCATTTAGCCAGGAAAAGAAATTTCACCGTGTTTTCACCCCTATTTCACGGCACAAAGTTTGCCAAGTCATTTTCACAGTGTTTTCACCAGTGGTCTCCAAGGCCACGTTCCTGGTGGCAAATGGCTAGAGGCAATTTAGAAGTATCTGGGAGTGACAGTTACAAGGACACCATACAGTACCTCTATGGGGGCTGGTGGTCCCTACTGGTAATTTAATTAGCCATCCCTCAAGGCTGGAAGCTCTTGCCACCCTAGATATTCATCTAGTGACCTGAAGATATCCTTATCAGGTCAGAGAGGCAATTATTTTCATGGTGAATTAACTGTAAAATGCACCGTGAAATCTCAGTGACTTTTAGTTTCACGGCGAAATGACATTTTCACCCCTTTTTCACGGTTTAGATGTTCATAGTGCCCCCCTCCCCGCCTTGTACTCACGTCGGCGATGCGGACGATTCCCACCAGTGAGATGGGGTCGGCCGCAATCTCAAACTTGTTGCCCACATTGCCGCTCTCAATGGTGAACAGGACCAGGTCGTTGAAGTCGCTGTCGGCGTCGGCCGCGGGGATCTCGTAGACGGTGGCGCCCACCGCCAGGGTCTCCGGCACCGCCGTGGAGAAGGGACCGCCGACAAACATCGGCCGGTTGTCGTTCACGTCCAGGATCTGGATGACGGCGTCCGTGTCGGCTGCAGTTGGGAGGGAGGGAGGGAGGAAGGGAGGGAGGGGTGGAGGAAAGGATGAGGGGAGATACAGGGTTTGCGGAAACGATTGAAGAGCAACCTGAGCCGACTGGGACAGAGCTTGACCTTTGACCTCGAGGCAAGGCACAGTCTATATCAAGGATTTTCCTCAATACAGGAAGGCTGTTGAGTGTCAGATTCTGCTGGTAGAACGGTAACTTTTTAGTAGGCTAATTCTGGCGATTGGGTTTTGACGACTGCCCTAGAGACCATAGATGCTAGTTTTGCGTCGACAGAGAGATCTAATGAGATTTGGAGGTTTGCATGGTGAGAATAGCAGGATAATTAGGTTTGCGGTGACACCGTGTAAATTCTCCTTAGTGAGTAAGTGCGGTTCTGAGAAGAGCCGGAGGAACTCGACGTTTCGAACAGTGTTCTCTGTTCGTCTTCAGATCTTATTCAATGAGGCTTTGTCCAACTTGCTGATAATGAGCACTGTATGCTCGGCGTAGGGACACTCAGGTCAGGACGTAACTTGATCTCATAGGAAGATGCAATATATTCTAAGGGGAAAGAGAGTTGAGCTAAATCTCGGCCTCATTTAGATGATACGACATGTCCCCTTCCTCCAGTCCACCCACAGCTGGCCTATTGGGAGGTGTCATCGCCGGTCAGTCGAGGGTGGCACCAAATTCCATGCGGGCAGAATGAACAACAGTACACAGTCCAGCCTGGTGTAACAAATACGCCCTGAGAGCTCTCCATACTGTGAGCTGCCCCGTAACTCAACCGCCCAACCGGTCAAAATGAACACGGCAAGGCACAAAAAAACAGTTCTCTTCAGGGGGGGGGGGGGGGGGGTTTCTGGAGTACCGACTCACCAGAGCCTCCGACGTTGTCCGAAGCCTGGATTTTCAGGTTGTACGAGTCCTTGGCCTCGCGGTCGAGATTGGCCCCCGGCTTGACCGTCACCTGGCCGGAGTTGGGGTCCACGTCAAAGAGGTCGGCCCCGTCGTCCTCGATGCCCGAGTCGCTGACCACCGAGTAGGTGATCTTTCCGTGGGTCAAGGGGTCGTCTAGATCCACCGCCTCCACTTGCAGGACCGGAGTTCCTGAGGGAGGGGAGAGGGGGAAGGGGAGGGGAGAGGAGAGGAAGTTTGACAGGTTTGACAGAGGAGGAACATTTGCAAAGCCTTGTCCCAACTCGGTACCTAACCTAGCTGTGATAGAAAGAACCGAAAATGAAATAATTAGCATTCACGGGACTGGATTCAACTAGACCAGTTCATGAGAAAACTTGAAAACTTGCTGCGACAGTGGAACGTCGCTATAATGAACGTCGATACACCCAACACTCGGCTATAACGAGCACGCCCTTTTGGCTCCCGATTTTTGTGTACAAACTATGCGGCCGCAACTGCTACAACAGATGACTGACCGCTATTTTGGACAATTTTCATGGATCCCGGGATGCTCGCAGTAGCAAGGGTTCACTGTATACCAACCAGAAGCGGTGCTGAGGGGGGGGGGGGGGGGGGGGGTTGGAGGCCTGAGCGACTGACCTGCCGGGGAGTTCTCTTCCACTGAGCCCCGGTACTCCAGGTCGGGGAAGTAGGGATCGTTGTCGTTGATGTCGTTGACGGCCACCTCCACGTCGGCGCTGCCGGTCCGGCCCGCGCCCAGTTCGTCCGTGGCCTTGACCTGGAAGTTCCACTGGCTCCGTTCCTCCCGGTCCAGCTTGCTGTTGAGCCGGATCTGGCCCGAGGTCGGGTCAATGGTGAACTCGTCGCCGGCGCCGATCCCTTCCAGGGAGTAGCGGATGCTGGCCTGATCTGCCCCGGCATCGCCATCCTGGGCCGAGACCTAGAGAGGGAGAGGGAGGAAAGAGGAAAGAGGGACAGGGACAGGGAGAAACAAAAGGAAGAGGGAGAGGTTGAGGGAGAGGGAGAGGGAGATTGAGAGGGACAGAGAGAGGGACAGGGATAGAGGGGAGTACCACAAAAGAATTGGTTATTAAGACACGGTTCAGTCTGTTGACCGGACCTCTTCCATAAACTGCACAGCAAGAAGTAGAGAAACCCCCCCCCCAAGGACTCTTGTCTAGGATGCTCCCTACCTGGATCAAGTCGCGGGGGAAGTTGTCATCCTCCTCGTCCACGTTCAGCTGGTAGAGGTCCTGGTCAAAGACCGGCACCTCGTCGTTGACGTTGGTCAAGCGGATGCGAACGGGCACGGTGGCAAAGTTCAGGCCGTCGTTGGCCGTGTACTGGAGCCAGTATTCGGCCTTGGCCTCGTAGTCCAGCCGCGAGGCGATGAAGATCTTGCCCAGCTCCGGGTTGACATCGAAGGCGCCCCCCGTGTTGTTGGCGGTGATCAGGTAGCGGATGCTGTCTGCAAACGGGCAACGGAAGTGACCGACAAAATCTAAGCGACTGCGAGTGAGCGCTGATGCAACCGAGAGATTCACGGCAGGGGTGCAGGCACCCTTCAGTTTTTAGGGTTTTAACAGATAAAAATGAGCAGTTTGAGATACCTGTTTGACATAAAAAAAAAAAATAGTAATAATAAATAATTCATTTTCATTTTCACAAACCTCAACAAACCACAGAATTTCACGTAGTTCGGCGTTTGTAGCTTTTCTGCGTCCTTGGAATCAACTTGTTTTGTTTAATAGCAGAGCCAGTCACATTTGTGCTACAATATCCCCCCGCCGCTTACCTGAATCCCTGTCCTGCGCTTGGATCTGAACCACCTCAAAGCCTACAGCGGCATCCTCTAGAACATCCACCGTGTATATATCCTCGTCAAAGATGGGCTCGTTGTCATTGATGTCCACCACGTTGATAGTCACACGCACGGAGGCTTGAAAGAGATATCCGGAAAGAAATTAAGAATTTTCTTTTTACAATCCAAAAAAAACAAAATTAATCCAACCATTGTTTGATCAACAAAAACTGCTGAAGGTGGATTTACGACTAAATTGTTGACTGCACCTGAATGAAAATATATTATTGTGTCTGTAACGTTAACTCTTTCATCAAATTTGATTTCATCTCTAGATTTTTATTTTTAGTTTACATGCTTGGTGTTTTCAGCAATTTTATTGTTGGCTAATCTTATCATTTTAGTTTAAAGTCTTCGTCTAATTGACTAACATCTTACTTATTTAATGCAAGTATACTGGTATCTGTATTTTTAATATATGTATACTACTACTACTACTACTATGTATACTACTGAATGTCTTTCTATTTGTGTGTGTCATTTATGTCCACAACGTTGATGGTCACACGCACATACAGTAGGCTTGAAACAGTTATCCAGACAGAAATGATTTATTCTATTTTTCGGACACCATGATTCTAATGACTGCAGAATGTTAAAACAATGCTGCTTAATTGTTTTGGTCGTCAAAGAAACCCAGGAAAACCTCAAGTAAAGGTTTTTTTAATCGATGTTGCTTGTTGCCGATTTTATTATCGATGTTGCTTGTTGCTGATTTTATTATCGATGTTGCTTGTTGCTGATTTTATTATCGATGTTGCTTGTTGCCGATTTTATTATCGATGTTGCCGATTTTATTATCGATGTTGCTTGTTGCCGATTTTATTATCGATGTTGCTTGTTGCCGATTTTATTATCGATGTTGCTTTTTGCCGATTTTATTATCGATGTTGCTTGTTGCTGATTTTATTATCGATGTTGCTTGTTGCCGATTTTATTATCGATGTTGCTTGTTGCCGATTTTATTATCGATGTTGCTTTTTGCCGATTTTATTATCGATGTTGCCGATTTTATTATCAAGGTTGCCAATTTTTTTATCGATGTTGCCGATTTTATTAATGATGTTGCTTGTTGCCGATTTTATTATTGATGTAGAAACTGAAAGCATGCTTGGCGCGCAGCTCCGATACTGCGATAGCGACCAGCGGGCATTACGCAATGTACTTCCAGGTTATTAATTTCTTATGTTTTACATTGAATGGCAGGTATCCGGGTACGGACGATTTCAAAATTCGGGTATCCGGTTCCTCAAATACCCGATTTTGCCCAGTCTTAATTTATTCTTTATAATTAAAAACAAAATCCAACCACTGTTCAATCACCAAAAACTGCTGAAGGTGGATTAACAACCAAATTCTTGTAGCATACATGGGTAAGATCCCCTAGAGCATAGTGGGTTGAATGCCTCTGACAGGCAGTCTTTTAGGTCAGGCTTGATAGTGTCTTTGAAAAACAAACAAGGGCACTCCACGAAATGGTGGAATGGCGTCTTAAAGCCCCTACACAACATTGGTTGAGGTCAAAGAATAGCATCCATACGTTGTCTGATCCAACATATGCATGAAATAGCACACCTATGAACATTTAAGCTCAATCCGCCAACCGAGTCTCGAGAAAATCGTGAAAACCGCTTCATTTGTTTCGCGATAGTGCAGCACTCAACGCCGTACTGTTCCGAAAAATAGTTTAGATCTCGGTGAGACGTAAACTATTTCTTTTACTCATTTCTCCCAAAATACAACATTTTAGGCAGAAATATTTCAGTGGGAGGTTTCTACTATAACTTCAAACTGTATAAATTTGATGTAAATCTGTGAACATTTCTGTTTTTCGATCTCACCAATGTTGTGTAGGGGCTTTGAACCGGCCACTTTGAAGTGGCCTGGTTGCTATTCAAATTTTAGTAATAATGACATCACATTGAAGAGTGGTTTGTCATCCTGTCTACACTAGGAAGACTGCCCTGGTCATTTGGGAATGTGAACCCTGGTTTTTTTTTTTTTTTTTTTTTGGGGGGGTCGATACTAGGATTCAAGATCACAGGGGCTGCTGTTGCCGCAGAATTTCTGCTACATCTGCTACACCTCTCTGGTGTCGGGGATCCCGCATGGGGGGGGGGGGAGGGATGGGAGAGAGAGAGGAGAAGAAGAAATCCCCAATCAGGGAGGGAGGGCAGGGTGTGGGCACCAACCGATATTGGGCTCCCCGTTGAGCCCCGAGAAGCTGGAGGGGGCGCTGTCCTTGGCGATGATCTGAATGCCGTAGGCCGACTTCAACTCGTGGTCAAAATAGACATCGCTGTAGATCTCGCCCGTCGTTTCGTCGACGGTGAAATGCTGCCAATCAATGTAGGTCTCGTCCAAGAAGTAACGGACCTGCAATGGTGCAAGCAGACAGCCGTGTTAGAATACCTGGGTTTTCTTCCCTTTTTTAGGTGGTTGGGTGGGGGGGGGGCCTTCAACCACAAGGAAATCCTGCTATGATCCAAAACAGCAGCACCTCTTACTTTGTATATCGCAACTTTGCAGTTTTACAACACGTTTCTTTTTTTTATCTTTATTCCTGGCAGGACCTTACTTAAAGGTTCGACATCGACATTTGGAGTTAATGCTACATTTTGGCCATTAATTCCTTTGAAATATGGTTAATCCTGAAAAAAGAGTCAAATCTAATGGAGGGTTAATCCTCCTTATCAAGGATGAATTGCCTAATTGGGGATAATTCCTCCCAATCTGGGGGTTAATCTTCTGGATTGGTAGTCAATCATCCGAGTCTAGGGTTAATCATCCAAAATAGGGGTGATCCCCCCAATCTGTGGTTTAATCCTGCAAATAAGGCATTTATCCTCCAAATCGGAGATCAATCCTTTGAACCAGAGAAAAAATCTTGGGTATTGGGCCTCGCCAGCGAATAGACAACGCTTGTTGCACTGACCGTCCTGTACTCTTCAACCGTGTCCTTGTCCACCGCGGTCACCGTGGTGATGGGGATGGTCAAGTCCCGGTCCTCCTCCGACACCGAGGTGAAGACCACGTCCACCGGGAACTGTGGGGCCTCGTCATTGACGTCCTCGACTAGGACGGTCAAGGTCTGGAGAGCTTCCTGTCTATTACCGTCGTTGAACGCCCGCAGCACCAGCTGGTACCTGTAAAGGGGGGGGGGGGGAACAGAGGGTCCAAGCGTCGGTCAACCCAAAAGCCGAGTTTCCACTGGATTCAAATCCAACCGAAACGATGGTTTAAATTTCCAATCATCAAATTTAACCGTCGTTCTCACGTCAAAACTTTGTCAAGTCAAACTTAGACTTTGGTTTTGTGACTTTTTTTTTGTTTCCTGCTAAGTAAAGAAGAGTGGAATTCAAGTCAAACTAATGGGGGGTTTGTAATCCTGTTTACATTAGGCTTTTCCCGCTTAGCAGATTTTCCCGCTTAAAGCCCCTACACAACATTGGTGAGATCGAAAAAAAGAAATGTTCACAGATTTACATCAAACTTATACAGTTTGAAGATGGTTATGGTAGAAACCTCTCACTGAAATATTTCTGCCTACAATGTTGTATTTTGGGAGAAATGAGTAAAAGAAATCGTTTACGTCTCACCGAGACCTAAACTATTTTTCGGAACAATACGGCGTTGAATGCTGCATTTTCGCGAAACAAATGAAGCGGTTTCCACGATTTTATCAAGACTCGGTTGGCGGATTGAGCTGAAATGTTCACAGGTGTGCTATTTCATGCATATGTTGGATAAGACAACGTATGGATGCTATTCTTTGACCTTGACCAATGTTGTGTAGGGGCTTTAAGCGGCTCTATTAAATTGAGCCCAGCACACTCCAAAACCAAGCACTGGTCTATGGGTGTGTGGATCTTAGGGTGGGAGAAAGAGGGAGATGGGGGGGGGATAGGTGGGTGGGGGTCATCCCTTGGCCAAGCGGTCAACCTACTCCTTGGTGGTCTCGTAGTCCAGCGGATTTATGACCAGCACGTTCACCCCCGAGCCCTGGTTGAAGACAGAGAACTGCAGCTCGGAGTTGGTTGCGGGCACCTGGCCGTGCACAATGCCGTAGCCTATCTGGCTGCTGCTGGTGGCGTTGACCGTGGTGATGATCGTGCGGGCGGTCGCGTTCTCCAGGACGGTTTCGGGCTTCCAGGGCGAGCCCCAGTCGGGCAAGGTGTTGACGTTGGTGGTGACCATGACTCTCACTTCCGTCTCGCTGTGGAGGTACGAGTCATCCGCCTTCACCTTGAGGGTGATTTCACCGGATTGCTGCAGGTGGGAAAAGAGCAGTTAAAACACCTTTTTCCATCTATATCATAGAATTTTTTTTTTTTTTTTTTATATATTTTTTTTGGGGGGGGAATTTCTGCCATTGATACAGGTCCCACTAGGTTCATTTCACCCCTACTGCTAACCCCAGGATAACTTCAACCGTACCGCCAACTCCAGGGTAATTACAACTCAAATGCTAACCCGACGTTAACTCCAAACCCCACCCTGAAAACACACGGTCCCCTGGGGACATTGGAGCCCCTATTTGAGGCTCCCTTCTCATGTGAAGAGGGGGAGGGGTGACTGAGGACGGTAACTCACGTCTGCCAATGAATCGGATGGGTAGATGCCGCCTGACTGGTCAATGCCGAAGCGAAAAGGACTTGGCTGGCTGGACAGGCTGTAGGTGATCCTGGAGTCCAAGTCCGCATCCTCAGCGGTCACGTTCAGGAACACGCCCAACAGAGTTGCATCTGGACTCACAAAAGCTGACAAACAGCAACAAAAAAAACAAAAAACAAAAAACCACGAGGGAGAGGGAGACCAGGGAAGAGAGATTAATGTCTGAGTCAATTGTAATCTGGGATGTGAGTGACCGACAAAAGGCCAATAAATTGTGCGACTGCAAGTGAGCGCTTACACGACGGAGAGATGCGAATGCGAGTGAGCGCTTACGCCACCGAGAGATTCACGGCAGGGGTGCAGGCTTCAGTTTTTAGGGTTTTAACAAATAAAAATGCCTTTGACCCCCCCCAACAAAATTAAATAAAAATAAAAATTAAATTTAAATAGATAAATAAATAAAAAAATAAAAAAAATAATAATAATAATAATACAAACAAAATTTAAAATCCCGTCATTTTCGGAAATCCAGAAATTCTGCGGGACTCTTACATCCCTCTATTGGGGAAGGCTCCCAACTCACCGAAGTACTCCTGCAGCAAGAACTTGGGCCGGATGTCGTTGACGTCAGTGATGGTGATGGTGATGCGGCAGAACCCCGTGTTGCCGCTGACCACCATGGGGTTGTCCTTGGCCGACACCACGATGTCCACTGTGGGGGCTGACTCCCGGTCCAGCTGGTCGCGAGTAGTGATGTCGCCCGTCACCTTGTCTATCTCAAAAGGGATGTTGGCCCCGGGGATGTTGTAGGTGATTTCCGCGTTGGTGCCCTTGTCCGCATCTGTTGCCGTCACCTTAATTTTGTTGGGGGAGAAAAAAAAAAAAAAAAAAAAAATTGACTGGATTTGAACAGAGTCCTGTGCCAAGCACTGCCATAGCTGCCAACCGATCTTTTAAAAAATTTTTTTTTCTATACTCACAGTAATATCATTGCAATTCAGTGTTTAACTGCAATGATGGACTGCAATAAATAAACAACCTTGAATTAATGAATGAATGAATTAAATTGGGAATACTTCTGCTAAAAAAGAGGAATCGCTGAGCAAACTACATAGGAATACATGTGTATTTCCAAGCCAAAAATCGGAATCTGTTGTCGAGAGCTTGTAAAAAGTGATAGATTTTTACCCAAAAATAGGAATGATTCCTCCAAAATAGGAATGGTTGGCAGCTATGCAATGGTGAGTTGACCGAGACCTCTCTGGCTTTTAACATACCGGAGCTATGACCACCTAAGCGATCCAGCCCTTAGATGGTGGCCTTCCCAATTTAGACACTAGTCCGAAGCATCTAACCACCAACTCCCGTATATCTGAAGGGATCACACTGCCCGTATTCATTCAGATGCAAAACATCAATTCCTTGTGAAACAGTTCAGCTACCCCACAGAGTGGAAGCAGCTTTGTAAGCTCTTCTTTCGAAGAAACACAGGTCTATCTCATTTTTGTTCAGCTTTTTGGGGCGCATCTTATCACAATGGCCGACAAAGATTTGCCTAAACTGGGATTTGAACCCGAGACCTCCAGTGCTAAGACCCAAAGGTATCGGGTTCAAATCCTACTCCGGTCAACATTTTTTTCCGATTGCGGGTGAAGGACCGACCTGCAGGACAAAGGTGTTCTCTGGGGAGTCCTCGGGGATGCTTGGGGTGTAGCTGGCGCAGTCCGGAAACTCGGGCGTGTTGTCGTTGATGTCGTTGACCTCGATGTTGACCTCGGCATGGGTGGTGAAGGTGCCGTCCGTGGCTGTCACATTGAAGCGGTAGCTGGCCTCGGGCAGGTTGCCGCTGCCCTGGCGCGATATGACACCTTGGGAGAGGTGGGGGGGGGTAGAAAAAATTCAAATCCTCTTTGAAAACATATTTTTTTGATTGTAGTTCTCCTAATAATCAATGGTAGTTTTTTGCTTTGATTCCATTTCTGTTTAATGTTGTTAAGGGCCTGTTGTTAAGCGTCTTTGCAGACTGATTCTGGCGCTCCAGAAATATCCAGTATCATTATTATTAGTTAGATAGAGAGTAAGGCTTGCACTCACCACTCTGGGGATCAATCTGGAAGGTGGCGGACTGCTGCATGGCAAAGGTGATGGTGCTGTCGGGGTCGGCATCACTGGCGTAGACGGTGCCCACCTTGTAGCCGTTGGGGGCGTCCTCGTCAATGAAGTACTGCATGCCGTCCGTGTTCAGGAAGACGGGGGCCTCGTCGTTGACGTTCTCCAGGTAGACCCAGAGGCTGGCCGTGTCCTGGCCGCCGGCCTGGTCGCGGACCGTGGCCATCAGCTGGTAGAAGGGCTGGCCGGTGTCGTAGTCCAGTCCGACGGCCGGGTACAGGTCGCCGGTGTCCGGGGTCAGTCGGAACTTGCCGGCGTCGGGGCCGCCCAGCGAGTAGGTCAGGACGTTGTTGGGGAAGTCGTCGCAGTCGATGGCAAACACTGAGATGGGGGGGGGGGAGCCACAGCATGAAAACGACAGCCAGTGAGACGGGTCAGGTTTTTCCCTTGGAGAGGCCTGCTACTGGTATCCTGGTAACTACCTAGTCCCAAGGGCCGAATTGTCGGCGGCTAAAACCGTCATCCCCATCCGGTTTCATGGAGAAATCCAGTGAGGAGGCTAGCTGGTTAAACCAGGTAGAGCTAGAACGAAAATCTAAGGGCTTTGGGCTCAGGAGAGCTCACGGCGGCCATCCAGCATCATTTTCTGTTTTAAGCTTGCTGGCTTGCTGCCTTGCATGACGGTCTCGGCTGATCACAGACTAAGCCCACCACAGACAACTGTGGTTGGCGGCAGGAAGGTGATCAGGCATTTCAAATTTTTGTTCCACAAAATCATCACTGAAGTGAGGTGTCTCCGGCCGCCCCCGTTAACGGGGACAAAAACGGTTTTTGAAATTAACTCGAAAATAAACTTGATAACTCGAAAATGCAATATGCTGCAGGCCTCAAACATACATACAATCAAAGCTTATTAAATGGCCTCTCCATCCATGTGTAAAGCAACATTTTGAGAAATTGACACTTAAGTACCTTTTTATGCAGAGTGGGTTACAAAATTCTAAATTTAAAAAATTCCTGGAAAAAAAAAGAAGTAAAATTTGGAAAATCTGGAGCACCCAAACTATTCACTCCAAGGAAGGAACCTTTCTCAAGGCCCAAAAAAGTAAAAGCCTAGGAGATGTCGGGCATGGGAACAAATGAACAAGCTTCGGGTGTAACAGCTTGTGTGGAAACCCATTGGTTGGTCTGTCCACGGTGCTGAATCTCGGGACGTGACCGAACGGTTTCAGGTGGCAACAATGGCGCACTTACCCGTGGCAATGGAGGTGTCTGTACTGACGTCCTCGCTGATGCCTCTGATGGTGAACGTGGCTTGCTGAAAGACGGGGCTGCAATCGTCGATGTCCACAACGTCCACATTCACCTGCAGCATTTTGAAACATTCAACGTTGCGGGCATTGGGATTCTGTTGAATTTCTTCATGAAGGGGGGGGGGGGGGTCGCACTAACTGCATGCACAATTCTCTTCTTACTAGGTTTCCCTAGATTATGGGATAGTCTTCCATCTAATGTTAGAGAACAAGTCATTCTTTAGTGTTTCTCAACTTCATGAAGAGCTGGGAAATTATATTCTGTCTCCTGGCAAATCTAGATTTATTCTTACATTTGTATTAGGAGAGAGGGGAGAGGAGGGATGGGAGTGGAAGGCAGGGCAGGACAGGGCAGGACAGGGCAATACATGGCAGGGCAGGGCAGGACAGGGCAGGGCAGGGCAGAGCAGAGCAGGGTAGAGCAGGGCAGGGCAGAGCAGGGCAGGGCAGGGCAGGGCAGGGCAGGGCAGAGCAGAGCAGGGCAGAGCAGGGCAGGGCAGGGCAGGGCAGGGCAGGGCAGGGCAGGGCAGGGCAGGGCAGGACAGGGCAGGACAGGGCAGGACAGGGCAGGACAGGGCAATACATGGCAGGGCAGGGCAGGGCAGAGCAGAGCAGGGTAGAGCAGGGCAGGGCAGGGCAAGGCATGGCATGGCAGGGCAGAGCAGAAGAGCAGAGCAGAGCAGAGCAGAGCAGGGCAGGGCAGGACATGACAGGGCATAGCAGAGCAGGGCAGGACAGGACAGGGCATGGCAGAACAGGGTAGGGCAGGGCAGGGCAGGGCAGGGCAGGGCAGGGCAGGGCAGGGCAGGGCAGGACAGGACAGGGCAGGACAGGGCAGGACAGGGCAGGACAGGCGAGGCGAGAGGTCCGGCAAACCTACCCTAGCGGTGACGGACATCCCGTTCGTAGAATCCTCCATGGCCTGAACCTCCAAGTGGTAGGCATCCAGGACCTCCCTGTCCACCTTCACCATCAGGGTGATGACCCCCGAGGTGGCGTCGATGGTGTGACTGGGGACGCGCGGGTCGTTGCCCACCAGGCTGTAGGTGACGGCCAGGTTGTTGAATGAGAAGGCCTGCACCTCAATGACTCTGGACGGAGGAGAAAACAGGCCCGAGGGGGGGGGGGCAAAAGGTCACACACATATAATTGGTAGAGCACTCGTGCAAAAAAACCCAGTGGGATGGGGTTCGAATGCCATTCCAAAACTCAATTTGATATCCCACAAACACCCATACAATTGGTAGAGCACCCGTGCAATAAAACCCAGTGGGACAGGGTTCAAATCCCATTCCTCCAGTCGATGTGAGTGAAGGTAGCTCCTTACTCCCATAGGTGGGATTTTACTCACTGCTGTCTGCCGTCCACCTCCTCGGTGACCGAGGCCTGGTAGACCTCCTGGGTGAACTGGGGCGGGTGGGTGCCGCCGAAGATGGTGACCTCGGCGCTGACCTCGCTGCTGTTGCCGTCCTGGGCGTAGACGCTCAGCACGTACTCCATGCCCTCCTCGTAGGTCTGGCCGAAGGTGGTCTGAATCCAGCCGCTGTCCTCGTCCACCGTGAACTTGCCGCTGCCACCTGCAGTCCAAAAGAAAAAAAAACACAATTATTGGCTTCAAAACCCACAAACAAAATCGCTTTTATTGTGTCCATTTACACACAAAAAAGTCGCGATCTAAAAAACAAATTGTGTTTATTTGGGACAGTGGAACAGGGATGTCAGTGACTGAAAAAGTCATTTCCTGAAAATTGCCAAAGGCCAATAAATTGTGCGACTGCGAGTGTTTATGCGAGAGATTCACAGCATGGGAGCAGGCGCCCTTCAGTTTTTAGGGTTTTAACAAGTGAAATTGAGCAGTTTCAGATACCAGTTTGACATAAAATAAAATTTTAACAAATTCTTAAAAAAATAAAAAAATTAAGAAATACAATTTTTGCTAAACTGAACAAAAATCAAACCATTTCCGGAAATGCGGAAATTTTCGGAAGTCTTACATCCCCGGGTGGAAACTACCATTTAGCTGGCACTTTCTCAGAAATTCTGTTGCGACTTTATCCCCCAGATAATCTTCGGGGTGACAATCTTACAGGATTATGAGGGTGGGGAGGTGCAGCAAAGCAGGGGGGGGGGTGAATCGGAGGAGGAGGGTGGGGGGGGAGTGGGGGTGAGGTGAGGCAGCGGAGAGGTTGTTCGCCCATCCTCACCGGAGCGGAGGTAGTAGTGGACCGGGGTGCCCTCTGGGTCCGAGGCCCGCAGCTCGTAGATAGAGGCCCCGCTGGGCGCGTCCACGGGCACCACCTCGATGTAGGGCACCACGATCATCTCCCACTGGGGCGGCTCGTCCACGTCCTCCACGGTCACGACAAAGCGCTGGGTGTCCAGTTTGGCTGTTCAGGGTGGGTTGAGGTAGGGAGGAAGGAAAGGGGAAAAAAAAAAAGACACAGACAACGATTTAGATGCATGTACATATTGAGGGGATGTTCCACAAAAAAATCTGGCAATGCTATTTGCATGGGACTTTACTGTACACAGGGCTCGAAATATCCAGTTAGGGCTCGAAATATTGAGTCTACCGGTAGTAATTTCAGCGTCGGTCTACTGCCGAGTGTAACTGCACTGGACCGGCTGTCTAGTGGTGGTTTTTTTTCCTTGCACCATGACGAAAATGGCACTCAAATATAACTTTGACTTTGAGCTGTACAAGTAAAGTAAACATCATTTTCTCAGGGTATTCTGTTTACCGGTACTGCGTGCAAGTTTCTTATTCATGGCACAGGTCTTGTAAAAATAGTTCAGGTCCAGTGAGAGTGTTAGCTGTTACTACTTACTAGACCTGAACCTTTTTTTTCTGAAATTCGTGCCCTGGTACATGTATGTACATGTAAGCCACCAGTTGCCATCTCACCATGCTAGAAAAAACAAAGGGTTATCTGGCATACTGCTGCTACACACATGTACCAATTTGAACAGTGAGCAGACCTCTACATTGGGAGCAGTATTTAAGATGGCCACTGGTACACAAATGTATCGTCAATGAGCTTGGGGAATTTATGACAACTTCCATACATACTGGCAGGACATTAACTGTGGTGTGTGATCAGTAGTACATGTACATGTACATATTCTAAACAAAAAAACAGTATTTCTTTAGACAACTCTGTCACATTGTTGAATATACACTCTGAAATACATTGGCCTTCATCTTTGGTAAAAACACATGTTTTTACCCATAAGTTACACACCCTGTTAGTAAATTTACATACCGTTACATGTAGTCATGTACATGTACGTGTACAGTGTACTGTACATGTACGTGTACATATCATTAGCCTCTGTACTGGAGACATACTGTACATTGGCACAAATTTCTGTACAAATTTCATTGGCACGAATTTCTGTAACTGCAGCAACCTACATGTACATGTACCGGTACATGTACATGTACATGCACATATTATTTGGCAAGGTTTCAGAAGAACTTAAGTTGGGATTAAAAACAATTGAGAGTCAAGTGACTAAAACCGGAAATGAGGTCTCATTTGCATGCCTATGAATATAGCGGCACTCAATTCTACATATGTACACTTATGAGAATATAATTTACAAATGTGGGTAAATTTGCACAGTGAAGAATTTTTTTAAATCAGCATGTACATGTACATAACAACTTGGGTAGGTGCTACATGTAGATTGTCATCTACATGTATGTGTAAGTGCTCTTTTTGTTTGTACAGGTAACCACACCACTGACACCAGCACACAAACTTTAATTATGGGATTTTGTAAAATGAGTCATGGCATTGGTATGTGTTGTTCAGACAGGCCCCTCTCACTGTAAAGACTCAACAATGTGGGGGCATGGGTTGCTGTGCCTGGTAACCGGGCCGCCGTGCATTACAGCACTGCACATTTGACGTGTACCGGGCAAAACCAAACATACATGGCTGATAATGTATGCACAGTCCACTGCTCATTGTCATGGCGCATGTACAGAATGGGATGGTGTTTCAATAATGCCGCCCTATAAATAGATTGTACATGTACAATAACATGTACAAGTACAATGTACATGTATAAATGTACATGTACATGTACAAATTGTACATGTGTATGTAAAGTACTGTACGTGTACGTATACATGTACATGTTCATGTACAGTATGAGTGCAGTACAATGTACATGTACAGTACATGTACATGTACATGTATATGTTTCCCAGACTTTTAATCAATCACCAGGTAATCAAGATTACTTGCTGCAGACTGCAGTACATGCACAATGTATGTCTCCTTACATGCGTCACACATGTACATACATGAATGTACAATCCACCAGATATTGATTTTGCTCTGGCGTACTCTAATGCCTTGGCTCAGTAATTTGTCTCCATCATTCAATGGCTGAAAATTACATGGCTCGTGGATTTTTCTCTCTATCGAGTATTGACTTTTCAGCTTACTGGCACAGCCCAGAGCATGTATGTACATATACTTATATACTGGTAGTGCATGTTCACATGTACTTTTGGTTCATGTTTTGAGTATGCACTTTCAAGAGCACAATCAGAAATGAGTGGAACTCAGGTCATTTAGTTAGTGAGCACTGAGTTGTTTGCAAATTTTGTTGGGGGTATTTACTTCCTCCTAATTTTTGACACTCTTTGCCCTAATTAAACCCCTTATATTTGGGTATGCACAAAAGCATCTATAGTTCTGCCGCCCGTCTAAAATCGGAATGACGTGCAAGTTGATGCAACTCACTGAAAAAGGCAGGCCAACGCCTCATGTCAACAACAGCACTAAAGTACATGTGACCCTCAATGATGTGACATGTACATGTACATGTACGTGTATGCAACTCACTGCAAGATGCTAACCAGTTTAAAAAAAAATGCCTCATATCGACAACAGCACTGCATGTTAAGCTAAGGCTGTTGTCGTGAAAAAAAAATTCTTGTCAACATGTCGTGAGAATTTTATGCCGATTGTCGACAAAAACCCTGATTTAGTCAAAAATCGGACGTCCACGATCTTTCCCGATCTCTGCATTGCACTGGTATCACGTACATGTACGCACGTGTATTAAATGCATGCGATGCAGCGACGTACACCAGCTACTGTACTACGACCGGTCATAAAAAAGGTGCACTATACAGTATTTTGCACTGTATACATGTACATTGTAATGGCAAAGATTTTCTTTGGTCGCGTCGCGATCCATTCCAACTTCCAACATATTTAGTAACTATTATTTTGCGGCGTGGGTAAGCAAAAATGAAACGCTCAACGCAAAAATTTAGGATTTTTTGTTCCCTTTTTATTCCCTTCTTTTCAGAGATTCTATGGCCATTATGAGGTAGGCTAATGTATTTTGTTGTTTTTGTTGACAACAGAAAAACCTTGTTGACATGTCGGAATATTTCTTTGTCGACAACAATGTCGACAAAGCCTTACTGCATGTATTGTAACTCATTGCAAAATGCAGGCAAGTTGAAGAAAAAAAACACCTCACATCGACAACAGCACTGCATGATACTCACTGCAAAATGCAGGTCACTTGAAAAAAACACAGGCTGGTTAGAATCTAAATTCGGCAGCCCAGCTGACCAGTTGAAAAAAAAACCTGCAGGTTGAAGTCTGTCATGAATTTCTTTGCTCTGTAGTGAGTCTATACATATGTGCAATGTGCATTACCATGATTACCGCATACATACATTATGTACCAGTGGGTTGCTGTCCATTGATCTGTGCTACATACAGTACGTGTACAGTGTACATGTACGTGTATGTCGTGTAATGTACAGTGTACAGTACACGTACATGTACTGTACATGTAGGTCATTTTGGAAGCTCCTTGGATGAATATTAAATATTAATTGCAATATTTTGTTTCAAGGCCCAATACAACATTGGGAAGATGGGAAAACATCGATGTGAACAGATTTCCTTCTAATTTACACAGTTTGTCCCGGTACACATGTAGATGGTCATGTCTCATGAGATGAGATAGAATCCTCATGTTGAAATGTATTTCTCGAGAAATCTTCACTCAAAGTCAAACATCGAGAAATAGTTTATTACTCGCGAGTACAGAACGGTACGAAATCCGTGACTTTTTTGTGTGTCAAGTTTCTACTTCTCAGATTACTCACTGTTTGAGCTAAAACCTTGAGCAGGATTTCTTTTTTGGAATGTTTAATGGTTTTACACATAAACTGTGGCAATCTTTTTACCTTTACCGATGTTGTATATGTTCATGTACATGGGCCTTTAAATCTATCTGCCTGTAATTCTCTACCTACATGTACATGTACAATAAGTCAGCGGGGTTTTTGTACATGTATTGTACATGTACATGTGTATACATGTAGAATAGAGTCATTCCATTCCTGAAGTCCAAATTAACAGACAGTTATTTGCACAGGGCCTCATTGTGTACAGCCTGTCTGATATTTCAGTGAAAGACAAAACCTATTAGTCACACACTGATTCATGCGGTTCAGTGCTTTCCCTTTCTGCCCCCCACTCTGCAGTAATGCATACAATACATGTACAATGGTCTAGTAAACCCATTCTATACTATACATACATGTACAGAACATGTACAATAGAGCCTTTTATAGCCAGGTGGTTTTTTTTCTCCGTCTGACTGACCTCAAGAAGAGAGGCAAATGAAATGACTACAGTGGATTATTTTCTGTGGCCACTGCATGTACATGTACATGTACTGTGCCTGTACTTAAACAAATATCAAATGTTATCCAATTGGAATGCGCAAGTACTGTACATGTGCTCCAATTGTTAGTCGTCACAAAAGAAGTGCGGAGGTCAGTGTAATGAAAGGGGAAAAAAAAGCGAGGTAAAAAACTAAAAACACAATTAGTGTACATTTAGCATTGATAAGGCAAGATCGCAAATTGTGCTTTACTGTACAGTGTTTAACACATATTCGCCTTCAGACTGTGAATGTGTGCATGTGCGTATGAATTACATATGTACGAGTACAACATTGTTACGGCGCGCAAGACGTGGACATGTTTGGACTGTGCCGGGTGTACATTGTAATTTGTATTTATTGGCATCTGCCAAAAGGTCACATGACGATTGAGCCAATGATTATAAGTTCCCGCCATGGATGACAGACCCGATGACAAGTTCAAACACATGCAGTGCAGGACGCAATGTTCTATATTGAGCAGTTGCCTACCCACATGATGCCCAAAATTGACACACGATACCAATGCAATGCTCTACATGTACATGTACTTGACACACATTATGAATGGTCCATACAGACTGTACAGTACGTGGAATGATGTACATTGTACAGTATACAGTGTACATGTACAATGTACATGTATGTACTGTACATGTACATGTACATCGTACATAATTCATGTATAACATACATAATAAACTGCATCGGTACATGTACTGTACATACCGGTACATGTATTGTACACAATGTACATGCACATCTATACATGTACATTACCGTGTACATGCTAGTGGTACCAACGTAACCAACAATTGCATCTCAAATTTACCCAACTCTCCCACTAGTCCCAGCATTAAAAATGAATGGAAGGTTCAGCCTGAACCACTTTACACAGACCCACCTTTTGTGGCCTTAATAATATGATAATGCACTGGCCACATGCTTTCCAGATGCAGGGGGCCCCCTGCAACAGCCCGCATTGCACAGTGGGCGTCTTTAGACAACCCCATTTTCTGCCTTCTTACTGTACCCCTATGCACAAGGTGGGACTACGGGTAATCAAAACCGCTGGGGGGTTCCTTGGGTGACAACCACAGGCAGGAAAAAGGCACTCTGTAATTGTATGGAGCGAAACCGCTACAGTCAGGATTCGACCTCACAAGTTCCATGTACATGTACACGTACAGTAACTACTGTTAGGGTTGTGCCAGTTTTCAAATTTAGATACACACTGTACTCGGTATATACTGTGAGGGAAAAAAACGCGGTTTCAGTATTCCGTGAACTAGAGCTGCCTGTGAGGGTATTATTTCCTTGGCCACGCCCACCACAATTAAAAGGGGGGTCAGACCTACAGATACATGTACCGGTAGTAACAATATGACACTGACAGCATAACAAGAAAAAAGTATATGAGCACAAGAAAAAAAACGCTGTTTTATTTTTTTCATTTGTGTCTCAGACGGGTTTTTTTTTTTCAGAAAGGCTTCCGTTCGCTTTTTTTTTTTTTTAACTTGTAAGTTATCATTGGCAATTTTTGCCAATTCTTGGGTTTCTGCACTTACCGGTACTTGAAAGGCTATGAAATCATTAAAAGTTCACGGTTGATCCCCAAATTAATTTTCAACTTCAGATATGAATAAGCGATCACGTGTTTGAGCGCATGTGAACACCCACCTGCATGTGCAACTGTGCAATTGCATTATTAGTATAAAAAGTGATGATGAATAAAATTCACATTTCACAGCATTAGGAATGAAATGATGCACTACATGTTTTGTAGTTTGTACATACTGCAGACTACAAAAAGGTTGCAGGTTAGAAAACAACCTTACCCAAAAAAAACATGCATGTAAAATGTTGCTGCATGAATGTCTTTCAGAGGACATGTACAGTACACATACATGTACAGTGTACTGTACAAATGTACATGTACGTACTACATGTACATGTACACTGTACATGTACAGTGTACACCCATGTACATGACATGTACATGTACACGTGTACAATTGTACATGTATACATGTACATGTAGTACACAATGTACATGTACATGTACATGTACAACATAATCCACAATCCTGCCAGGTTTTTTCTGTGCAGGAGCAGAAGCCTCTGAAAAGCCGTGACTGACATTTTTCAGGGTTGAAGAGCAATACAGGAGGTAATGAATTAAACTAATAATATCCAAGGGATTCCAAGGACTTCCTTGTCCTGATTGTATTTAGTAGCTTCATGTACAATACATTGTACGGTACATTTATTTTATACACATTACACAGTAGGGTGGCTACTGGCTACTGGCTAGGGCAAAATCCACTGTCCAAATGATAGTGTTTGAATTGCGATTCAAAAACCAGTTGTTGTTTTTTGCTTGCGTTCATACAGGCCCCAAAAAATCTTGTCGCAAAAAAATTGCGAGCCGATTGTAGTTAGAACACAGCGGTTACACCATGGAGGTAACACAGTTACCAGGTTAACCATAAACTAACAGCCCTAATATACACTGTACAAGTACAAACACATGAATGATTGTATGTTACATTCGGCCATCCTGACAGAACAAAGATGCGGCTCTTCAATGCGGCATTCAGAATTTTTGTCTCCATTCCCTATGCAGAGTGCTTGCATTAATGCATACGTCATACACACAGTCACGCATACTGTAAATGTAACCGTACATGTAATGTACATTACCGATGCACAGATCTTTTCACAACCTAATATTGGCTGACATTTGGCCGTAGCCGCCGTATGTCTCCGGGACACGGTGCGAGCCACACATTAGAATTTCAGAATCGGCAGGACGCGAGTTTGTCCCCGTGGACACACTACTGTCCGGGTACGCCAGGATTATAAACACTTGACCGTGCAAATTCAGGCACGTCTATTTTCATTCAATTTGTGTGGGGGGGATTGTCTCTTTTCATTTGATTACGTCGCGTTACAATTTCAGCTGGGCGCACAAAACACATGCTCCCTTTCCTGGCCAATTTTCGTTGTGGTCGGTTGAAGACATTTCTAGGGAATCCAAACATGTCTCTGTCGTTCACTTGCTGTCCATATGATCAAAAATCTTTGGAAGCCAGTGAAATTTTGGCATTGTGCAGAGGAAAAATGTAAGCTTTGAAGGAAAACAGAGGCCATTTTTGGCCACAAGGACTTCACGCCTGTTCAGGTAATAAGCATACTTACATGATGGTAATAATATTGCAGTAACTTTGCATACGATGCCAGCCCCAACAAAACCCAACTGTATTGTACAGTGTTGATCGCAACAAAGACTAACACTCAAGTAACAGACAATTGTTAGGCCTTTTCTCTTGAGCCTTTTCTTTGGGGTCTTTCCCTTTAGGCCCTTTCATTTGGGCTTTTCTGTAGATTTTTTTGACTATCTTCATTGTGTAGCTGCCCCTGAAACATTAACACCAGACTAGACAACCATGCTGACCCCAACAATCCTCAACACAGTTTTTTAGCACTGTGGGTACAATGCGGAACCCAACAGAGGAAAACAGGCCCCAAAATGTGTTGGCTTCTGTTGGAGTCAGCAGGGTTAGGGTTTTAAAGGACTGACTTTTCAGCCAGAAATTCTACCCTTGAGATAGGTCCTACTAGGATTGAGAGATTTGAGACTTCAGGGCCCTGCCCTGTAGATTTTTTGCATTTTGGTCATTTGACTAGTCAGTCAGCACTGCAGTTTGCCACAAGTGTAATTGTTCAACTATTAAATTCTTTTATACCTAAACTTCCTTGACCCAAAGTTGATGGACATATTGATCTTCCTTTGGCAACTGTTCAGGCAATGTTTTTCAAAATGACTACTCCGTCCACAGTCTGCGACAGGGGTTTATTCATGAAGACTACCAGTTTCATGGCCACTGGTGTGACTGGTCATTATTTTTTTTATTTTTTTTGGGAGGGGGGGGGGGTTAGAAGTTGGCCTTCAGTAGGCTAAAAATCCCCACAAGGATACACTTCAACTGTGAAAAGCAAATACCCGGTAGGCGTTAATCTGGCCCTTTCTTCCCGAGCACCAGACTAGACTGACTAATGTTACAAATATTCTGCAGCGCTACTGTAGTTCAATAGTGGTTAATCATGAACACAATGAAAAAAGAACTGCCCACAATGAAGAAATGACTACATTTCCTGATCCTGAGTACCTATTCAATTTGTCCATAAGTGAATTTGAAACATGAACAACAAAAGTACAGGTGGACGAATACACAATTTGGACTCACGGAAAATTGACAAATAAATTATTTCTAGCTCTAGAGAGTTTCAAAAAGTCACAGAATGTTTCAGTTTTGAGTTTTGTTTTCTCAGAGGGACGTAAATTCACATTTTATCAGACAGGTGTAAGGTTGTCAGTGCAAGTTACCAAATTAAGGGCGAAGTACAGTACAGTATAGGCTGCACGCATGAGAAATCTGGACATCTGAAATGAAATAGGCTAACTCGATACGCCAGATGACCACAGATTGAATCTCAATACTGCCTGTCAATCCTAGGTCGGTTTGTTTGCACGCACCCATGCACACGTAACAACAATATCTCGGGTCAGGCTGTCTGAAAACAAAGTTTTGATTCTGCGAAGGCTTGCCCAGCCTGACATGAAATTAACTACTGACTGCCAGCTGGCAAGAAACACAGGCAGCTCTGGTGGCACTAGAACCCGCAACTCCTACTTTCTGGTGCAGACTTCTGAACCACTTTCAATTGGAATCCGTTTCTGTTAGCAAAAAATCTTCACTTACTGAAGCAGATAGGCGTATTCTTTGCTTATTATGGTTTTGGTATTTCAAGCGCCGAAGATCTTGGATTCCATGAAATAGATATACGCCAAATGCTGCCCTGCCATAAGCACAGCATTATGCTGTAACGGATTCCATGAAATTGGATCCTGGTTTACTTGGGGTCTTGTAGATTCAAATTGGTGGCCGAATGACAGTTGAAATTGTCTCAGGCCATCTTAAGACCATTGCTGACTGACTAGGCAGGCTAGTTCCTGAATTTTTTTGTTACAGCATGCCATTATGCCATTTTCGTCCAATTGATGGTTGTGCATGCGAGTGTTCAACAAAAAACGACGCTCTCTCGACCCTGAGAACAGCACTGAAAAGAACTCAAAGCCATAGAAACAACTACCTTTGTCTGAAATGAATGAAGTCCTTGTTTCTTAAGAATATTTGCACAGTGTGACGATTTTTGCCGTCTGTATACAAATCAGAAGGACAAGCAGCCCACTGGATAATGCAGGATTAGCTTGCAGGCCAGGTTGAGTTAAAACTTGCTGGCTATTTAAAAAAAAAAGAGAAGGCCAAGCCCGGAAAATATTTCTAAAAAGTGACTCAATTCTCACCGGCGTCGTCCACGTTGGTGATCTCGATCTCAAAGACTTGGGTGGCAGACTCCTCGTGATCCAGCTGGCCCGCAAGGCTGACCTCACCCGTCGTCTCGCCCACGGCAAAGAGGTGGTTGGCCGGCTCGGCCAGGGCAAAGCGATCGCTGGCGTTGACGTTGTCCACCGTGTAGACGACGGTCCCCGCGGCCGTGTCTTCGGGGAGGGCGAAGGCGACCTCGTCCAGCGCCTCTCGCCGCTGTCGCAGCGGCTGGGGCTGGGGCTTCCTTTCGGCACCGGCTTGGGGCGGACCGAAGAGCATGTCGTCGCCGTACGGGACCTTGTTGGACGAGGCCGGGAGGACGGTGACAACGACCAGGGCCGGGGACGACTCACTGGACTGGGCACCGCCGTCCCGAGCCACGACTCGCACCTCGTAGTCCCCGGCCTGCAGCTTCGCAGCCGGGCTGATGGCACCAGTCTCCGCGTTGATCGTAAAATAGGGGCTGGGAGCGTCTAAGCGGTAGGTCACGCGCCCGCTCTCCCCTCTGTCCTCGTCCGTGGCGTGGACAGAACCGACGGCGCGCCCGGCCGCGGTGTCTTCCTCGCGGACGCTGAAGACGAACGGGTCGAGAACGAAGGCCGGTGGGTGGGCACCCAGGACTGCTATCTTCACCGTGGTCTCGGCCAGCTCTCCGTTGACGACGGCCTCCAGGATCAGGCGGTAGGAGTCGGCGCTGGCCGCGTCCAGCGTGTCGATGGCAAAGACCTGGACGGTCTCGCCGCGCTCCGGCACCACCAGGTAGAAGCTCTGGCTGCCGGGCCCGTGCAGGCGGTAGGCGACGGGCATGCCCTCGGCGTACACCGGCACGGCGGCCCTCAGGTCATCCAGCCCAAGGACCCGCTCGCCGGGGTCGTTGCCCTCGGCCACGAAGCCCTCGTAGCGGCTGTCGGCAAAGTGGAGTCGGGAGCCCTGCCCGCTGTTGACGATCCTCAGGTGGATCGGCTCCGTCCACGAGTGGCTGTCCTTGACGTGCGTGACGCTGACCACCAGGCTGGACTCCAGCAGCTCCGTCAGCGGCCGCCTGGTGACCAGGGCGCCCTCGCCCGTCACTTTAAAGTACTTGCGGCTTTCCTCGTCCTGCTCGAAGCGCTGCCCCTGGTTCTGCAGCTCGGCAATGACGGTGCCCGGCTTGGCGTCAAACTGGACGTTGATGTGGGGCAGGGCAAAACCGGCCGCCCAGCCCAGCAGGGAGACCAGTAAGAGTGTTCTGTGGACCGTCCTGGCTGGCAGTTGAACAAACGCCGCCATGGTTGGCCAGAGACTTATGTTAAAATCTTGAGTTTTTTTCTTCAACTTTCCAGAGCTCTCTGAGCTTGAGACACTTCACTTGAAAAAAAATTCCTGCAAAATGATCAAAGAAAAATAAAAGCACATTGGTTAGAAACTTAGTATGCAAACTGTGTGTACTTGACAGAAATTCTACTACCGGTAGATAGACAGATCGAAATCCCATGCCCAACTTTCACAAAAAATATAAGCAATTCCTAGCGTGATAGCCAGATAGTGTCATGAGCGTCACATTCAGCATTGTTATTTTTCATGATGGAAAGAAGTTGATAGGCAAAAATGTTACAAACAGCTTACACTTAAGTTAAACAAACTGCTTTCTGCCTTTGAGAAAGGTCCTGTTACTTAGCTAGGATTGAACTGTCATGCCCTCAGAAATTCTGATATTTGAAAGAAAGTTTAGGCTTTACTTCACTTAATTGAAAATTCAGAATTTAGCGTAGTGCTAACTGCTATGCTGACTGTTTCTTAAAGCTATCAAATTTGGCAGAATTTCAGAATAACTGATACTGATAGTGATAGACTCTAAAAGTACTCATTCAACAGTTCAACTTTTTCTTGTATTTTTAGCAAAGGAAACGGGTTTGTTTATTTAAATTAATTCAAATTAGTCGATGCTGATTTTAGTGATTACTGTGTTGATTGATACATTCTTTCATTCCTTTACTTAAGTGGGGTTTGACTTTTGGACTTTTGTGACATCCTTGGGAAATATCAATCTTGTTAGTCTCAGCTTTAGAAATTAGAGAGTCGGGGGCGAACTACATAAGGCAAAACTAAGGCACCAAGAACTCTGCCTTTGACTTTGAGAAAGGTCCTGCTAGGATCGAAACGTCAGGCACACTCAATTTTAAGATTTGCACCAAGAACTACTTCATTAACTACTTAATTTAACCATTTTGACATTTGTCTCAAAATCGTGTTCCGATTGAACAAGCATGGAACAAGTAAGTAAAGTAGCAAGTTCGATAACAACTACGACTACGACAGTACGACTACGACTACGAGTACTGAGTAGGACGAGTTGCGGGGTCCGCAGTGAGTGCACGCAAGCTGCAGCAATTTCTAATGTCAAAAGCAATAATTCAGAGGAAGAGTAACCGACGCCGTGACCGAGGAATCGTCTTCAAGTCAACACGCTGCTTTAGAAGCAACAGCAGGCTTACCAATCGAACCTTTATCTACAGGAGTTGAACCAGTTCCCGGTGATGACTTGCGATCAGGGTGTCTCTGCAAATGCCATCAAAAAATGTCAGCGTAAATGGCCGATCGCGACCACAACAGTGACACATTCGACGCAGCGATCCTCCGTCAGCTATGACTGTTGCACGAAAAATGGCGTAACGGCTTCCGTCGTACGAACGTGACCCCCCCGGAAGTGGGCCGAACGGCGCACGGAAACAGGGGGTGGCGCTCGCATACCAGAACAGCCGTCGCGGTATAGGTGTGTGCCCGTCCCTTGGCTGTCCATCATCGAAGCCAAGCCGTGACGTCACTATTTGCATGATAAAAAGGGCATTTTGGTGCGATGAAATTACAAAAGGGGTAACAATATCCAAACAATTCTCAGGGGGCGGAGCGTCACCGATAAGGCGTTCCAAATATGGGCGTTCATTAGCATACCGCCAATGAGAGGCCATTATCATATTCCTGCTAAACCATTAATATTGAAATGACAAATCGTGTCGGGTGAACTTTGATCAGGGGAGATTTGAACGACGTAATTTCCCAAGAATGTTGAGAACATTGTTAAAGCACGGTGTTGGTGCGGTGTACATATTATAGTGTCTCACAAAAGTGTATATGTATCATACATTTTCACATACTGTTCATCGTATTTCAGGATTATTCTTTTCACTTTGTTCAATGATAGATAGACTGTATTTAAGTTATATTGTGACGATGTTTGTTAAAAAGATAGGATCGTTGAAACTGGAAAGCTGTACTTACTTTTGTTAGATACTTGTGGTCTTGTTTTGATATTTTTGTTAAAATGCAGGTAAGAGAAAATCCCGGATCCCTTGAAAAATGGTGCAGCTTTTTTCTGTTCTTTGAGGGTACTAACTTCTGATATTTTGTACAGTAATTAATCATTATAATCGCCATGATAATATACAACAAACCTGACACAATCAGGCCAGAATAACGTGTACACAGAAGACTCTTTCAAAATACTAAACAATAATGATGACTTTTTTTATACTCTCAAGCCAAGCAAGAAAGAAAACAATTACATAAAGTGTCAACATTAACCTTCAGCAAAGGGAAGGAGGGGGAAAGCGGACAAAGAAAGAACTATAAACGAGTCCCAATTTGAAAGGCACTTTGCTGCTCAAAAAGGAGGACAAACTACTAGATCAAATACATTTAAAAAAAAAGAATATGCAAAATTGATTCAATCTGCATACTGACAATGACATTAAGTAACCAAAACACAGGTTTAAAACATGTAGACAGGTAGACAGGTAAAAAAAAACAAAAAACTGCTTAGTGACTAAAATGATCCCGAAACAAAATCTGACGTTTCCATCCTAGCAGGACCATTTTCACAAGGCGATGTTCGTTCTCAGATGGAAATGTCAGGCCCACTTTTTTTTTTTTTTTTTTTTTTTAAGGGAGCAAGTATCAGTTATCAGTTATCAGTTATCAGATTAACAACAGACAAACCCCCTGAAGTGTTTTGAGGAGATAAACTATCTGGCGTTTGTTTATTGGAGAAATGATGCAGTTTGCCTGGGGCGGTGTGGACCGGATTCCTATGGGGATGGTTGTGATTCAACTCTTATTGAAATGTAATGGGTGAGAACAAAAAAGAAGTTGTAATGGTATTTGAGTGAGCCATCGAGGAACAGTTACTGGATAGAAAGTTTGAGAGCATTTTTGCATACCAATCATGATGGGTTTTTTGGTTTTTTTAGGGGGGGGGTTGGGGGAATTACTGTACAACATTCAAATCGTGACTGAGGAGAGTAAGCCGCGTCCACACTGGACTTAAAATGGGTAAACTAACCGAGCAAATGGGTAAATTGACCATTTTACGTCAAGTGCGGACAGCCCAGGAAGTTTTCCTCCCAGGTAACTTACCCGACTCCAGTGGGTAGTTTAACCGACCAACTTCTGCCCGGTTAAATTGACCAGGTCAGTTTAACCAATTCAATAAGTCCAATCCGGACACGACGTCTCGGTAAACGACTCAGTAAAAAACCACATCCGGCGCCCCGCACGTTACGTTACTGTATGCAAGACTCGTGCGGGCGCAGGGTAACAACGTGTTTGTGTACCTAGAGTACATGCACATGTACATGAGTCGGTTAGTTTTACCGATCGTCTCGGTTAGTTTACCCGAGTCAAAAAGTACAAGTGCGGACGCCGGGAAGATTTACCCATTGGAATGTTACCCACGGGCTCGGTAAAAAATAAGTCCAGTGCGGACACGGATTTAACACAAAAATGTACCGTATTCAAAAATTAGGAGAGCCTGACGTTTCGATCCTAGCAGGACTATTCTCAAAAGCAGAACCATTCTCAAAAGCAGAAAGAAAGAAATGTATTGCTAACAACCAAATGGCAAATCTCAAAAGTGAAGAGAGCCTGGATGTTTCCATCCAAGAAAGACCTTTCTCAAAGGTCCCGCTCGGGTCTCCATTCTGGGTGGACCTTTCTTAGCTCAAATGCAGAATGACGTGGATAAAAAAAGAAAAAAACAGATAGGAAAGGGGGGAGAGGTTATGAAAAAAAAGGTTTTGAGGATAGTGGACGGCCAGAGGATGAAAAGCTGGTAGGGAGACCAGGGTTAGATCCCTGGTATATTCACTTCAATGGGCCTTAGTGCAAAACCATGGTAAACCTTAATCACTGCATGCTGTATTAATTATAGAGACTATTTCAAGGACTCTCTCTATGCAGTTTAGCGAGCTTCACCAACCAGAGGCATCCAAGAGCTCAACCTCATTAAGGCCTCGTTAAAGTATGATAATCCTAAACCCTGTAGGATTCTCTGATGAATCCATAACACACGGTCAAGGGCTTATCTTCAGAGACTAATGAAGGAATATCTGAAACTGAATCCTTTCTTAATTAAGATGAATGGCGACATGCACTGCTTTGCAGAGTACCGCCCTTGCGTGCAACAAACTGGTGGGGCATGCTAAGTCAGCACACACTGCCCTGTACGCCAAAATGACTCAGCAATGGGCCAGCGCCAAGGCCAAAAGATTTAATCAGGCCAGCCCCAAATATCAAACGAAATCTGTGGCCCCAACCGGTCCACTAACAAACTTATGCCCTTGTTAGTTTTTCATGCCAGAAACAATTGTAAATAGATGGATTTTCTCACCCTTAATAGCACCTACAAAATGCAAAGTTAGCTTAGAGCCTTGGTACGGATAACATGCATCTATTTTTTTTTTCAACCAATGAATGGATCATTTTTTTCCTTCAGCCGAAATGTTGCATACCGGTAAGTTATGCAACTGATTACAAATATTGCGTAAGTCTTGCGCCACAAAGACTTGTTTGAACAATATCTAGCAAAGTCAGCAAAATGTTGCATAAGTTATGCAACAAAGTGTTGCATATGTAATATTTGAAGTTTTTTTAAACAGGTAGCAGGTTAACTTTTTTTTAAGGAAAAAGAGTGCGATGCCACACCAAAAACCAGATAGGCTAGAATTACTTGGCTCTTCAGTGCAAACATTAAAGCTTTGCCTCGTTCTTTTTAGATCAAGTAAGCAAACATAGGCCGTTGTGCCTTTTTAAAATTTCTTTCCCTTTCACTCGGAACAATCTGAAGAGTGTGAGCTATTTAAGAGAATGCAATGTACAATTTTGGTTTCAATGCCATGAGTGGCTTTCGGTTGCCTTAACAGTTTAAGCATTAGCCCCCTACTTCTCTTTCTGTCTTTTTTTACTTTATATGATATCATCTTGATATGCTTTGAATGCATATATATAACAGTAGACTAACTGGATACTATAAAGCAATGCCAAAAAAAGAGCATTACTCAAACTGCACGCTGACAATGCAAATCTGAAACATTTAGAGGGCCTGACGTTTCCATCCAAGCAGGATCTATCTCAACGGTTAATTCTGACTGTCGAGAAAGAGTTCCACTATGATCACAATGTCAGGTCTCTGTAGAATTTGGACAAAAGAAAAAACACATGCTTGCCGAAAGGAGTGGCCCCTAACCATGCAGACCATCAATAAGCTATTGAGGAAATTCCAATCCAAGCAGGACCTTTTTGTGGTTGAGGGCCTTCCAAAAACAAGCTCCTACTTGGCACGAAGTGCCAAGCTCCCTAACTTTCTTGGAGAAGCGCGAAGAATATTTGACTGGACCAGGACTTGAACCCGAGATCTCTGCCACGACGTACCGGTGCTGGTCCATAAAAGCCGGAAGTCGCAGTCCAGTGAAACATTTTCTTCGCCATTTTACAATTTGTTTAAAATTTCCCCATCAGTTTCTCGTTCCTTTGTTTCTTTTTAGGACTAATAGTTAAGTTAGTTAACAGGGTAGGGTCAAATACAAAATGGAAAAAAAAATGACAAGGAAAATGTTACCTCTGTATACCTGTGCTCTTAAAATCTGAGCTATCCAGCCCTTAGAGGGCAGCCAATTTGTCATTTAAAGCAATTGAAACAAAAACCTGCCACGTTAAAAAGTTGCCAAGATCTTTAGAAATGAAATGCTTAAAAATAGCTTGAAGTTAAACTTCTCCCTCTGCTCTATGCCGGCATTTTGGAGATGATTTTGCTGCACCTTTTATGCTGCCCAAACCGTCAGTTTTTAAATACACGTACTTCAAAAACCTTTCATGCCAAAGAAAAACCACTTTAAAAAGGACGGAGACAAAAATCCATTTCTCAGAGAGTAAACTTTCTTGAACAAAAAACAATTATAACTTAATGTAAACTTTCAAGAGATTTTGTATATATGTTTGTGGGTGCCTCTCAAAAAGCAGTAAAGAAACAGCAAGCTTTATCAGTTCAGGGACAAAGGGAGTTGACACAAAGATTGGTCTTACTGTACACCACTGGCTTTGTAAGACCATTAAACTTTCATCAAGACATTTGCCCAGTCGAGAAAGGAAAACACAGGAGGAATAATTAGCATCCATTCTCAAGGTCCATGAGAACGGCAACCCATATCAAACCTCTTCCTCTATTCTAGAAGGATGGTACATTAATTAAATGTGAATTTCACTGGCGTTGATGAGCCGTGACTCCACGCGGACTTTCCACAGTGCTCATTCTTTTCTTCCTATACAGAGGGTGAGCTCCAACTGACACAGAATTGGAAAAGGTGATGGCGGTCAGCTCATCCGAAATGACCGGCTCTTTCTTGCCTTTACTTCACTCTGTACAAAGTGTCCTTGTACAAAGGGATATAGCATTTGACAGGACCACAGAAGCATTGTTAACAAAAACCTGTATGGATCACTGACATTGAAACGGTGGAAGCTTGATCTGGGTCAGTGACTCAATGATACAGATCTGGGATAGCAAAGCAAACATGGGGTGGTTGTCCCGATCTGAGCCAGCATTACCGACTTGGGTCAGAGATCCTGACCAGGGTCAGTGATCCAGATCTGGGTCAGTTATCCAGACAATGATGGAGATCTAGGTCAGTAATCAGACAGTGATCCAAATCTGGGTCAGTGATCCAGACATTGATCCAGATTTGGGTCAATGATCCAGATAATGATCCAGATCTGGGTCAGTGATCCAGAGAGATCCAGATGTAGGTCAGTGATCCAGACAGTGATCCAGATCTGGGTCAGTGATCCGGATCTGGGTCAGCGATCCAAACAAATGGGTCAGTGATCCAGACATTCATCTAGATTGGGGTCAGTGATCCAGATCTGGGTCAATGATCCATGAGTCAGTTGCAAATCTCTCAAAGTGAACACCACTATGCCCGACATCCGTTCGGCAGACTGAGAGGGGGGAGGGGTGAGCTTCCTCAGTTGTTGCTGGACTTAAGAGACTGTGCCAGCATCAGGACCCGCTTCATCTTCTTGGCATTGACGTGGCTGGGGTTCTGCTGCAGGAAGGCAGTGATGTGCCGGCACAGGTCGCCGATGACGATGGGGAGGTGCTCATGGTACTGGCTGGTGGTCCTGTCCTCGGCCAGCACCATCAGGGACTCTTCGATATACCTACAAAGGGAAATGGTGTATGATAGGGTGGTCACTTCAGATCCACAGCGATTCAACAAAGCAAAACTTCCTATCCACAGATAAGACTTAAGGCTCTGTATGGTGGGTGAATCAATAATAGGAAGGTTTGAGGTGACACCATGTTTAAGGTCTCTTAAAGAAGAGGTGTGGTACTGAAAAGAACCCGAGTGGTAACTCGACGTTTTGACCAGTATGTTCTGGCCGTAATCAGGAGAATGACGGAACGACGGAATGAATTCTCCTGATGACGGCCAGAGCATACTGGTCGAAACGTCGAGTTACCACCCAGGTTCTTTTCAGAACCACACTTCTTCTTTAATCTTCTTTAAGAGACCTTATACATGGTGTCACCGCAAACCTTCCTGTCTACAGCAAAACTGATTTGGGGAACTGATCGCGCCGATCCGTCCGGATCAGACTCACTTCAGCTTGAGGACAGTGGTGTGGCCGAGGTCGTGGGACAGCTGCTGTATGAGGGAGAGCAGGACGGGCTGGTCCAAGGGGAACGGATTGGTCTCGAAGAGCTGGTCAGCGTTGACTGCCTGGCAGGCAAAGAGGACGGCCCGCAGGTCCGAGGCGCTCAGAGCCTTAAAACAAAAACAAAAACCCTTTGAGAAAAAGTCCTGCTAGGATCGAAACGTCAGGCACCTCTTATCTTTTGAGATTTATGTATCGCTAGTCAGTAAGCAATTTGCAACAGTTTTTTTTATTCACTTCAAAACAAAAACAAAATGCAATCAAATCTAAAATGAAAATGTACGGTGCGATTTCTGGAGATGAACGACAGTCAATGGCTAAATGCTTCTTACGGGCACCCCCATCAATCACAGACCACCCAAGAGTGCTGGAACATTACACAAGAGGTCTCCTGTAACTAATTTCATGCAGACCAGTGTTTAGAAAGGAGAAAAAACGCATCCATAAACCATGATCCACTTATACCACTAATACGAGGTGTGATACATGAAGATATACGGCAGTTAGTGGTAACTGGCCTCGGACTAGACTAGGACGTGTTGAGGAATTAAAGGGGAATGAAACCCAGAGAAAAATGTTGGCTTATCTGATTGGGTGTTAAAAACAACCTACAATTACCTATGTGCTACTCACCTACGAGTAAAAAAACACCAACATTTTCTCTGGGTTTCATTCCCCTTTAAAACCAGAGCCCAAGCCTTGGGCCATTAATTTTGGTAAAAAGGGCCTCAGTTCCACAGGAAAAAAAGAACACGTCTGCTGCCCTCCACCGTAAAGTTTTACAGAGGGACTCATCCCATCCACCTCTACCGTGAAGTTTTACAGAGGGACTCATCCCACCCTCACCACCCATCCACCTCTACCGTGAGGTTTTACCGAGGGACTCATCCCACCTTCACCACCCATCCACCTCTACCGTGAAGTTTTACAGAGGGACTCATCCCACCCTCACCACCCATTCACCTCTACCGTGAAGTTTTACAGAGGGACTCATCCCACCCTCACCACCCATTCACCTCTACCGTGAAGTTTTGCACGGAGACCCATCCCACCCTCACCACCCATCCACCTCTACCGTGAAGTTTTGCAGAGGGACTCATCCCACCCTCACCACCCATTCACCTCTACCGTGAAGTTTTGCAGAGGGACCCATCCCACCCTCACCACCCATCCACCTCTACCGTGACGTTTTGCAGAGGGACTCATCCCACCCTCACCACCCATTCACCTCTACCGTGAAGTTTTACAGAGGGACTCATCCCACCCTCACCACCCATTCACCTCTACCGTGAAGTTTTACAGAGGGACTCATCCCACCCTCACCACCCATTCACCTCTACCGTGAAGTTTTACAGAGGGACTCATCCCACCCTCACCACCCATTCACCTCTACCATGAAGTTTTACAGAGGGACTCATCCCACCCTCACCACCCATTCACCTCTACCGTGAAGTTTTGCAGAGGGACTCATCCCACCCTCACCACCCATTCACCTCTACCGTGAAGTTTTGCAGAGGGACTCATCCCACCCTCACCACCCATCCACCTCTACCGTGAAGTTTTACAGAGGGACTCATCCCACCCTCACCACCCATCCACCTCTACCGTGAAGTTTTACAGAGGGCCTCATCCCACCCTCACCACCCATCCACCTCTACCGTGAAGTTTTGCAGAGGGACCCATCCCACCCTCACCACCCATCCACCTCTACCGTGAAGTTTTACAGAGGGACTCATCCCACCCTCACCACCCATCCACCTCTACCGTGAAGTTTTACAGAGGGACTCATCCCACCCTCACCACCCATCCACCTCTACCGTGAAGTTTTGCAGAGGGACTCATCCCACCCTCACCACCCATCCACCTCTACCGTGAAGTTTTGCAGAGGGACTCATCCCACCCTCACCACCCATCCACCTCTACCGTGAAGTTTTGCAGAGGGACCCATCCCACCCTAACCACCCATCCACCTCTACCGTGAAGTTTTGCAGAGGGACTCATCCCACCCTCACCACCCATCCACCTCTAGCGTCAAGTTTTACAGAGGGACTCATCCCACCCTCACCACCCATCCACCTCTACCGTGAAGTTTTGCAGAGGGACTCATCCCACCCTCACCACCCATCCACCTATAGCGTCAAGTTTTACAGAGGGACTCATCCCACCTTCACCACCCATCCACCTCTACCGTAAAGTTTTGCAGAGGGACTCATCCCACCCTCACCACCCATCCACCTCTAGCGTCAAGTTTTACAGAGGGACTCATCCCACCCTCACCACCCATCCACCTCTACCGTGAAGTTTTGCAGAGGGACTCATCCCACCCTCACCACCCATCCACCTCTACCGTGAAGTTTTGCAGAGGGACCCATCCCACCCTCACCACCCATCCACCTCTACCGTGAAGTTTTGCAGAGGGACTCATCCCATCCTCACCACCCATCCACCTCTAGCGTCAAGTTTTACAGAGGGACTCATCAAACCTTCACCACCCATCCACCTCTACCGTGAAGTTTTGCAGAGGGACTCATCCCACCCTCACCACCCATCCACCTCTACCGTGAAGTTTTGCAGAGGGACTCATCCCACCCTCACCACCCATCCACCTCTACCGTGAAGTTTTTGCAGATGGACTCATCCCACCCTCACCACCCATCCACCTCTAGCGTCAAGTTTTACAGAGGGACTCATCCCACATTCACTACCCATCCACCTCTACCGTGAAGTTTTGCAGAGGGACTCATCCCACCCTCACCACCCATCCACCTCTACCGTGAAGTTTTGCAGAGGGACTCATCCCACCCTCACCACCCATCCACCTCTACCGTGAAGTTTTGCACGGAGACCCATCCTGCCCCCACCCCCAGCCCTTTCCCTCATCCCATCCCACCCCCACCCCAGCCCTCCCCCCACACAACCCCACACCACCCCACACTCCACACACAAACAGACACTCACACTCTGGAAGGCCTGCATGGTGTGGCCCTGCTGCAGGAGGTTGTTGATGTGGCTCTGGACCTGTCTGATGTCGGGGCCCTGGGGCACCGGGGTCGGGGCCTGGGAGCGCACCACGGCGGCCAGGCTGCTCTCCACGCTGCTCTGGTGGTCACGCAGGGCCGACTGCAGCTCGTCCTTCAGGAGCTTGCGCACTTTGCCCAGGATGTCCTGCTCCACTCTACGGCAAAAAATAAATAAATAAATAAATAAATAGAATTTAATCCCTATTCAGACGACACTGATAAAAACTCGCAAGGCTTGAGAGAATTTAGCGTATAGCATGGGATGTCGTATAATGAACAGTTCCTCACTTCACACGATCGATTGTCAAGGGTCCCATGAGAAATCCTCTGGTAGCGGAAGATTTGGCGGAGGTCCAGGGGATGGGCTGGGAAAAGGGGATGGGCAGGGGAGAGGGGATGGGCTGGGGAGAGGGGGGTGGGAAGGGGAGAGGGGGGTGGGCAGGGGAGAGGGGATGGGCAGGGGAGAGGGGATGGGCAGGGGAGAGGGGGATGGGCAGGGGAGAGGGGATGGGCAGGGGAGAGGGGGATGGGAAGGGGAGAGGGGGATGGGAAGGGGAGAGGGGGTGGGCAGGGGAGAGGGGGATGGGCGGGGGAGAGGGGGATGGGCGGGGGAGAGGGGGGTGGGCGGGGGAAAGGGGGTGGGCAGGGGAGAGGGGGATGGGCAGGGGAAAGGGGGTGGGCAGGGGAGAGGGGGATGGGCAGGGGAGAGGGGGATGGGCAGGGGAGAGGGGGATGGGCAGGGGAGAGGGGGATGGGCAGGGGAGAGGGGGATGGGCAGGGGAGAGGGGGATGGGCAGGGGAGAGGGGGATGGGCAGGGGAGAGGGGGATGGGCAGGGGAGAGGGGGATGGGCAGGGGAGAGGGGGATGGGCAGGGGAGAGGGGGATGGGCAGGGGAGAGGGGGATGGGCAGGGGAGAGGGGGATGGGCAGGGGAGAGGGGGATGGGCAGGGGAGAGGGGGATGGGCAGGGGAGAGGGGATGGGCGGGGGAGAGGGGGATGGGCGGGGGAGAGGGGGATGGGCAGGGGAGAGGGGGATGGAAAGGGGAGAGGGGGATGGGCAGGGGAGAGGGGGATGGGAAGGGGAGAGAGGGTGGGCAGGGGAGAGGAGGGCGACGGAGGCATACTTTTCATTGGAGGCCTGCAGCTGCTTGGTGAGCTCTGCCTGGACGCTGGCCAGCAGGCTGTCCTTGAGGGTATCGGAGCTGGCCTTGAAGGTCTCCACCAGGCCTATCAGCTCGGCCAGGATGGGGTCCCTATCCTCCCTCTCCTGCTGCTTTGCCTTGCTCAGGTGCGTCTCCAACTGATGGGTGTCTGTGCAATGGCCATCGGGGAGGGACGGTAAGTGAGAAGGGGAAGGAGAGAAAAGTGGTTAGGCCATGGTTAGGGTTGAGCGGTTTTCAATTTTATACACCGTAAATTCCCAGATATAATGCACACCCATGTATAATGCCCACCCAACTTTTGCCTTTCATAAAAAAAAAATAATAATTACCACGTGGGGGAAAAAAACCAGGAGAGTTTGCAGCAGGGATGATGATTGACAGCTCCATTGTTAAAATGCGATACAATGTAACATCGGCTTCTGTATGATGACTGGCAGGATAATACAGTGGGCAAATCCACCCAACTGGTGAGCCACCTTACCTCCCTGTCCACTCAAAGATCTGAACAACATCGGCAACAACCGAAGCAAGCAAGCAAGCACTGCCGGCGCTGCACACTTACACTGCCTGGTTCCGGCCTCAAAGGCCTTGTTGACCTGCTGGAAGAGGGCCTGGCAGGACTGCTCAAAGGCCGGCACCACGCTGGAGCGGAACGCCTCCCTGTATGTGGTCTGCATGGTGGCCCCGAGTGCGTTGGCAGCTGCCTGGCCTATGGCATCCGTGGTGTTCTGAGGAAAGGGGGCAGAGCTAAAACTCTTCTTTTACATGCACATAATTATATACATGTTATGTGATTTGTATAGGTTTCCCACACTGGAGCATAGAAGAAGTGTAAATGACTGTTTATTCTTGTACAGGTTTTTCCATAGTATTTATAATGTAACCGACTCCAACCCTTTTTGTCTGCATGTACCTGTGCGGCGGACAAGGCATGCACAGGAGCACATCTTCCGCATCCCACGCAGCCGAGTTGAAGTGACAAAGCGTGGCTTCATCTCCAGGATTTCGTCCACTTACAACAGGCTGCATGGGATGTGTGATGTGTTCGGTGCTCCTTCCGTGCATTCTTTTCGCCGCCAGGTCCATGCAGCTCTTTCACTTTTTAATACTTAATGTGCTGTTTGTGTTTCAGTCTTTAACTATGTGCTGAATTGTTGTGATTGATTGTGGTTTGAATCTCTGCTTCTTGCATGGTTATACTTGTTTGCTTGTTTTCTATTTGTTTGTCTGTCTGTTTGTTTCAATGTTCTATGAATGATATATCCATTATTTATTTAACTATTTCATTGTAAATTAATTTATCAAATTAGTGTTTTATTTATTTTTATATATCTCCCTGTAACTGGCATTTTGTTTGCTGTTGGATGAGATTAATAAATAAGAATAAGAATAAGAATACATTTGACGCATTAATGGGGTAACACTGCATTGGTCGAGGTCAAAGAATAGCACCCATACGTTGTCTGATCCAACATATGCATGAAATAGTAAAAAATTTCACCTCAATCCACCAACCGTTTCTCGAGAAAATAATGAAAACCGTTTCACGAAAATGCAGCATTCAACATATTGTTCTGAAAATATGTTTAGATCTACCGGGTAGGGGTGAGACGATTTCTTTTACTCTTTTTTCCGAAAAATACAGCATTTAGGCAGAAATATTTCAGTGCGAGGTTTCTACCGTAACCATCTTCAAACTGTATAAGTTTGATGTAAATCTGTGAACATTTCTGACAAAATATTCAATACATTGGCAAAACTACATGTAACAACACACTCAAAAAAACGAGTCTACAGCAATAGGTCTGCTATCAAAACTGGTACATTGGACATACCTGTTGGGTGTCGCTTCAATCTCCCCAATCATTCCTTACCAGATATGAGTGTGGACATGGAATTGCTTGTTCACCGTAGTGAACTGGGAGAAAAACGTGGATAAAGCATCTTCGGACAAGTCAACTACTCAATTCAATTCAAGGGAGGGAGGGGGGGATGAAGAAACCTACCCTGGACTTCACCAGCTTGGAGATATTCTCCCTCATCAGCTGATCCGTCGCCGTCAGTTTCTGGGACAGGACGGTGCTCATCTGCTCACTTATCGGCGCGATGATCTTACCGATCTCTGCGGCCAAATGAAGAGAGAGAATTTCACCCCGAGTGATCATCGGAGCCTACCACCGTGGGCCTCTCTCGAAATCCCTTCCTCGTTCGTGTTTTCCCCGAGCCTACAATCTTGGCATTTTTTTAAAAAGGAATGTCAATTCCCATCTCCAGCCTTCCCGAGTCCCTCTCTATCTCCTTCTTTCCTTAACCCTTGACCTTGAGTGGCTTTTACAGCCTTGTTTGGGGGTGAATTTGCATCAAATACAAAAAGAAATGCCTTTGAGAAAGGTCCTGCTAGGATCACAACGTCAGGCCCACTAAATTTTTGAGATTTGCATGTTGTTAATTTTATCATAGATATAACATGATGTTTGCGTCGAGGAGAATGTAATTCAAAGAGGTTACTCGACGTGGTGGTAAACACTGAATGCTCAGTGTTTTGCCCGGTGCCTGATAAAAATATTTCAGGCAGCTCGGGCGGGATTCGAACCCCGACTCCCAAATTCTAGTACGGACGTCTTAACCACTGGACCACCGAGCTGTTCAAGGTCGTGTGGTAGCTTCGAATAATGTATAGCGGCGGGTACCACGTTGCATCATAGATATAACATGATGTTTGCGTCGAGGAGAATGTAATTCAAAGAGGTTTTGCCCTTACTCGACGTGGTAGTAAACACTGAATGCTCAGTGTTTTGCCCGGTGCCTGATAAAAATATTTCAGGCAGCTCGGGCGAATCCACAACACGACCTCGACCAGCTCGGTGGTCCAGTGGTTAAGACGTCCGTACTAGAATTCGGGAGTCGCGGGTTCGAATCCCGCCCGAGCTGCCTGAAATATTTTGATCAGGCACCGGGCAAAACACTGAGCATTCAGTGTTTACCACCACGTCGAGTAAGGGCAAAATCTCTTTGAATTGTTAATTTTAGTCGATAAGCAGTTTGCAACATTTTTTGCATATAAAAAAACAAACAAAAAAAAATGACTGAGAAAGTGGAAATTTGAACTGGCTTCTTGTCAGGTAGCGGCTGGGGATCTGGCAAATACCTGGAACCACTTTGTGCTCTATCTCCGAGCGCACCGTCTTGTCCAGCCGGCTGGTGACCGACTTGTTCAGGTTCTGCGAGACGCACTCCAGGAGGCGCTCCTGCTTCTGCTTGTCCATGGACTGCCTCTCCTGCAGCGCCGTGCTCAGCCTCTGGCCTGAGTGAGGTTTGTTTTACTCCAGCTAAGGATCGCGCTACTCAGGGATGTACATACGGTAAGTGAGCGACAAAGTCATTTCCTGAAAAATTACCGATCAATTTGTCCAATCAATTGTGCGACTGCGAGTGAGCATTTATGCGACTGAGAGATGCGATTGCGATATTCACGGCAGGGGTGCAGGCGCCCTTCAGTTTTTTAGGGTTTGAACGGATAAAATTGAGCAGTTTGAGATACAAGTTTGACATAAAAATTCAAATAAAAAAAAAAAAAAAAAAAATTATCATTTCTGGAAATCTGAACAAAAATCACGCCATTTCCAGAAATCCAGAAATTTCCGGAAGCCTTACATCCCTGGCTACCGCATTATGTCAGTCAGGGCTCTAATAGCATAAAGCATAAGCATAAAAAAAGACTGGTGTAGGCACAAGGCTGGAGTCTAACACAGTAGTCCCAAAGGAACATACAAAATTAACCCCCCCCACAAAAAAAAAAAAAATAAAAAAAAAAATTGAACAACAAACGAAACGCAAAGAAAGAAAGAAGAATGACCACAGCCCTATTGCCTGTTTCGGTCAAGACTCGCACAAAAAAAAACCCAGGGGTAAACCCACCCCGCCGTACCCCATCACCCCCCCCCCCCCACCTCCCCCCTCCCCCCGGCCGAGCAAGGATACGTTCCTGCTCCGACTGCTTGGCCATAGTGGTCTCCATCTTGGCCGCCAGGCTCTTGTCCAGCTTGTCCACCCGCGACCTGAGTGACTGCAGGCCGCCGCTGCTGCTCTGCTGCCCCCGGGCCAGGTCCTGCTTGAGCTGCCGCAGCTCCTGCTGCTGCGACTGCAGCAGGCCCAGCACCTGCTGCAAGGTGCTCGTCATCTTAGGGGGTTCGGGGTGACACGACAACGACACGGAATAAGGCATTTCCATTTCAAGTGTGGGCAAGCTTTTGTAAGGCTTTCTGAAATGTGAAGGCGGCCAAGTCAGTACCAAGGCAATACCATGTGCACAAATACTCTCTTCTTTTTTAGGGTACAAATAAAAGAAATGAGATTGAGAGGGAAGCAGCAGTTTCTGGATATAATTTTATGCTACCAACTGCATGAACACTGTTGGGGAATCACGGACTTTGACCTCGGTCCATGTGGACAAATACAAACCCATTCAGCAAAATCATTAACGAGTGTTCTGTGATGAGACCCCCTGTGACCCGCTCACAGAGGTAGACAAACTAGAACTGGTCATCTACCTCAGTAACTGCCAATTTTGACTGCTGCGATCGACATGCGAGAGAAGGAGAACGCCGTGGGATCGGCTAGCTTGTTGTTCCGGGATTTGCAACTAGTTTGTTTTGCAAGCATCTGAATGAAAATGGGGGGGGGGGTATCCCTGGAGATTACGGGAGTTAATGGCAAAATGAGTAATAGGTTTGCGGTAACACCATGCAAAATTCTCTTTTGTGAGTATGTGTGGTTTTGAAAAGACCCGGAGGGACTCAACGTTCCTCCGGTTCTTTCCAGAACCACACATACCCACAAAAGAAAATTCTGCATGGTGTTACCGCAAACAGGAATGTAAGAGACCGACAAAGTCCCAATATATTGTGCGACTGCGAGTGAGGGCTTACGCGACCGAGAGATTCACGGCAGGGGTGCAGGCGCCCTTAAATTTTTAGGGTTTTAACAGATAAAAATTAGCAGTTTGAGATACCTGTTTGACATAAAAGAACAAACAAATAAAATAAAAAAATCATCATAATAATCATAATAAAATCACGGCATTTCCGGAAATCCAGAAATTTCCGGAAGTCTTACATCCCTGCGCTTACTTGTTACTTGTGCTATTCTCACTATGAAAACCTTCAAATCTCAACGGGTAAAATGAATGTCTCACGCCAAAAGATAGACGGCTGGCCTCTGTATGTAAACCTCTTCTCACCTCGGACATGTCTCGGCGAGTCTCCTCTGCCAGCTCCGCCTGGCTGGGTCTGGGTGGCGAGGTCCGGCCGGCCTTATCCCCACGCTGCTGGTCCTTGACCTTGCTTCGGGCACCCGGGGACGAGGTAGAATCGTCCCGCTCCGTGTCCAAGCTGCGCACCCGGGGGGGGGGGGGGGGGGGGAGGGGGGGGAGGGGGGGGAGGGGGGGGGGGGGAAGCGGAAGAACGAGGCAGGAAGAGAGAGGAGAGAGAGAGAGAGCGTCTGATGAGTTGGAAACGATAAGACTTAGAAGGTCTGCGTGGTGGAAATACCAAGTGGAAGGTTTGCGGTGACACCATGCAGCACTTCTCTTTCGAGAAGGGGTGTGGCTCTGAAAAGAGTCGGCAACTCAACGTTTCGGGTAGTGTGTACTCTGACCGCCATCAGGAGACAACTACCCGAAGTGTTGAGTTACCGGCTCTGTTCAGAGCCACACTCCTACAAAGAGACGTGCTGCATGGTGTCACCGCAAACCCTCCACTGAGTTGGGAAAAAGATCTATGAATTCCTTTTTTTTTCTTCGAAGTCTGCCCCCAGAAATCGCCCTTTGTAATAATAATAATAATAATAATTTATTGTTTATAGACCATTACACGGCATGTCTCAACAGTCTGTACAGATAAGATAAAACCATAATAATATTAACATTGACATTAAAAATACCTGCAAAAGCACCTATGTATATATATCAAATAAAACAATTAAGCTATTTATAAATATATAACATTAACAATAACATTAAAAATACCTATAAAAACACCTATGTATATATATCAATTAAGCTATATAAAGTATATAACATTAACAATAACATTAAAAATACATGTAAAAACCCATATGTATATATAACAAATAAAACAATTCCGCTATTTAAAAATATATAACATTAACATTTAAAACACCTAAAAAGACCGTTTATATCAGATAAAAGAAAAGGTGCAAAAATGACACAAATACTATAGGTCAGACTACCATGTACTACCAACACAATTAAAACACATACTAACGAAAGAAATACTAACGATCAAAAAATTGTTAAAAAAAAAAAAAAAAATTGTTTAAAAGGGTGGAGTCATGAAAAATGCTGTTTAAAAAGATAGGTCTGGGCTTATCCTTTTGAACACTGCGCTCCCACCGGACAGCGGCCCTCGTGTACCTGCGCTCGCTGCGGGGTGACGACCAGTCTGCAGGAAGTTGCGGGGGACCCATATCCTCTGGCCATTGGTCCACTGCCAGCCCCTTCCTCAGGGAGGAATCCTCCGCCAAGTTGACCTTAGAGGACAGCCCCGCGCTGAGCAAAGATAGAACAAGGTAGTGTCTGGTTAATCAAGATCCTTTGGAAGCCACACTCCTTGTGTACAAGTCCTGTGCAAGCCCTATGAGTGAGAGACCAGGCTGACTCCTTGGCCAGTGGCTGAGGAGTTATGAGGCAACAACGAAGGAAACCTTTGATAGAGAGGGGGGGGGGGGAAGTTGGGACCCAAAAAAATCTGATACCAGGGCCCAATTTCATCGATCCGCTTAAGAAGGGAAAATCTGCAGGATTGTAAACCCCACGTCGATGTGATAATTTTTAATGACTTGTATTCTGCTCTTCTTTACTTACAAGAAACAAAAGCGAAGTTTGGGTTGGCAAGGTGATCCTATGAATGGTGGCCTTTTGTGCTTAAAGCCCCTACACAACATTGGTAAGATCCAAAAACAGAAATGTTCACAGATTTGAAGATGGTTGTAGTAGAAACCTCGCACTGAAACATTTCTGCCTAAAATGCTGTATTTTGCGAGAAATGAGTAAAAGAAATCGTTTACGTCTCAAGGAGATCTAAACTATTTTTTGGAACAGTACGGTGTTGAATGCTGCATTTTCGTGAAACAAATGAGGCGGTTTTCACGATTTTCACGCTGAAGCGGCTCTATGGAACTGCCCCCAGAACGACATGGCCACTGCTTACCCTCTGTTGTTGTCACGAGTTGGGCTGATGACGACGACCTCTCTGCCCAGAGGTTCCTCGACTGCCAGGTCCAGAATGTTAGCCTCTGCAACCTCCACGGGCTCCACCGAGACCCCCTCGGGCGCCTCCTCCATCAGCCCGGGAGAGGCGCCGATGGGGATGGCATCCTGGACGACCGGGACGGGCTCCTCCTCCTCCTCCTCTGACTCCTCCTCTGACTCCTCCTCCTCCTCTTCAACTTCGGCTTCGGCCCTCTCCGCCTCGGCCTCGTCTTGGGGTCCGGGGTCCTCGTCCCCGGCGTGGGACTGCATGATCTGGGCCACCTCGGCGCTGGAGTCCGAGAGCCGCTTGCCCCTCAGGCGGGCACTCTCCAGGAGGCCGGCCAGGTCGTCGGCGCTGGCGGCCGTGCGGGCCACCAGCTCGGCCGTGGAGCCCAGCTCGGTGGGGGTGGGCGGCGGAGACTTGGGACCCTCGTCCTCGGAGCCGCCCCCTTGGTCCTCGTCGTCCCGATCCGGGACGACTCCCGCCTCGGGTTGGAGGGGAGGAGGAAGAGCAGGCGGCGGAGAGGAGGAGGAGGAGCGGGCCTCCGGCCTCTGAGGCGATCTCAGGTCGGCCGTCAGACCGGCGGTCGGAGTGATGCTGCTGACGGGCGTCTCCGGGTCGTTCACGCTGCCGTTACCGTCGCCGACGCCGGCCCGGGCGGGCTCCGACGAGTCCAGCGAGGCGTTCATGGCCGACAGCTGGGTGAAGCTACCGCTGCTGTTGCTGGTGGTGGTGGTGATGCTGGTGGAGTTGCTCTCCCGCAGGTGCTCGGCCAGGGTCCGGGCGCTGCTGGACTTGATGGCCTCGGGCGTCATCAGGTAGGGCTGCTGGGAGGAGTGGTTGGACTCGGACGTGAAGGAGCTGGTCAGCGGCGAGCAGGGCAGATGACCGCTGGCGGCGGTGGAGGTGGAGGAGGACAGGTCGAAGGTGCTCCTGACGGAGCGGTCAGTCTCATTCATGCTCATGTCTGACAGACCGTCCTGGAGAGCTGTTTTGAGGAGAAAAAAAAATCGAGAATCATCAAATCTCAAAAGTTTGAGGGCCTGACGTTTCGATCCTAGCAGGACTCCAGCTTGTTAGTGCAGGGGTGGATTTCGCATGAGCCTAAACTAAGGCACCATAACTCAACGAAGGATAGGTGATCCTGTGAATCATGAAAATTGGGTCTGGCTTTGCTGGAGGCAAAATTAAACAAAACAAAATCAGATGTATTCTTGTTTCTTATCTCTTGGCCTTTGAGAAAGCTCCTGCTAGGATCGAAACGTCAGGCCCTCACACTTTTGAGATTTATGTGTTGCAGGCCATTTCAGTCAGTGAGCAGTTTGCAACAGCTTTTGTATTAACTTTAGATTCCTCAAAGTTGTTAGCGCCTTAGTCACTCAGAAAGCTCTGCAGACATCTTAAGAGCCGAGTCAGAAAAGATAGTATTCGCATTTTACGATTCTCTCTGCATTTTTGGAGCAAGACCTTTCTCAGAGGCAGGAGAGGTTGAAGACCATTTTTTTTGGGGGGGGGGGAAAGTCCAGTATTTGGGAAAAGGTCTTGCAAAGAACAAAAACAGTCTTTCGAGATGTCTTATCAAATTGTGCAATCTCTGGATTGAGTTTGCAACAACAAAAACTGATCCTCCGGGTTGGAGCCAGGCCCTCTCATTTTTTTTTTTTTTTTTTTTTTTTTTCATATTCCCGTCTCACTCACCCCCTCCGTCCATGGACGCCGTGGAAACAGACCCCGCCATAGTCTCCTGTTCCACGGAAGAGTTCGGCTGGAAGCGAACCTGAAGGTCCTGCACCGATCTACCAAAAATAAGGGCGGGGGGAGAGAGAGAGAGGGGAGAAACTGAAAAACGGGTCTTGGCCAATCCTGAGGAGCAAAGTTGTATCAGGAGTAATAGGTTTGCAGTGACACCATGTAAAATTATTAGAGTCTGTAAGAGATAATAATTTGACATGGTGTCGCCACAAACCTATTACTCCTACTATTCTCAGCATGAAATCATTCAAATCTCATTAAAAGTTGCATCTGTCAGAAAGGGACACAAATGGAATAATGTCGAGTTGAATTATCTCTTGTAGAGTGATCCACTTTGCCTTTGAGAAAGGTCCTGCTGGATCGAAACGTCAGGCGCTTAACCGTTAAGATTCATCTATTGCAGATCATTTAAGTCAGTAAGCAATTTGCAACAGTGTTTGTATTAACATCTATATGTTAGCAACACTTAAAAAAAGAAAGACAGAAAAAAATAGCAAGTCTACTGCCATAGGTCTACCATCGAAACTGGGGGGGGGGTCATACACGGAGTCTTGGAAGCCTTAGGCACCATGTAAAAAAGATTTTTATTGGCGCGCCGGGGCGCGCCGCACAGCGCCGCGCCGCAGGTCGGCGCGCCCCATCCGGCCGACCCGCAGCGCCGCCGCAAAGATTTAGAGTCCTGCATAACAAAAGGTGTGGGATTTGCATAATCTTTCACGGACGACGCATTCTGGGTACTTGTTCTTGGACTCGGCCCGACGCGGCGCGCCGATGGTAACACTGACAGTGGATCTGGCCAGGCGGCCACCATAAAACCACACAGGAGGTGACCGCAAAGACAAGATAATAAATACAAGAACAGTACTGTACCACGTTTTACACTTCATACACGATGTGCTCCGATCCAACTTTTTCATTGTAAGGATGGCGTATGGACTACTTGCTTTTTTTTATTCATATACCATTAACTTCGATTCAAAATGTCGCTGCAACCTCGTTACTACATTTTTCTAGGATGATTGTTTCTTTTTTTCTCTTCTTATGAAGGTCGAATCACGAATATAAACGTCGACGAATATTCAATTATTTAATAAAGTTTGACAAATGTTATGCACACCGTACAACCATTTCATTATCGCCTACTTAGGCCAAAAAAAAAAATAGTTCTGCTTCCGATTACATGCCATTTCAAAATAGGGTAGGTAGGTCGGAATTTTTTTTTTTTTACCAATTTTTTTTGTGCACAACCATATGGAGGCATCTGTGTGTGTATTAAAGGCATATTAGGTAAAACATCAAGACTACCAAATAAGAACTTCTGTAATACAGTCACTCAGGGCTTGAAACGAAAGGAGCGCGATCGCACCCGCGCTCCTTAATGTTTTCCAAGGAGAGCAAAAAAAGCGCTCCCTACAAATTTAACGAGAGCATTATGATTTTTTTAAAAACGTGAAAGTTTAATCACCTTTTTTTTTTTTTTTTTCACATGAGTTAAAGCACAAATGTTTTGTGTCAGAAATTTAAGACATTTGCCAACCAAATCTGCTCTAAAAACGGCTTTTGGGACCGTACTCGTCGTCGTGATTTACGTTGAGTTGAGGCTGATCGTTTGTCGATCGTGGTGCGAGATCGCGCGCTGCCCATGCCCAGTGTGTGCACTCGGGACGTGTACGTATGCAATGATTAGTAGACTTCTGCCAGCCCTTACAGTTGTTTTCTAACAAATAAACTAATGTTTATTACATTTATACCAGCGATATTTCGAGTTTCACGGTCAACCAAAGTACGCATACCAGATAAGAAATGTTTTTTCTAGAATTCAAGAAAATTTGAGAAGGATTTTTCATTTCTTTCTTGAGATATTGGAAGTTCAAATTTGCCAAATCGTTCCGTTCGGCCGCGGCAGATCGAGCTAAAATGGCGGAGAAAAAGTCAAACTCGTGTTTTCCGGCCGCCTAGCGCACCCTGTAAACATCGTCAAAATTTGTCGATTTTACCCTCAAATTGAAGCCTATATTCTCCTCTTTCTATTCATACAACTTTCAACATTAATGACTAAGGGATAAATATTAAATTACGTGAAAACAACATTTGGAGACGAACGATGGAAGTAATGCATTTTAGTTATGACCGATTTCCCTTCGCAACGTTAACTAGGTTGGCAAGTCTAGGTGTGGTTTCCGCCTCTAAGTAAAGCCATAGCGACACTACAGGAGCTGTAGGGCCGAAACCAGCCTACGCACTGCACGTGACATGACACAACCCATCTTTGCCCATCTGTAACCCATCTGTATACTGCACAAGTGCACAGTGCACATGCACAGCAGCCGCAAGGTTGCATACGATCGAGTACGCTGCGCTACTCAAGCCTGATCGGAACTTCGTACTTCCAGGAGTATTAGCGAGACGGTCACTATCACACTACAAAAAAGTGCAATTTATTTTAATACCGAAACAAAACATGAATTGGGATGATAATGGGTTTCTTTCTTTGTCGTTGGAATTGAGTGGGTTTTTTCTTTTGTTTTTCATAGAAAAAAAATCGCTCTCCTTAAATCAACAAAGTGAATTAAGGAGAGCAATTTTTAGCGCTCCTCGTATTTATTAAAATGAAGGCCTGAATACACGTTCTGCCATTTTTAAGAACAGGTGATATACAAAAATGTTGCAAACTGCTTACTGACTAAAATTACCACAAAGTAAATCTAAAATTTAGTGGGCCTGACGTTTCGATCCTAGCAGGACCTTTCTCAAAGGCAGAGTGACAAGGACAAAACAGATACATGTACACGAAGGCAGGGGGGGAGATTGAATAGGACACGGATGAGAAACAGAGGACAAAGAGTGAAGCTGGTAGGGAGAGATCAAAGGGAAGGGCAAGGGGTAGGGATTAGTGAGAGGAGGGGGAAAGATCAAAGAGAAGGGCAAGGAGTGGGGTAGGGATTAGTGACAATAGGGGGAAAAGATCAAAGAGAGAAGTGTGAAAGACTGAACACAAAAGAAGGATTATCAGAAAGCTGCATGGTGTTAGTCATTACCCTCCTGGATGTTGAGACCATGTGGTTGAATAGTCCGAAGACGCTTCATCCACATTTTCTCACGGCTAAGACGGACAGCATTACTACGGTGACCAAGTGATTCTATGCCCAGTACACTCATATCTGATATCGAATGATCAGGGAGATTGAAGTGATACCCAACAGGGGTGTCCATTTTACCGGTTTTGATGGTAGACCTATGGCCATAGATTCGTTTTTTGAGGGTTTTTTTTGTCTCGCCAACATACTGAATATTACAAACTCTACAAGAGATGAGGTATATGATGTTTGAGGTAGTGCACGTGATAGAGCCATAGGTCGTGTGGGTAGTTCCAGAAGAATGTCCATTGAAAGAGTCTATTTCCTTGACATGTGTCTTGCAAACAATGCATTTCGAGGTACACTTAAATGTACCAAATTTGGTTGGAGGTGAAGAGTCCAAAGGGGGAACCTCTGCTCGGACAATTAAGTCACGCAGGTTACGGGGGCGCCTGAAAGCCAAAACAGGCGAATTAGGAATGGCTTCAGCCAGACGATCTGAAGTGTGGAGAATATGGTGGTTTTCCTTAGTTATCTTCCTGAGAGGAGGAAGAGAAGGGTGGTAGGAAGTAACTAAGGGAACTTTGGGCTTGTCCTTGGGACCTGGAGGCTTTTGTTTTAGTGCCGAACTTCTGGGAATGGAATAGACTTTAGCAATGGAGTTCTTCACTTGGCGAGAACTATAGCCTCTAGCAACCAAGTTACTGGCCAATACACGTGTATGGCGGCGAAAGTCGGACTCATTGGAACATATACGCCTCAATCTGAGGGCCTGGCTGTAAGCTATACCAGTCTTACAGTGTCTAGGGTGACAACTGGAGGAATGGAGATATTGATGAGTGTCGGTGGGCTTAGAATACAAGTCAGTAGTTAGTGTATTGAGGTCTTTCCGGACGGTGACGTCCAGAAAGTGGGTCTGTTGAAGAGACTGCTCCCAAGTGAATTTGATGGTCCTATGGAAGGAATTGATGTGGTCAAAGAACGCATTCAAGCTGCTACCGTCCCTAGTCCAAATGAAGAACACGTCATCTATGTATCTCCACCAAATCCAGGGACGGCATGGAGCCTCACTGAGCATGCGTTCCTCAAGGTCACCCATGAAGAGGCATGCAAAGGAAGGAGCCATGCGCGTGCCCATGGCAGTGCCATGCACTTGAAGATAGTGCTTGCCAAGAAAGGAGAAATTATTCTTGGCCAGCACTAACCTCATGAGGGTGGTTATGTCGGAGATGGGTGGAGAAGACTGTTTTCCCTTGGCCAGGGCCGAGGAGCAAGCTTGAATGCCTTCTTCCTGGGGGATGTTAGTGTATAGAGAGGAGACGTCAATAGTACCAATTATGGCAGTGGCAGGGATTTGATCCTTGACACTTTCCAACTTTCGCAGAAAGTCGGGAGTGTCATGGACGTATGAGGGGATTTGGGGAACCAGGGGTTTGAGAAAAGAGTCAATGAAAAGAGATATGTGTTCCGTAGGTGAACCATTGCCAGAGATGATGGGTCTACCTGGGTTGTTGGCCTTGTGAATTTTCGGGAGAAGGTAGAATCTGGCAGTTCTACAATTGATAGGTGATAGAAATCTGTGAGCTTTTTTACTCAAATGATCACGTGATCGCATGTCATCCAAAACTTCCTGAATTTGCTCTGAAAATTTGCCAGTGGGGTTAGAGTCCAGACATTTATAGTGCTGGGGATTGTTGAGTTGGCGATTGGCTTCATCAATATATTTTTGGCGATCCATGATAACTACGGCTGACCCTTTATCTGCTGGCTTGATAATGATGTCACCGCGGGAACGTAGAGTGTTGAGAGCAAGACGTTCTTCTCTAGGGAGATTGTCGTGGGGCTTACGGGTAAGCCCCACTTACCCGTAAGCCCCACGACAATCTCCCTAGAGAAGAACGTCTTGCTCTCAACACTCTACGTTCCCGCGGTGACATCATTATCAAGCCAGCAGATAAAGGGTCAGCCGTAGTTATCATGGATCGCCAAAAATATATTGATGAAGCCAATCGCCAACTCAACAATCCCCAGCACTATAAATGTCTGGACTCTAACCCCACTGGCAAATTTTCAGAGCAAATTCAGGAAGTTTTGGATGACATGCGATCACGTGATCATTTGAGTAAAAAAGCTCACAGATTTCTATCACCTATCAATTGTAGAACTGCCAGATTCTACCTTCTCCCGAAAATTCACAAGGCCAACAACCCAGGTAGACCCATCATCTCTGGCAATGGTTCACCTACGGAACACATATCTCTTTTCATTGACTCTTTTCTCAAACCCCTGGTTCCCCAAATCCCCTCATACGTCCATGACACTCCCGACTTTCTGCGAAAGTTGGAAAGTGTCAAGGATCAAATCCCTGCCACTGCCATAATTGGTACTATTGACGTCTCCTCTCTATACACTAACATCCCCCAGGAAGAAGGCATTCAAGCTTGCTCCTCGGCCCTGGCCAAGGGAAAACAGTCTTCTCCACCCATCTCCGACATAACCACCCTCATGAGGTTAGTGCTGGCCAAGAATAATTTCTCCTTTCTTGGCAAGCACTATCTTCAAGTGCATGGCACTGCCATGGGCACGCGCATGGCTCCTTCCTTTGCATGCCTCTTCATGGGTGACCTTGAGGAACGCATGCTCAGTGAGGCTCCATGCCGTCCCTGGATTTGGTGGAGATACATAGATGACGTGTTCTTCATTTGGACTAGGGACGGTAGCAGCTTGAATGCGTTCTTTGACCACATCAATTCCTTCCATAGGACCATCAAATTCACTTGGGAGCAGTCTCTTCAACAGACCCACTTTCTGGACGTCACCGTCCGGAAAGACCTCAATACACTAACTACTGACTTGTATTCTAAGCCCACCGACACTCATCAATATCTCCATTCCTCCAGTTGTCACCCTAGACACTGTAAGACTGGTATAGCTTACAGCCAGGCCCTCAGATTGAGGCGTATATGTTCCAATGAGTCCGACTTTCGCCGCCATACACGTGTATTGGCCAGTAACTTGGTTGCTAGAGGCTATAGTTCTCGCCAAGTGAAGAACTCCATTGCTAAAGTCTATTCCATTCCCAGAAGTTCGGCACTAAAACAAAAGCCTCCAGGTCCCAAGGACAAGCCCAAAGTTCCCTTAGTTACTTCCTACCACCCTTCTCTTCCTCCTCTCAGGAAGATAACTAAGGAAAACCACCATATTCTCCACACTTCAGATCGTCTGGCTGAAGCCATTCCTAATTCGCCTGTTTTGGCTTTCAGGCGCCCCCGTAACCTGCGTGACTTAATTGTCCGAGCAGAGGTTCCCCCTTTGGACTCTTCACCTCCAACCAAATTTGGTACATTTAAGTGTACCTCGAAATGCATTGTTTGCAAGACACATGTCAAGGAAATAGACTCTTTCAATGGACATTCTTCTGGAACTACCCACACGACCTATGGCTCTATCACGTGCACTACCTCAAACATCATATACCTCATCTCTTGTAGAGTTTGTAATATTCAGTATGTTGGCGAGACAAAAAAAACCCTCAAAAAACGAATCTATGGCCATAGGTCTACCATCAAAACCGGTAAAATGGACACCCCTGTTGGGTATCACTTCAATCTCCCTGATCATTCGATATCAGATATGAGTGTACTGGGCATAGAATCACTTGGTCACCGTAGTAATGCTGTCCGTCTTAGCCGTGAGAAAATGTGGATGAAGCGTCTTCGGACTATTCAACCACATGGTCTCAACATCCAGGAGGGTAATGACTAACACCATGCAGCTTTCTGATAATCCTTCTTTTGTGTTCAGTCTTTCACACTTCTCTCTTTGATCTTTTCCCCCTATTGTCACTAATCCCTACCCCACTCCTTGCCCTTCTCTTTGATCTTTCCCCCTCCTCTCACTAATCCCTACCCCTTGCCCTTCCCTTTGATCTCTCCCTACCAGCTTCACTCTTTGTCCTCTGTTTCTCATCCGTGTCCTATTCAATCTCCCCCCCTGCCTTCGTGTACATGTATCTGTTTTGTCCTTGTCACTCTGCCTTTGAGAAAGGTCCTGCTAGGATCGAAACGTCAGGCCCACTAAATTTTAGATTTTTAAGAACAGTAGGGTTTTTTATTGAAATTACTAAACAGAGATGCAGCTGCCAAATGCCCCCGACATCGTTATTATTAATCATGCACACCGCGTGGTCTTGTCCGCGCTGTGTGTAGGCACCGTGCGTTCAAGATAATGTTGGCCGTTGTGTGAGTTGTGTGAGCCTGTATGCGCTGTGTAAGTTTTGCGCTATACAGCGCGGTGTTTCGGCGCTTTTTATAATCGAAAAGGTCGCATTTTCCTCCACTTTTATCTGTATATTTCTGAGTGTTTGTGCAGTAATTAGAAAGTTCTATGAACAAAAATTAATGTGTGGAAAATGTCAACCGAAAATATATTTTTTTCCATTTTTTTTTCCAATAAAATTTTTAGGGTCGCAGCTCCAAAATAGGGTCGGTCGGGAAACCGGAAGCACAACTATTATTTTTTTTGGCCTTATTGTAAAACGCATTGTTTTCCTCACTCTGGATTGGGAAAAAAAATATCCGAAAAAAAGGTTTACTGGAATCCAAAATCGACAAAACAGACGACACTGCTTTTCCCAAAGTCGGTTTGAGGCATGAAAAATGACCTCCAAACCAGCCGTTGATTGGTACCGCTAGCGGTGTCCAAGATTCACTGGTACCCTCAGACGAAAAGTTCGTTGACATGAAAAAATGTCCTGCACGTGCTGTTGTGCACAGAATGTCCAATGTTTAGCTGGCAGTGCGCATGGTACGGTCAAGCTTCCATAATGACTCTGTGCATGCTGCACACACATCAGTCTGGCGCGCTGTGCTAAGCTAAGGGCAGCGCTGGCGGCCGGCACTATCCCGCATGACCGGGAGCTGACGTGTTTCGGAAAGACATTTTTGGGGCAGCGTCTGGAAAAATAAAAAATAAATAAACTCTCCGGAAATCGGAATGTCAACACCAATAGGCTAATACCGCTTCAGGGCAATTTCTTTTCTGATTGGCAAAACTCTGACTCGTGAATCTACATGTAAGGTAATGGATTGACGTAGCGCACTGCGATTTTCTGAGCCTTCCCAAGGCGCAGGTAGACAACATCATTGGTTTATTTTACTTTACTTCAAAAAGAGTTCCGGTTCAGTAAAAATGTTCTTTCCCATTTTCAGTTCCCGTTCAGTTTTTTCTTTATTTTTGTTTACTTTTAATAAAGAAAAGAAGGGGGAAAATTGTAATGAATGGCCTAACTTTCGATCCTAGCAGGACCTTCAACAGAGAGTCAGACATAAAATTGATAACTCCGACAGTTTGCCTTTCATGTGGAAAGAAAGCTACTAAGAAGACAACACCGCGCAACAAAGGGGGGAACTAAATAACTCCCGACCGCGGTTGGTGTTCCACTCTGCTTGTCATTCTGCCTCTAGGGGTGCTCATATTTACCCACAATACATTGTTAGTACCAAAAACAAACTGTGAGCAACTTAAATATGTATTGTTTCTTTGGATTTTTCCAACTAAAAAATGAATGACATCCAAAATGCTCAGCTGCTGTATTGAGCACCCCTCCCATTCATAATGGAATAGTTCATGTTGTCCACACACAGCTAGCCGTGGCCCGCTGCGGCGGGTCGCGGAGTGCCCTGTGTGTGCCGGGCCAGGGACTTCTCCATATTCATTTGACCATTATCATAACAATAGCGGACTTTACAGAGGGGACCGTCCGGGCACCGCACTGCGCCGCGATTTAATCCGGGAGGTGGGACGCTGGAGGACCCGCCACGGCGGGTCGCGTCGCGCCGATAAAAATCTTGTTGACATGGTGCCTTACCTGGAGTTGATGCAGAACATCTTGACTATCATGCCGTTACTTCTGCCCTGGCCGTTGTCTGCATCTCCCCTCACCATCTCCAGCAACTCTCCTAAACAAGGGCACCGACGGCAACGATTCATGATCAGAACAAAGAGCAATCGGGCGAGGACACAATGTTTACAATTCTAAGTGAGGAATCTATTGAAATGCATTGAGAAAAAAAATGGCACAGAAAACTCTGACTGGACCGAGGATTTGAACCTGATATCTCTGGTTTTGTGTACCAGCGCTCTTCCCGTCTGAGCTATCCAGCACTTTAGATGGTGGAATCCCGAATAGTCAAGTCAACTTGTCTTTGCCGGGATGACGGCGCCAGTCAGAAGCAATTCAACCAATAATCAGGGATCACACCCACGCTTTCATTCAAATGCTAACAACCAATTGACCGATTGTGCCCTATATCAAACAATCACAAAGCATGGCGGCCCTCAGATCAAGGTGCCGCAAGTACAAGACGATTGTTGCACTAGTTTGTTTGATCAAGGCTTTTTCTTTCTCAAAATCTATGCAGAATATTCCGGAGTTTGTACCTGAGACCGTACCAGAATACCCACTATAAGTCACGCGATGACACGGCACAATTGATCTATTGTTGAAAACCTGGCCACAGCAGTTCGGGGATCACACTAAGTGGGTGCAGCTTTGCCATATTTTGCAAATTGATCAAAAGTTCCCAGTCCGTCTTTCACTGATTAGTTTGACTTGTATCAAAATGGATGGCAATCAATTTCTGCAGGCTGCATCGTAGAACAACATAACGCTTGTGGTGAATACACAAACGACTACCACCAACACTAATAGGGGCGTTGAAAGTTCCCCCTAAGGGCGTATTTGCTGTGCGAGTGAATACCCATCTGCCACCCCCTTTTTGCTATTTACCCGAGTTGAGCTCCTCCCCATCCTCGACATCCTCCAGGAGCTGTTTGAGTCGGCAGCGGCCGGCATCCACGATGGCGTAGCTGAGCATGGGCTGGGTCAGCAGGAAGTCAGTGATGGAGCTCAGGTGGGCGTGGCCGTCGTGGTGGTCCTGATGCACCTGCAGCACGTACATCACCTGTAGGATGGGGAGGGAGTGGCGTTGATGGAGCAAGATTATCCTCGACTTTCTGACCCCCTTCTCTGACCCTCCTGTGCCCTGCCGACCCCACCCCCGACTCACTGACCCTCCTGCAACCTGCTTACCCCCTGTGACCTGTGAACCCTCCTGTGACCTGCAGACCCCCCTGTGACATGCTTACCCCAAAGTGTCCTGCAGACCATCCCGTGACCCACTGACCCCCCTGTGACCCACTGACCCATTTAACCCACTGACCCCTCTTTGACCTACTGTCCCCAACCCCCGTGACTCACTGACCCCCGTTACCCACGGACCCATTTAACCCACTGACCCCTCTTTGACCTACTGTCCCCAACCCCCGTGACTCACTGACCCCCGTTACCCACTGACCCGCTTTGACCCACTGACCCGCTTTGACCCACTGATCCCCACCCGTGTGACCCGCTGACCTCCCCCGCGACATGCAGACCCCCCCATTACCCACTGACCGCCCCCCCAAGCCCACTGACCTTTCTGTTGATGTCAGTCACAATCAGGAAGCTGGCCGAGAGGTCCAGCTTGACCTTGATGAGGGGCCCCGGGCTGATGCCGGGCTGGACAAAGCTGAGCCTCTGCAGGCAGGTCCAGGTCACCGTGCACCACATCATCAGCTCCTGGTTGGAGCAGGCGCCCGTGATCAGGAACCGCCAGAAGGGGAGGCTGCAATGAGAGAAGAGAAGAGAAGAGAGCTATGCAAAATCGCCCCAAAACCAAGGCTGAAAAGCCACTCAAGGTTACGGGTTAGAGAAAAAAGAAGGTAAAGAGGGACTCAGGAAGGCCGGAGATAGGAATTAACATTCCTTTCCATTGGTGGTGCTTGCAAGACTGGCCTGCATCTCTCCGAGTGGATTTGAAGTCAAAACTGTCACAGCTTCTTTGCCGCGACACATGCAGTGCGGTGACCATGTGTTTGAGTTAAGGCGGTAGGATTACTGAAGAAATTTACTCTTGCCATGCTTACATTCTCCTTACATAGGCCTAACGTCATGTTATATCTATGATGTAACATGGTAATGAATTGACCAGCTCGATGGTCAGGGTTAAGACGTCTGCACTAGAAAGCGGGAGTCAGGGGTTCGAATCCCTGATTCGAGCTGCCTGAATTTTTGTCATGGCGCATCAGGAAAAGCGTCCACTTCAAGGAAAGAATTCAAGGGGACGGATCAGAATGTCTACGAGACCATTCCATGGGGGAACTGTTGGGCAATAGGATGCCATGCAAATGCTAATTTGAAGCTCAGTACAGTACGCAGGCTATCAATGATTCCTTGATGGCAGTTTACAGTGGAACGTCGCTATGACGAACGCCAATATACCAAACATAAACGGCTATAACGAACATGCCCTTTAACTCCTGTTTATTGAGTACAAAATTATGTGGCTGCAACTGCTATAACGAACGACCGCTACACCGAACAACTTTCAGGGATCGCAGGATGTTCGTTCCACTCCAATGGCCTGAGGACTTCGGATAGACAAGAAAACTTACTCGGGGTCCTGGTACTTGTGGTTGTCGCAGAAGAGCAGGGCGGAGAGCGGCTTGCCATCGTGGGGCGAGAACCGATGCAGTCGGGAGGGGGTCTGGTCCGGGCTGGACATGTCCATCTGCCAGAACTTGACCGTCCCGTCCTCGCTGGCCGTGGCCAAGACTTGACCGTCCGGGGCGATGGAGAGGTCGGTGATGGGCTGACCATTGGTGGGGGAAAAAAAGGAAGCAGATTAGTCAAGTTTCCTCAAGTCTCCAAGTAAAAACAAAATGTTGATTTCTCATCTGAACTTTTTGAAAAAAGGTGGATGCAGGCACTTTTTGGTTTTTCCTCTTCCAAAGTGTTTTCCCCCTAAAGACGGGATGTCTAATTTCAAGTTGTTTTTATGTACAAAACAATATGTAGGCTGTGCATGTGCAAGGTTCAACGGCTGGAAACAGCAAAAATCAATCGCAATTACGTCTTTTCATCCTTTTATTAAACAAAATAATAATACATTGATGCGGCGGCAAAAAGAAGAAGATAATTGGCCTTAAAAACAATGCCCTCATTTCCAGGAATCTCAATCAATCAACAATGTGGCCTTGAATATTGCCAAATATTATCTGCGAGAGGCCACTTTGGCCGTGGAAGAAAAACAAAGCAGTTTGGGATGGGAGAATACCCCAAAAAAGTCTGGAACTGGCAGCCTATAGAATGCTCCTTGTTACTAAGACTTAGGGCATGAGGCAAAGTTAAGGCAGTGTCCTGACTTTTTGGACAAAACGATGGACGAGAACTTTTTTTTTTTTTTTTCCAAAATGGTCGACCGACCCATTTATCCAAAACAACCAACCGGGCAATTTTTCCAAGATGGCCGCCAGTTTTTTTCTTTTTGTGAATAAAAAAGTTAACAAATACGAATAGACAAATTCCACAGTGACGACTGAGTATAAAAATATACTCATGACATTTACACTTTTGGGGAGTTTTAGTCAACAAAAGATAACAATAAGCAGACGGCCTCCAAAAAGGAAGTGGGTGGGGACACTAAACATGTATTTTCTTTTTGTTCAGCCTAAAGGTCAGCTGAGAAGTACGGACACAAAGGAAATCTGACCCCAAAAAGCCATAAATGCAGTTTTCTTGTAGTGCATTCTTACCTTGGAGTGTCCATTGTAAACACGGATGACACCATCTGACACGTTGCTCGCATTGACCACGTTGCCGTACATCTCAGTGACTATCTCCAAATCCCAGAACTCGGCCTGCAAAAAAACAGCAAATAGCCACTTCAAATGCAAATTTCTCAAGGAGGCAGTTTGAGTGTACAAATTTGGCAACCTTCAACTAACTGCCAAACAATGGCATGGTGGGATGGAGTAGTCAAACAATGGTGGGCTGCAATAGTCAACCAATAGTGGACTGGCGTAGTCAAACAATGAACTAATATTCAACCAGACTGATCAAGGGAGCCCATCTTTGTGGACTCGGACAGAGTGCGCTCGAACAATCCCAAGTTCTGGTCAAGCCAGAGCCCCAGGGCGATGAGGCTTGGGGTCTCTCTCCGTACCTTCTCGTCGTGTGTGATGGCCAACAGGCGACTGTTCTCGTCGCTGATGGAGCTGTTGTCGCTCCCCGACGGGTCGTCGGGAAGGTAGGGGCACCAGACTAATCGGTGGTAGTCTGTGGGCTGCGAGCCAGCCGGCCGGGTCACCTTCAGTTTGGGGGTTGGCCTTGAAAGAGCGAGTCAAGGTCAGGGTCTAGTTTTATGCTTTTTTGGCTCAAATCACTACAGACTGTAGACGGGTACAGTGGCAGGAGGTTCAATCCCAAACCCCCCCAAAATATTCCAAGGTTCTCACTGCACATCTATGAAGTAACCAATGTTTGGACATGGGAGCCTGTGAGATGAAGAATCTTTAGAGGACCGGGGAGGGATTTGAATCAGTCTACTTTGAAAACGTCTAATTTAAATAGAAACACTTGGCTAATACTTGGGCTCTTTTCCCAAAAGGCTTCGGCTCCGGCTTCATCTCTGTTACCCAAACACTGAAAACACAGCTCTTTGTTGTATTTGAAGCTTTTGGATTCCTTTTTCAAAATGCAGTGTAACATTCAAAATTAAAGCCACAGACCTTTAGTTTTCATGTGTTGTAGTTTAAAATGGACGAAAGGAAAAAAAGACAAAGCCGGAGCCTGAGCATAAGCCAAGTTTTGGAAAAAGGGGCTTGGTCTCTCAATAGAAACAACAAACTGTGGATTCGAGCCTGCAAATATCCCAGGATAATTTTTTTTTTCTTCTAAAAACCAGAAGAGGGTGGGGTTCAAACTTTCATCCCGTATTCCTTGGCACGAAGATCAAGGATTCAAATTCAACGTCGGAACGCCAGATGCTCAAGTCTGGATGTGAAACGATTCACATAAAGGTCAGTACAAGACCTAGGGGAGACTTAGAAGAGCACAAGGATACATGATCTTGCCGTCTACGTCCATGATCTGCCAGACGGTCAGATTGCCCTGCCGGTCGATGCAGCCCAGCACGTTGGACTGGTGGTGGGCAAAGGCCACGTCCGTGATGATGTCCTCAAAGCCCTTCAACAGCGCCCTCACCGAGGTGCGCCGGTTCAGGATGCGCAGGCCAAACCCGCTCTGGACTGTGGCAGACAATCAGAAGATAGAAGTCAGTCATTCAAGCCGACAGTAGCTTAATAACTGCCATGCATTTCAGCCAGAATCATGTCCGTGTCGGTTTGCAGGTGTAAATAGAGGAAACAGGCCATGGGATTGATTCAACAGTTTGGGCGCACAATTTGAGTAACCAGTTTATAGTGAAATGTAGTCAAAACCTTGCTAGCAAATTCTGTCAGCTGAAACCGCCTTTGAGTAAAATCTTGCTACATGTACAAAGCCTAGGATCAAAACAATGGCTACACCGTATTTTAGAGATCGGTACAAGTTTGCAAATTTAAGTCAGTTTTATCTATTTTTTTAAAGTAATTTTTAAAAGTAATTTGATACTGACTTACTTTTCAGAACGTAGACCAGGTATATCTGGTTGACTGCCACCATGTTGCCTATGTAGTACTTGTGCTCCCAGTCATATTTCACAACTGGGGTGATTTTAACCTGTGGGATGGGAGAAAAAAGCCAACATAATGCTCTTAATGAGCCAATAGACCCTTCTTATTGACGTCACGTTGCTACTAGAAACAGCGAGATCTGCCATCTTGGGGTACACACATACGCTTTCGCTCCACGTTTGTGTTCGTTGAACGTTACGTTAGTCATCATGGTGACTTTGAATGCTGCACGGTCGGCTTATTACAGTTCTCTCGACATTCTCGGCTTTATTGCTGGAATAGATCCGTACACAATTAACCCGCGACAACCATTTCGTCCATCTTTTTAGCGAAAGTGTACGAGTTGCGTCACCTTCTCTTGTCAGTACAGCGGGTAAACGATAAAAAGATTTCTTATCACGATCCCCCCTGCTTCCACAGCCAAGGACAGCGCAAAAGTACCTCTAATCCATGGTACAACCACGGAGGAATAAAAAGAGATTCCTCCATGGCACAACTAGTAATTAATACTAGTAAAAAAGCAGTATTAGTAGTACAACTACGACGAGTTCAAAACTTGCCGCCGTGCATGTGGAGTTGGTTGCATGCACAGCTGACTTAGTAACAGCAGTGATGTGCTCATGTGTGTAATCCAAGATGGCTGATAAACAAAACGAAGACGGGTCTATACAGTTACTCTGCCGACTTACTAAGTGTTTGCCAGGGCTATCATAGTCAGGCTACATTCAGCGACTATAGCTGTGGCTGTGGATTAAATAAGGCCTTCCAAAGCAGGGCTCGAATTTCAGAGAAAAAAAATCACTAGACAACAGGTCTACTAACTGAAGACTCTTACTGGACCTGAACTATTTTTACAAGACCTGTGCCATAAATATGAACAAAAACTTGAGAAAATGTAGTTTACTTGTACAGGTAAAAAAAAGGTATATGTACGGTATTTGAGTGCCATTTTCTTCATGGTGCAAGAAAAAACCACAAGACAGCCGGTCCAGTGCAGTCCATGGTCTAGTGGATATTTCGAGCCCTCAGAGGACCCCTTGCCTACCTTACTACTACCGGGGGCAGAGCTATCTCTCCTGGACGCCTCGCTTGGGATGATGTTGACATCTCGGCCATAGACAGGGACAGAGCCATTCCTGTCATCTCCAGTCAGCACGCTGCCAGACCCAACCCCAGCACATAACCCATTAGCATCTCCAAGACTCAATCATAACATTAAACAATACTTTTATTTACAAAGTGCAAACAGTGGCGCGTTACGTGTCAAAGGCGCTGTGACAGAAAAATCGAGAGATAAATGTCAGTCATCAAAACGGTCAGTGACTAAATTACCATGCATTTCAGCCAGAACCATGTCCGCTTACTCTGTTTGCAGATGAAATTAGAGGAAACGGGGCCATGGGGTTGACCAAACAAAGTCGGTTTTGGCCCACAATTTGAGTATTAAACTGGCTTATAGTGAAATCTAGTCAAAACCTTGCGAGCAAATTCTGTCAGCTGAAACCGCCTTGGAGTAAAGTCTAGCTACAAAGCCTAGGATCAAAACGATGGACACTAAGTAAATTTTAGTTTGCAGCATTAATTAGTTTACAAATTATTTCAATTAGAATAAAATCTGTAATCATTTTTTTAATGTAAAATGTACTAGCATAACTAAGAAACCGTAAATAATTCTAACAAATCATATTACAAATATTTCAATAACAATGAAAGGCATATAATCTATAAAAAATGAGCAGAGTGCAATTTTTACATAGATCTCTAGTTTTCATTTAAGTTATTACAATTACCATAAAAGTCCAATGTGTAAAAAGGTGGTAAAATGTATTCATATCTAAGACCCATGGGTAAGGATGCATTTTAAGAAGTTTTTGTTTTTAAAGATTTCAAATGATTAATGGTTGGTCTGAACTCCCCCAAAAGTTATTCCCCTTTCAGAGTTTGATTTTTTGCACGCGCTGGCATTTTTCCGTGCAGTGCATTCGAAGCGACTTACATTGTCTGCCTGACGCTGTCAGTCAGACTCCTGGGAAGTGCTGAGTCACCTCCTGCCTGACTGAAATCCTAGGAAAAACCAAGAACCCCAAAAAACAACAATAAACAATGGAAGACAACCAAGTGCTTTGGTCGTCGCATTGCAGAATACCTGATCAGCATTTGTCGACATCGAAATGTGTCTACTGTTGACATTAATATGTAACTGTCAAATAGTATACATGTATGTTAAACACATTGAGGAAAATCTGACTGGGCACTTTGAAACACTTTGAAACAATTTTGAAAAAATGGCAAAGAAAACTTTTGACTGGACTTGGACTTGACTCAAAGACCTACGGTTTTACATAACAGTGTGAGTTTTTAATGTTAATTTAGTAGAGATTGAATACCTCAGTAGGGCCTACTCACACAGATGTGTCACACTGCATATTACACAATGTAGTAACTCTTGACGATTATTTGTTGATAATAATGACATGAGATTGTCAATGTCAAGTTCATGCGTTACTTAAGCCGTGTCCGCACTGGACTTATTTTTTACCGAGCCCGTGGGTAACATTCCAATGGGTAAATCTTCCCGGCATCCGCACTTGGACTTTTCGACTCGGGTAAACTAACCGAGACGATCGGTAAAACTAACCGACTCATGTACATGTGCATGTACTCTAGGTACACAAACACGTTGTTACCCTGCGCCCGCACGAGTCTTGCATACAGTAACGTAACATGCGGGGCGCCGGATGGGGTTTTTACCGAGTCGTTTACAGAGACGTCGTGTCCGGATTGGACTTATCGACTCGGTTAAACTGACCTGGTCAATTTAACCAGGCAGAAGTTGGTCGGTTAAACTACCCACTGGAGTCGGGTAAGTTACCTGGGAGGAAAACTTCCTGGGCTGTCCGCACTGGACTTAAAATGGTCAATTTACCCACTTGCTCGGTTAGTTTACCCATTTTAAGTCCAGTGCGGACGCGGCTTTAGCCAGGGGAGTTACAACTGCATCCAGAATACTTGACAAAAATGGAAAGCAATAACACAGATGTTCGTGAGCATTTGACAATACTCCTCTTCTTCACAGCTTATCAGAACCCCTATAAATCGGGTTGAAGTTCCGTGGTCGCAAATGTGTCCCTAGGTGAGAGTACAGGTCTCTAAACATTTGACAAAACCGCTCTTGCTCATGCCTATGTCTGAAATAACATTGTCAATGAAATGAATTGACGGAACTTTTTGAATGGTGAGAAATATCAGCGACTCCTTTCGACAAGAGAAGCTTAAACAAAGATATCGATGTGAGGGGGAAACAAACTTAAATACCTGGGAAGTGTTTCCAGGCACCACAGCACTGTGGAATGAAACAGAGATAAAATGAATGATAATTTCAGTTCAAATAATTCCTATAAGCCTAGAGTAATAAACAAGAATTGTTGAAACCTACTTACTGCCATACACAAATACAAACTTACTACATTATTAGATCTTGGGAGCAGATTCCGATGACCCAATCACTGATTAGGCTTCAGTAGATAATTAGGCAAAGCACTAAGTCCACAGTGCAAAAGACACTTCATGTGGGGCAGACCCTCATTGAATGATACACACACCCTAACCTTCCCAAATCCTGCAGAATCCTATTTGCCTTCTGCAGGATTCAGGGCACATGAGAGTTGACACATTGCAGGATTGTGCAGGATACAGGCTACTACTATCAAAGTGCTGGAGAAGGATTTTGCAGGATTGAGGGCACATGAGAGTTGACACACTGTAGGAATGTGCAGGATTGAGGGCATAAGGCGATTTTGTCAGTAGGAAAATGCAGGATGCTGGTAACAATTCGGTCGTCATTGTGACTTTTTGTCAAGAGATTATCCGTTCGAAAAAGGGCTCATTGTTCTAAGCTTAAAAAAGTATTTGTTTAGAATGTGGACTTAAACTCCATAAACTCAGTGCAGGATTTGGCAGGATTCAGGCAATGGTCCACAGTAGCCAGTACTGCAGGATTTGGCAGGATTCAGGTCACATGGAGCTTTGAACAAGGTAGGATAGCAGGATTTTGCAGGATTCAGGTTATATCCTACACAAAATTGGTAGGGGGTTAGGGTTTTAATGCCATTCGTTGCTACATCCAAAGAAGTTGCAACTCAATGCAAGTTGTGGGTTTTTTTGTCTTCACATTTTCAAATAAATGTACAGCGACTCTAGTACTCACTCTACTGAAGTTCCATCCATGCTGTGCTGACTCGAACCTCCACCAGACATGTTGTAAACTAAATGGAATAACAGAGAAATAGAAAATGAAGACTTTCATAGATATACTTCTCAAAGGTCAAGTGGCTTCGCAGCGGATACTCATCATTACTTATACTGCTTCTGCTAGTGTAATGTGAACTACTCTGAATACAGGTTGAGTCACTTGAGTGACAAGTATTAGTTATAGAAATACTGAAGGCATATTATGAAACCCTTTGTTCTGATTTACGCTGCTTTTACATTCTATTTGTTTTTGCCAATTTTATAATTTGTATAATTTCAACTTGTCAGAAAAAAAAATCTCTCTGTTGTCCTTTAAAAGCAGCATCCACTTTGTGTAATCCTAGCACTGGCCAGGTTTACAACAAATTGTTGTTCACATCTGAAAAGGGGGGGGGGAGAGGGGATCCCTGGAGATTTGAGATAGACAGCAGTTAATGGTTGAGACTTGAATGCCTCTGACCGGCACCCCCACCATGGCAAAGACTAGTTGACTATTTACGAGTGAAGCAAGGCCTCTGTGTAAATGCTGTTAGCTCAGGTGTTCGGAGCACTGGAACTTTGAGCCAGAGGGCTCGGGTTCACGTCCCGGTTCAGTCAAATTTTCTTTTTTAAAGTGTCAGTTTTCCTTGACTTGCAGTGAGATCAAATGGAATTGAGAATGGGAGACATCTAATTAATGATTCCCTGCAACAATACACACAATTAGAGCAAAAATTAAGGGACACTGGTCCTACATGTACTACTAGTAGTACTACTTCTAGTAAAAATAGTAGTACTACTACTAGTAGTACTAGTACTAGTACTTACTAACTACTATTAGAGTAAGAGAGTGTAAAGGAATGGGCAGAAATACATGTACATAACACAGTCAGAGTTCCTGACAAATCAATGATAGCATTAATTAACAGTAATGTAGCAGGATCATTCTCATACAGAATCATGACAGGAACAGTTTGGAAAGGAGAAAAGTAATGAGATGCGGACAAAATAGAACCATGTTTTGCAAAAAGGTTTGGATTTGAAGCTTAGCCTAAAAAATATAGATCATTTTGTTTTGATCCAAGGAAGTAGCAGTACCTTTCTTAAATAGTAAAAATAGCAGAATTTAGACAGCAGGAAAAGCAGGACCTTCCTCAAAGGTAGAACCTTTGAAAATAGTCCTGCTAAAAATGTAAGGCCATATATAGAAATTAGAAAGCTTGGAATTTTAACTCTGCTCATTTAAAATTTTAAGTCAGTATGAGTGACTGAGTAAGTTAGTTTGCAACATTTTTTTTTCATTACTAGTTAAACTTAAGTGAAGTTAAATTTAGCAATAAACAAATGGGATGTATCAATTATACTCAATCGAGAGAACAATTTTGCAGTGTTTGTACACGGTGTGGCAAGTACTGAGCGTTTATCTTGGGGTTTAACTTAGATACTAGATTATACTAGGTCTTGGGAGATCTAAATCTGGGATGTGCCTCAACCACTTCGCCCCATCCCCATGCCCACTGCGCAGTGCAATCTCACTGACACAGACAGTGCATTGCCAAGTATCATTTTTCGAGAAAATACCTGGCTGAATTGGCGAGGGTTTGCCCACGTTAAGGAGCTCCTTCAGAATCTGCGAAGCGTCGGCGTGGTCACTGTGGTGACTGCCGCTCATGGAGCCGCTGGAACTGTTGAAAGACCGCTCCATACTTCCTCAAAAGGTGAGGTTTTGGGTACCTTTTTTTGTGACGCTCCGGCATGTGCAGCACGACTTGAGGTATAAAACACAGGATATCCTCTCCGCGCATTACCATACTACAGACCACTACACGACTGGTCCCCTGCAATTTGTATACATTTCAATAAACGTAATGTGTTACCATTGACTAGTCAGGACCCTCCATTTCAATGCACGAGTAATGTGAACGTCTAAGATACTAGGTGTAAGACAACAATTCTCCTTTCCAGAATGGACCTAACCTAGTGTACACCACGGACGTGTATAAAAAACCACGTCCGTGGTGTACACGTACAAGCAACATGATCTCCCCAAGTACAGACTTAACTTGCGTATCGGGCCGATACGCTGGAAGATCGACTAAAGCCGATACGCAAAAATAAGATGCCGATAAGCAGGGTAAAATACCGATATGCCAAAAAAAAAATGCCCATAGGCAAACAAAAATAATAAACAGATTACCAAATAATATCGACATTCCAAAAAAATTGATGATAAACATTTTTTAAATCTCACATATACGCCCCCAATCGGACCAGGTTTTTGTATATAAAAAATATTTTCTATTGCGAAATAAAGCTTTGCGAAATTACGCAAAAAAGCTTTGAGAAATAACGCAATAGCTTTGCGAAATAACGCAAAAGCTTTGCGAAATAACGCAATAGCTTTGCGAAATAACGCAATAGCTTGGCGAAATAACGCAATAGCTTGGCGAAATAACGCAATGTTTTTATGCGCCCTCTCTTGTTTTGTCTCAGCACACGCGGAACACCGTATAGTCTTGATTCAAGACGGATTTTATTGTTTGCTTTTTCACTGTTCATCCCTGAGCCGTCGTTTTAGCGTACGCGCGAGCCTGTGTAGGCCTACTGTGATGGCAATGATTGGTATATATACCATACATAATAATCTGTTTCCTGACTTTATTGGAGCAGATACACAAGTACACATTCTCCAAAACGCTTCAATGTGTTGATTGCTCGTACTTTGCCGGTAAATGAAGGAATGTTTCTCACGGAGAAAACGATGCATGCATAACTGAAACATGCTTATTTTCTGTGCCACGATCACCTCTTACTCTGGTTGGACATGCTCGAATCGCTTCTACTGCTTCAACATAATGTCCTGCAATAATCCCAGGATCACTGGTGGATGAACTCACTTTGCACCAAATTATCTTCCTTGAGAATCCATCTATGCATTCGTTTACACATAAGCCATGAGGCTTAAGTTTATCATACGAATACAAATGCCACAAAAAATTGAACACTATTGAACACTATTTTCTCCTTCTCAGTCGTCGTTTCTTCCTCTGCTCACACCCACCTGGATCTAGCACAGAAAGCAGCAAAGCGACATCTGACCTTGAGATCTGAAATCCAGCCAATAAACACGACTGATGCATCCAACGATATCCGTGCTGAAATCCAAACTGCTGCGTCTGCTCCAGTATGAAAAGGGCAACATCAACTATCGACGATTTGTTCTTTCTTCTTGACAATTCATAATACTAGGCCAAACGTCGTTTTAGGGTCCTTATGCTGGTAATGATCCCATGATTTGCAGCCCAAAACCACAAAATGTGGTCATAAGTAAGACCAAGAGAGAAATAGAAACCCACAAGTTGGCACAATGTCATGATTATAGCTTCCTTATGTACCTATCCACTGTTGCGTTATTTTGCAAATGTTTCCCGTTATTTCGCAAAGCTATTGCGTTATTTCGCAAAGATATTGCGTTATTTCGCAAAGCTTTTGCGTTATTTCGCAAGCTATTGCGTTATTTCACAAAGCTTTTGCGTTATTTCGCAATAGAAAATATTTTTTATATACAAAAACCTGGCCCGATTGGGCTCCGTAGGTTTCTCAGAAAATTTAAACAGTAAAAGCCTGCACGATCGTTAAATTAAAAAACAAACAAAAATGTGCCACGGAAATAACTTCTCTCCAAAAGATACAGGGCATGATGTGGTGTACAATGAAGGCCTACATGCGTGAATCTTTTTCTGTGTCGGCCTAAAATTACGATGCTCCGCGGTTTGACCGTGTTGTTGTCAGTGACGTCGGCCGTGGCGCACGGTCAGGAAACTGCTGCTGCAATGATCATGTCGGTCATTTCCCCTCCGTACTCCATAGCTCTACGAAATTACTTCTGTATCTCACACAACTTTTCAAACCAAAATTACCCTTAATTCTCCTAATCAAATAACATGCGGATCTTTACATGATGTAGGTGTGTTTTCCCCCAGATTTTATTTCCTTTTGTAAAAATATCACGTCTACATGGATATAAAGGGCCTAATCACTAATACCGTTGAACCAACATTAGATTTTTGTGTGTGCTGCTCCTCATTCATTATTTTTTGGGGTACGAAAAGGAAAATCTCCACAAAGAAGCCGTGAATGAATGGTTACACCATGGAGGAAGGGTTACACTTTGAATTCGCTGATTGATCACTCATGCACAGATTTCCATATTACTTTTATTAGGCCTATACCCTTTTTCATGAAATCAATTAGAATTATTTTGCTTTTGAGAATTGTAAAGCTGTTTTTTCCCAGTACATTTGATGTATTGTACATCTAATCATAACTAAATTTCAATTGAAACATTTTTGCTTTTGGTGATCAGGAAAAAAGTTGGTTTCCAAGAAGACCCAAATGGCCTTGCTATTCTGGCAACAAATTGTGTGATTCTCAATATAATTTTGCGATAATTTTTAAATGTCTCCCGTGTTTACCATCATAGCAAACACTATAAAATTATTTATATTCATGTACATTTCCGTGCATGCTTGGTCTTGGTCTCAGTCTCGGTCTCGGTCTCGGTCTCGGTCTCGGTCTCGGTCTCGGTCTCGGTCTCGGTCTCGGTCTCGGTCTCGGTCTCGGTCTCGGTCTCGGTCTCGGTCTCGGTCTCGGTCTAGGTCTCGCTCTCGCTCTCGCTCTCGCTCCCGCTCTCGCTCTCGGTCTCGGTCTCGGTCTCGGTCTCGGTCTCGGTCTCGGTCTCGCTCTCGCTCTCGCTCTCGGTCTAGGTCTCGATCTCGGTCTCGCTCTCGCTCTCGGTCTCGGTCTCGGTCTAGGTCTAGGTCTAGGTCTAGGTCTAGGTCTAGGTCTCGCTCTCGCTCTCGCTCTCGCTCTCGCTCTCGCTCTCGCTCTCGGTCTCGGTCTCGGTCTCGGTCTCGGTCTCGGTCTCGGTCTCGGTCTCGGTCTCGGTCTCGGTCTCGGTCTCGGTCTCGGTCTCGGTCTCGGTCTCGGACTCGGTCTCGGTCTCGGTCTCGGTCTCGGTCTCGGTCTCGGACTCGGACTCGGACTCGGTCTGGGTCTGGGTCTGGGTCTGGGTCTGGGTCTGGGTCTGGGTCTGGGTCTGGGTCTGGGTCTGGGTCTGGGTCTGGGTCTGGGTCTGGGTCTGGGTCTGGGTCTGGGTCTGGGTCTAGGTCTAGGTCTAGGTCTAGGTCTAGGTCTAGGTCTAGGTCTAGGTCTAGGTCTCGCTCTCGCTCTCGCTCTCGCTCTCGCTCTCGCTCTCGGTCTCGGTCTCGGTCTCGGTCTCGGTCTCGGTCTCGGTCTCGGTCTCGGACTCGGTCTCGGACTCGGTCTCGGTCTCGGTCTCGGTCTCGGTCTCGGACTCGGACTCGGACTCGGACTCGGTCTGGGTCTGGGTCTGGGTCTGGGTCTGGGTCTGGGTCTGGGTCTGGGTCTGGGTCTGGGTCTGGGTCTGGGTCTGGGTCTGGGTCTGGGTCTGGGTCTGGGTCTGGGTCTGGGTCTGGGTCTGGGTCTGGGTCTGGGTCTGGGTCTGGGTCTGGGTCTGGGTCTGGGTCTGGGTCTGGGTCTGGGTCTGGGTCTGGGTCTGGGTCTGGGTCTGGGTCTGGGTCTGGGTCTGGGTCTGGGTCTGGGTCTGGGTCTGGGTCTGGGTCTGGGTCTGGGTCTGGGTCTGGGTCTGGGTCTGGGTCTGGGTCTGGGTCTGGGTCTGGGTCTGGGTCTGGGTCTGGGTCTGGGTCTGGGTCTGGGTCTCGGTCTCGGTCTCGGTCTAGGTCTCGGTCTCGGTCTAGGTCTCGGTCTCGGTCTCGGTCTCCGTCGTATCAAAGTCTCGGTCTCGAAAGCTCTGGTCACGGTCTCAGTCTCGGTCTCGGTCTCGGTCTCGGTCTCGGACATGAAGGTCTGGACTGTACAACACTGGTGAGCATGTAACAGAGATCTGGAAGCGTGTCAGAGGTCATGACTGTACAAAGTGAAAGCTAGTAGAGTAGGCAACAAGTCAATTGGCAGAATATTACATATCAAAGTGATACTAAGAAGAAACCAAACATTAATAATACAAAACCGCGCAATATGCGAGCCATTCCGAAGGCTGTCTGTAATTACTGCTTGATTAAATCCTTTGAGGCAATGCTTTCAGAGCTGCCACAGCAACCCTTTAGAAAGTTAATGAAGGATGCTACGCGGTTGCACCGACTAATTATTTTTCTGCAGTTACAACGAGAAGCGAGTATTGAACACGAAGATGCCCTGACCGCGTTGGATCCTCCATGTCCGGCCCCTGGTATTCCATCGTATATACGGCTTGTCCAAAATAAACAGACGATTTAAAAGAAGATATCGCTATGTGAAAGCCTTGGCGGTATTTCTGATCATTACAATTCATGACACTTTTGTTGTAAAAGAATGTAGGCCTACATGTAGATTGACGGTACCTTTTTCTCCCGCGGCATTTGGTACTTTTAATTGTCTTTAATCTCCCTTTTTAATGGAAAAACACAACACTGGTCGAAGTGAAAGACTAGCATCCGTACGTTGTCTGATCCAACATATGCCTTAAAATCACAACTGTGAACAATTCAGCTCAATTCACCAAGCGAGTCTCGAGAAAATAGTGAAAACCTCTTCAATTGTTTCGCGAAAATGCAGCAGACAAGAAATTGTTCCGAAAAATCGTTTAAATCTAGGCGTGAGACGTAAACGATGTCATTTATTCTTTTCTAAAGAAATAAAACATTTTAGGCAGAAAGATTTCAGTGTGAGGTTATACTGTAACCATCTACAAACTGTATAGGCTTCATGCAATCTGTAGAGCTCACCCATGGCACACAAGGCCATGTTAAATAGAGCTCACCAATGGCACACCAGGCCATGTTACATAGAGCTCACCCATTGCACACCAGGCCATGTTATATAGAGCTCACCCATGGCACACCAGGCCATGTTATATAGAGCTCACCATGGCACACCAGGCCATGTTAAATAGAGCTCACCCATTGCACACCAGGCCATGTTAAATAGAGCTCACCCATTGCACACCAGGCCATGTTAAATAGAGCTCACCCATTGCACACCAGGCCATGTTATATATAGCTCACCCATTGCACACCAGGCCATGTTACATAGAGCTCACCCACGGTACACCAGGCCATGTTACATAGAGCTCACCCATTGCACACCAGGCCATGTTAAATAGAGCTCACCCATTGCACACCAGGCCATGTTAAATAGAGCTCACCCATTGCACACCAGGCCATGTTACATAGAGCTCACCCATGGCACACCAGGTCATGTTACATAGAGCTCACCCATGGCACACCAGGCCATGTTATATAGAGCTCACCCATGGCACACCAGGCCATGTTACATAGAGCTCACCCATTGCACACCAGGCCATGTTATATAGAGCTCACCCATGGCACACCAGGCCATGTTATATAGAGCTCATCCATGGCACACCAGACCACGTTAGAGCTCACCCATGGCACACCAGGCCATGTTATATAGAGCTCACCCATGTGGCACACCAGGCCATGTTAAATAGAGCTCACCCATGGCACACCAGGCCGTGTTATATAGAGCTCACCCATGTGGCACACCAGGCCATGTTAAATAGAGCTCACCCATGGCACACCAGGCCATGTTACATGAAGCTCACCCATGGCACACCAGGCCATGTTATATAGAGCTTACCCATAGCACACCAGGCCCTTTTTTAGAGCTCACCCTTTGCCCACCAGGCCATGTTACATAGAGCTCACCCATGGCACACAAGGCCATGTTAAATAGAGCTCACCCATTGCACACCAGGCCATGTTATATAGAGCTCACCCATTGCACACCAGGCCATGTTACATGAAGCTCACCCATGGCACACCAGGCCATGTTATATAGAGCTCACCCATGGCACACCAGGCCATGTTACATTGAGCTCACCATGGCACACCAGGCCATGTTATATAGAGCTCACCCATGGCACACAAGGCCATGTAACATGAAGCTCACCCATTGCACACCAGGCCATGTTATATAGAGCTCACCCACGGTACACCAGGCCATGTTATATAGAGCTCACCCATTGCACACCAGGCCATGTTATATAGAGCTCACCCATTGCACACCAGGCCATGTTACATGAAGCTCACCCATGGCACACCAGGCCATGTTATATAGAGCTCACCCATGGCACACCAGGCCATGTTACATTGAGCTCACCATGGCACACCAGTCCATGTTACATAGAGCTCACCCATGGCACACCAGGCCATGTTATATAGAGCTCACCCATGGCACACCAGGCCATGTTATATAGACCTCACCCATGGCACACCAGGCCATGTTAAATAGAGCTCATCCATGGCACACAAGGCCATGTTAAATAGAGCTCACCCATGGCACACAAGGCCATGTTAAATAGAGCTCACCCATGGCACACCAGGCCATGTTATATAGAGCTCACCCATGGCACACAAGGCCATGTTACATAGAGCTCACCCATGACACACCAGGCCATGTTATATAGAGCTCACCCATGGCACACAAGGCCATGTTACATAGAGCTCACCCATGGCACACCAGGCCATGTTATATAGAGCTCACCAATGGCACACAAGGCCATGTTACATAGAGATCACCCATGGCACACAAGGCCATGTTATATAGAGCTCACCCATTGCACACCAGGCCATGTTATATAGAGCTCACCCATGGCACACAAGGCCATGTTACATAGAGCTCACCCATGACACGGCAGGCCATGTTACATAGAGCTCACCCATGACACACCAGGCCATGTTATATAGAGCTCACCCATGGCACACCAGGCCATGTTACATAGAGCTCACCCATGGCACACCAGGCCATGTTATACAGAGCTCACCCATGGCACACCAGGCCATGTTATATAGAGCTCACCCATGGCACACCAGGCCATGTTACATAGAGCTCACCCATGGTTTACCAGGCTAGATCAAAAGTAGAGAACATATCTATCTATCATATAATAGTTACTGGATGAACCCCTATAGTGAACATCCAGGGCATTTTTATAATTTCTGCCATCAAAGTTTAACATACCATAGTAATACCTGTAATTAAGACAGAGCAAATATTCCCTACTAGAGTACATGCTATAAAAATGGCAATAGAAATTGCATGCAAGGTAATAATAAGCATCAAGCTAACGAGACATCCCTTATTTATGTTCACCAAGGTAGTCCTATAGAACACACACGTGTCCTTCATGCTTGTTGATGAGTAACCATGGATATTGCATATTCTGCTTTGTTTGGTCTGTACAGCGTCAGGGATGTTTCCATAGTGATACAAACATCCTTAACGGCCAGGTGTCTGTATGTCTGTTGCCTTGGGTATAAAAACAAGTGGTGTGGATTGAGAGAGTATTGCAAACTAGTCGGCGCCCTCAAGGAAGCAGACTGCTTTTCAAGTGTTGATACCTTGGACAAATTTCATAGTCTTGACACAAGTGTGGAAAGTCTCCTGGAAAATGGCTGTTAGGATGCGCATTTCCCCCAGACAACGAGGATTTCTTCAAATGCTGCTCTTCATAGCTCTGACCGTATTTGCATGTGGAGCTGCAGGTAAGTGATTAAATTCTGTATAACGATTGAAGCAAACTGTTCTCCAGACAAAAATATTGGTAATTCAGCCAAACAAAGAATGGTATATTTATCGAATGAAAGGGTTGTATGGTATCCCCTACACAAATCTAGTGTGTATACAAATTGTACTTTTTTAAAGCACAAAACACAAAGAATTCTAGTGTCCGAGGAGCATTAGCTCGAAAAAGAGGACGATCGGCAGACGGTTGAGCATTCGTCATCTCTGTGTGAGAATGCTTGGCTCTCTGTCTAGTATTCAGCTCATTCAGGACCGATTCTTCTGCGACTTAAACCATTTTTCATTCTTCTGCTGTCTGGTTGTTCTGTGTATACCATTCTGCAAATGATGTACTGTCACCCAACCTGCCTTGCTGCTGTCAGCTATCTTGATGACCCTTTTCTCTATCTACTACTAATTGTTCAACTTTTGCGTGCAAAAGCGTATTATGTCGTGCGCGCGTCTTGTTTTGGTCCGTAAACCAACGCCTTATTGATAGAATCTGTAAAATTGCAGCAGAACTCATTACAGTAAGGAGAAATGCGCCCACTGCGTAGACTGGCTACTATTGGTCCTTGCGGACGTGACGTAGGTGGTCATGTTTAATAAGTGGATGCATTATGCATGATGTAACGGCTGGGCCAGGCTGGCTGCCAAGGGGATTGATGTGGGGTGGGGGGTCTATGGAATGGACCCTTTCCATGAAATATGCAAATTAGACCTTACGCATGCGCGTTACTAAATTGGTTGGCAAACGAGTGCGCGTGGCGTGCAGGTTTCGAAATACGCGCACAGGAGACACTGAATAGCCAATCACCACACGCCAAACAGTTTAGTGAAGGAACGCGCGAACGCTCGTGGAAAACTATGATTGGTTGGCATCCATTGATCTCCATAATAAAGACTGGATAGGACACCGCGTGTTGTTCGTGCACAAAATACGCGGTCGAACAATGGCGGCGCGCAACGCTTCAGGAGGGTAGAGTTGTATGTGTTGGTTAAAGCATCTTGCTCTATGGTTGAAGTTCACTCGCTTGGCTTTGGATGAATTCAGTGGCCTACCTTGTAGTTGTAGGAACGAGTAATTAAGGTGCCGGAAATAATTTGTATATCCTCTTAATTTAGGCCGAAGTATGAATAATTCACGGTGCTTTTAACATTGCCTATAGGAACGATCATTACGCACTCACACGCTTTTTTTTTCAATTTTTTTCTTTCTTGAATAGCCCTATTATTTTGTTTAGCCTATAACTGTCTCTGCATCTGCATAATAGGTAATTCTCAATTAGCTCATCGAATACGCGTTTGAATCGGCCACGGCTAAACATTGGTTTGCTGGTGTTTATTTTAACCTTTCTGAGCAACTTCAGGAATAGAAAAAAAAATACTGCCGGAGGAACATTTTTTCATTCATTCAACGCTTGCACAATTTATTGCAAATTGACAAAAAGCAATGTAGATTTATTTCTTGTAAAAGTTTTGCACATGGTTATAAGGCTATAGTCACCAGTGATATCCAAGGCCCCACCTACCAAAATATCAACAACCATTATCACAATGAGTTCACCCAGATCAACAAAGTCAATCATCTTCTCATAGCTTGGTCGAATGTCGAATGGTCGCACTCAACAAACTTACGAATGCATCATTATCTAACGTAATTGAGGAGAATTTATATTTATGGTAGTAATCTTGAACCTTGGAGCCTTTGAAGTTTGGAACCTTGTTGAGATAATCCTGGCTTCCCGTCAATTCCATAAAACAATCTGTGAAAAACATAAAAGGAAAATTAGTAGGCTAGCTATTAGTACAATCATGTAGTAGTAGTACTATCTCAAACTTATTTGGATACTGTTACCTAATCATTCTTTTTTTCAAGGGGTGGATTCAGCTTTTGCGTGACCCAATTAACAGCAGTTGTCAATGATTAATTAAGTTATTAAAGTTGTTCAGTCATTATTCTTCATCCGAAGTTGGTAAATGGTGATAAGAACCGTAGCCTAAGTAAATGGTAGGCCGGTGGCTATGCGGGAAGGGGGATAGGTTAGGCCTTCTCCCGGAAAAAAAATCCTTCTTTGAAGATGATTTTTGGGCCTATAATGTTAATGATTTTTTTACCACTGCTGGAACAACAGAGGTGAAAGTCATAATTATGCCATAAATTTAAAATCTCAGTCATCAATATATAAGCATTATGTAGTACTAAAGCCTTAAATGTAGTACTAAATCTGGGCTAACCAACAACTTACTTGTGAAAAGTTATTCCTTTCTTACGGCTCACTTTTCCGTCCCTCTCCGGGCAATTCACTGCTGCGCACACTTTGACCATAGTACTTTGCGAATTTTCCTATTTTATTCGTGTATGTTCACTTTTCTTCAAAAGATGACTATTTGAAGGGAAAAATGCGTCCACTTCTTTGATATGTCCATTCAAAATGTGTACGCGCAGCAAAACGACACGTTCGTTTCTTACCCTCTTGACAAAACGCAAACGCGGACGCGCATTTGACGCAGTGTCCTATCCAGTCTTTATTATGGAGATCAATGTTGGCATCCCGCTTGCCCACCAATTTAGTAAAGCGCATGCGCCAGCTCTTCTTTGCATATTGGAAAGGTCCATTCCATATCTGCCGTCGCCTGTCGCCCGTCGCCCGTCGCGTGGCCCCTTTCTTCTTCTTTTTTGCTTCGATCATGTGGATATCACGTGACAGCATTTTTTGCTCTGCAGCTCGCTGACGGAGGTAGAGCTAGATACAGAAACCCAGGCCTTATACCACTCAGCCGATACAGACATACACATTTCATGTTTCCCCTCTGAATTTAATCTTGAAATTCAAATATACTATCAACAGCAAATTGTTTTGGTCAATTGCGTTGTGCATTCAACTGTTTATGGAATGTTAGGGGGAATTACCACTTGCTTTAATTTGAAGAAAATATGACGTGTTTGTTTGTGTGGGTGTGTATGGCATGGTGGATAGACCAATGAGCAAAGGTAGTCCAGCATTATAATAAGGGTCTGACAAAGTAACGTTACGTCTGTAAAAGACTTCTGTGAGCCTACCTGCAACTCAGGTCATGTCTTATTTTAAGGAATCATACAGTGTAAGTAATTACACATGCAACACTCTTGTAAGTTGTATTTCCGTGGGGAGTACGAGTATGATCTGCTGGGATATCGTTGAAGGACATAGGCCCCATGCCTTATAAGACAATCTACCATAATAGATATTATTATCTCAAACACGTTATTTTACTGATGTCAGTCTTTCAAACAAAGAAATGATAGGGCCTATTGCTTCTTCCATTCGGAGCAAGGCGCAACTGGAGCATCGAATGCACTATATCTTTAACAAGGCTACATGAGTGTCAGGCACTGCGGATCGAACGAACAAGTATAATGAAAGGTGAAGGGTCAAAGTGAAAATAGCACTGCGCAAGCGTGAAAAAGGGGGGGGCGACGGGCGACGGGCGAGGGGCGAGGGGCGACGGGCGACGGGCGAGGGGCGACGGGCGACGGGCGACGGGCGACGGGCGACGGGCGACGGGCGACGGGCGACGGGCGACGGGCGACGGGCGACGGGCGACGGGCGACGGGCGACGGGCGACGGGCAACGGGCGACGGCGACGGGCGACGGGGGACGGTGTATCTCTGAGCGACCCGTCTGCCAGCATTTAAAGAATTTCGAAACAAACTCTTTTCTCTGCTTCAGTGTTAAAGGTTGTTCCTCTGCCCACGGCGCTAGCTTTTGGAATTGCTGCACCTAATAGTTATTTATCAGCTTACATTTTCTATCCCTAGAACTTTCCAACCAGTGTCATAACTTTTAGATTTGTTGATTTTTTTAATTCAAAAAATGCTTTGTTGTCTGGGTGTATGATGATATTTTCATTGGCAAAAGAATCGCCCCAAGCACAAACCGCGACAACTATTATGGACAGCTCTTTCAGCACAATGCCTTCTGCAGGTTACCCAATTTTCTGGCCACTTTCCGAAGACAAACTTTTTGTTGAAAACTGCGCCCAAACCTAATGAACCCGGAGTATTCTGTGTGCAAGTGCAGAGTCTCATTGCGAACCATTCTTTGGATAACAGAAAAGCTTTTCCGTTGAATTAGCTGAGGAATGTCAGGCATGCCTGTAAGTCCCATTTGGCTTGTGAGTTACGAGCATGGCTGAGGAATGTCAGCCATGCCCGTAAGTCCCTCTTGGCTTGTGAGTTACGGGCATGGCCGAGGAATGTCTGCCATGCTTTAAGTTCCTTTTGGCGTGTGAGTTACGAGCATGGCTGAGGAATGTCAGCCATGCTGTAATTAAGTCCCTTTTGGCTTGTGAGTTACGAGCATGGCTGAGGAATGTCAGCCATGCTGTAATTAAGTCCCTTTTGGCTTGTGAGTTACGGGCATGGCTGAGGAATGTCTGCCATGCTGTAAGTCCCTTTTGGCTTGTGAGTTACGGGTATGGCCGAGGAATGTCTGCCATGCTGTAAGTCCCTTTTGGCTTGTGAGTTACGGGCATGGCCGAGGAATGTCTGCCATGCTGTAAGTCCTTTTTGGCTTGTGAGTTACGGGCATGGCTGAGGAACGTCAGCCATGCCCGTAAGTCCCTTTTGGCTTGTGAGTTACGGGCATGGCTGAGGGATGTCTGTCATGCTGTAAGTCCCATTTGGCTTGTGAGTTACGGGCATGGCTGAGGAATGTCAGCCATGCCCGTAAGTCCCTCTTGGCTTGTGAGTTACGGGCATGGCCGAGGAATGTCTGCCATGCTTTAAGTTCCTTTTGGCTTGTGAGTTACGAGCATGGCTGAGGAATGTCAGCCATGCTGTAATTAAGTCCCTTTTGGCTTGTGAGTTACGAGCATGGCTGAGGAATGTCAGCCATGCTGTAATTAAGTCCCTTTTGGCTTGTGAGTTACGGGCATGGCTGAGGAATGTCTGCCATGCTGTAAGTCCCTTTTGGCTTGTGAGTTACGGGTATGGCCGAGGAATGTCTGCCATGATGTAAGTCCCTTTTGGCTTGTGAGTTACGGGCATGGCTGAGGAATGTCTGCCATGATGTAAGTTCCTTTTGGCTTGTGAGTTACGGGCATGGCTGAGGAATGTCTGTCATGCTGTAAGTCCCTTTTGGCTTGTGAGTTACGGGCATGGCTGAGGAATGTCTGCCATGCTGTAAGTTCCTTTTGGCTTGTGAGTTACGGGCATGGCTGAGGAATGTCAGCCATCAATCCCCGTAAGTACCTTTTTGCTTGTGGGTTACAGGCATGGCTGAGGAATGTCTGTCATGCTGTAATTAAGTCCCTTTTGGCTTGTGAGTTACGGGCATGGCTGAGGAATGTCAGCCATGCTGTAAGTCCCTTTTGGCTTGTGAGTTACGGGCATGGCTGAGGAATGTCTGCCATGCTGTAAGTCCCTTTTGGCTTGTGAGTTACGGGCATGGCTGACACTATGAACATCTAAACCGTGAAAATGGGGTGAAAACGTCATTAAGCAGTGAAAAGATATTTCACCGTATTTTCACCCCTATTTCACGGCACACAATTAGCTAAGTCATTTTCACAGTGTTTTCACCAGTGGTCTCCAAGGCCACGTTCCTGGTGGTAAATGGCTAGAGGCAATTTGGAAGTATCTGGGAGTGACAGTTACAAGGACACCATACAGTACCTCTATGGGGGCTGGTGGTCCCTATCGGTAATTGAATTAGCCATCCATCAAGGCTGGAAGCTCTTGCCACCCTTGATATTCACGGTTTTTTTTTACAGTCTTTTTATAGTGACCTGAAGATATCCTTATCAGGTCAGAGAGGGAATTATTTCCATGGTGAATTAACTGTAAAATGCACCGTGAAATCACAGTGACTTTTAGTTTCACGGCGAAATGACATTTTCACCCCTTTTTCACGGTTTAGATGTTCATATAGTGTGAGGAATGTCTGCCATGCCGTAAGTCCCTTTTGGCTTGTGAGTTACGGGCATGGCCGAGGAATGTCTGCCATGCTGTAAGTCCCTTTTGGCTTGTGAGTTACGGGCATGGCCGAGGAATGTCTGCCATGCTGTAAGTCCCTTTTGGCTTGTGAGTTACGGGCATGGCTGAGGAATGTCTGCCATGATGTAAGTCCCTTTTGGCTTGTGAGTTACGGGCATGGCTGAGGAATGTCTGCCATGCTGTAAGTCCCTTTTGGCTTGTGAGTTACGGGCATGGCTGAGGAATGTCTGCCATGATGTAAGTCCCTTTTGGCTTGTGAGTTACGGGCATGGCTGAGGAATAAATCTAAACCAAAACATATTTTTAAAAAATACTGGTACTTTAAAAATTAATTTACATATTTTTGAATAAAGAAATCGAACTGATTCATGCAGTCTTCACCGAGAAGGATCTCACTTGCACGTTCATGGGATAATTAGTAAACATTCACGTAGGAACCTCAACGAAAATAATGCGGAATATCTTGAAGCTGTCATTCACGTGTTGCCACCGCTGGTCGATGTGGAATATAGAGAAGGAACAGCATGTTCTTTCAGTATCCTTTATCGGCTTCGAGCCGGTGAGTTTGGCCCGCAAGTCCTCCTCCCAATCCTCCCCGGTGAAGCATGGAGGTAAAGTGATCGATACAGTACAAATCACATTCACACCCTTTTCATTTCTATTGAGTAGTGGTAGCCGATTTTGAGAAATGTCTCCACTTTTATGGCCGCAGCCCACTTTCTAAGTAAGTACAATTTCTTGTCCTTGTTGGGAATTGCATGGAAAGTGTTTTCCGGCTTTTTCCCGATGGCATTTTTGCAGCCAAAAGCCTGACAGTACACCATCGTTTAGCTCGCGAGTGTACACAAACTGCAGGCAGTAGGGGCACATCCGGGCACCTCGGTACTCATAGTCATATGGCAGTTATCCGTCCGACACGTCACATTCCCACAATCAGCGGCAGCTTTTTTCGAAAAGATGGCTACGTACGGGAACGCGAACTCGACTAATTTTCTCTCTTTATGAGAATCGTACGTGAGTGACTCAAAGGTAATTGTAGGTTGTTTTAAACACCCAATCATCAGATAAGCTAGCTTTATTTCTTGGGTTGCATTCCCCTTTAAGATTTAAGTCGCCACAAAAACGCGAGACTCGGAAGAACCACTTTGCACACAAAGCTAAGAAACCCAATTACAGACTGTATTTCGTGTAACCTTACTTATTTGGCTTATAGCACTTCTTTAACCAGCAATCTTGCTTTGTCCAATTTTGTCAACTGGTAGCCTTGCGGTCAGTTCGCGCGTGTCAAGTTCTATTCCAGCAAAAATAATGTAATGCCTATTGAGGGCTCTTTCGTTTTTTTTTCGGATCTTGGAGGAATATCCAGCTCCTTACATATATGTTGGGATCTGTCAAGGTTTCTTTGGCCCCGTTGCATTAAAGTCGAAATAATCAGGAAATTGTCCAGAATATGAACCACACCTCCTTAATGCATATCTCTTTTCGCTATTCATTCCATTGTAATGATAAATGCTTCAAAGATTGCACAAGCTTGACCGACAACCCATGGGTTATGTTCTATCATAATAGAATGCACCTTCCCTTTTGAGACCTAACAGGTAGTCATCATCTGGATGTACGTGTATAATTTTGAATGCGGATTAAATGTCTACCCAGGATAACGTGCAACCAGATCCTAATTTATTAATGGCCATGATTGCGTCATCACTTGTAACGTACTGGAGGATAGCATACAAATCGGGGATTCCACCATTGACCGACCCATTATTGCAAGGGGTACAATATATGTTCTCCTTTGTTTTTGAGGAATTTTTCCAATTGGAATGACCCAACATTTTGAAAAAGGAAAAGCCTCGCATGGTCCGGATGTTTCATTATTTTGTTTCACGACATTCAGTTTTTCAGAAACTACGATTGGGATAATGTCCTATGCGCACTATACTGACGCTTTAATCAATACACAATTACAGCCAAGTCGTAAATAGTTGCCGTGTAGCCTGTCGCCTGGCGAGCGTCGGCTAGTTTATTATCTTACAATAATGTACATGTTTCTCTCCGTTGAACTCTTGTGACTTGCCCAGGGTGAAAAAGCAGAGGTAAAACTCAACAAGCAAACAAAACTCTGGAGAACCTTGTGGCGCGCCACGTTACTAAATCTTTATAATTATACCTCATGACCTCTATCTTCATGATTATACCTCATGACTTTCCCTTTTCCAATCATTTTGGCCAGGGGGTATCCCAGTCTTTAATTAGATATAATGAAATGGTCCGTAACTTGACCGACCTCAACCTGGTGGACGCAGGCTAGAGTGGCCACACTACTGCCACACCCCTATAAAACGCCCCACACCCCTTGGGCATGCCATTCACATTAGGCCCATTCTTATCATGGTCACTCAAGCGTCAAGCTTGTGGGTACCGTACAGACAAATATGTCCGGCTATACTTCGTACCGCAGGAAAGTAAAAGTCTGTCGTATGCGCACTACTGGCGCTTCACTCAATACACAATTACAGCCAACTCTTAAATAGTTGCCGTGTACCCTGTCGCCTGGATATAATTTTATAGGTTCCAACGAACGGGTGTTTTCGATCGGTTGAAACATTCAAATAAAGTTCGATTCTGTAAGGCTTCAATTGTGGCAAGATGGCTTATTTACCGTTTGATGGCTTTGTGGCTTAGTTACAGTACGTGACGTTTATTAGTATTTACAATTCTAATTGCTTGGTTACTTCCAGTCTGTTCTCTATAGGGTATCCTGAACATAGCCATCTTTTGACAAATCACTCTTCCATCTTCCATGTCTTCTCCAGCATCTTTCATTTACTGAAGCCCTTGCGGCCATGGATGCACCTCCTGCTCTTAATGAATGCAAGCCTATGTTACTATCACCGCATACTTCTTTCAGCCTGGCTACTACTGTCTCTCTTGCCCTTGTGTAGCTTAGTGGTTTGTTCGTGTTGATCAGAATGCATCTGCCCTTGTTATTGTATGCAGGTTTGAATAAGAAGTGTTCTGATGATAGCTCGATCATTGCACTACTGATGTACCTCAGGACATGCTGCTGTTACTCCTTCATGCACCTTCTCTGTATTGATCCGTTTTGCCTTTTGCTATGTGAATCGACATGTAACTATCATAGAAGGTTACGTCTTTACATTTAAATGCGCTGACTTCGTTGAATCTCGTGAACCCCACGAAGCATAATAAAATGATACTCAAGTCTCTCAAGACTAAAACCTCTTCAGCTGATGAATATTTTTCGCACAATAAAATTAAATGCTCTTTGGTAACCACATCTTGTTTATGTACTGCTACTCTGTTCTGCCTCTTGGCTGACTCCAACATGCTTCTCACGTAATGGTTACAAGTCGGATCTACGATTCCCCTGACTGTATGGGCCCACTTCATCCCCTATGATACACTGGTGATTGAACTGTCCCTGCTGAGCTGCCCGAATCTATCAAATGTGTGAGATACAACGCGACGTGAACAGGTTCTGCTGGTAGTGCTTGGCCCCCTTCAGATGTAATGAAAGTCTTCCATCATTTGAAAGCTCCGTAGTGCTTTGACACGGTTCCTTCGCTTCTAGATTGTAGCAGATGGCTGGCCATGCTCTCCGCCAATGAATACAGGTGCCCCGAAGTGGTTCCTGAGGAGATCACGTCTTGCACCACAGCCTTTCTAAGTCCTAGACCAGCAAAAAATGGAGACTTCATGGTTTTATTCTCAGTGCGATCATTTTAAAACCGCTTCCTTTTTTGCCGAAAATTCCGTTATTTCCTCTGCCTCTTTCTACAACCTCCGAACGGAGTTCTTTGAAGTCTTTGACAGAGGCCTTGAACTTAAGCCCTCCATGAACTTTAGGCCAAAAATGCGATGACCTCCACAAAGGAATAACCAGCGTGCCATTCGCTCGTTCAAGCATGATTTTCTCCACCGTTCTATTGACAAGTCTCGGTGGAGGAACCCCCCAGTTAATCTCTCTGGCCCATAGCTGCATGAACGCATCTATGCCGGATGTACCCGGATACCACCATCTGGAATTAAACCTTTCACATTGGCTGTTCTCGTGACAGGCAAACCTATCGAAGGAATGCGGATCCCATTCTTCATCCAATGTCTCAAATACCTTCTTTTTGATCTTCCAATTATCACTGTCTTTGTATCTACTCAGTTCATCAGCTTTCTTATTCTGCTCTCTTGGAACCCAAACTGGTTGTAACTTTACGTTTCACAAGCATTGCTGCTTTCCACAGCTGTTTCTTGTAAGTCATACGTCTTACTCCCTTTCGTGATGATTGTAACCACATTCATATTGTCTGTGTACCATTTTACACTCTGCCCTTCCAGGCTGTCTTCAAGTTAATGCAGTGTCCTGTTGACTGCTTTGAGTTCCCTCCATGTGGAACTCTTACCTTGCTCTGCCTCTGACAAACTTCCCAATACTTCTGTACCTTCGTTCTCTACTACATACCCTGCATACCTTATTCCTGATGATACGTCTGAATACACCGAATAGCTGTATTCTTCCATGTTCTGCATTTGTACACCGTTCAATTTTCCATTTTTTTTCCCCGAATCTCAGCTCTTCTTCAGCTTCACTGCTTACAAGGACCGGCGCTTCCCAGATTGCCCTGCTGTTAATGCACTTAAACAATTCTCTTGTTCTGATCTGAACTACTTTTCCTACTGCTATCTGTGTGGATATTATCTGACCCGCAATCTCGGCTAACTCTCTGACAGATATCAGTTTATTCTTATTCAATTTATTCCCCTGTAATCTCTCAATTGAGTCAGCAATCTTCTGTGTTCTTCTTTGGGTGATATATGTACACGTTGCCTTCCTCTGTGTTCCAATTCAATCACAGCCACGCCAGTTTTGTTTGTGGGCTCCAGTTACATTTTTGTTCTTCCCACAGAAAACCTAGCTCTTTCAGGTCTATCTGTACCAGCATACTCAGTTGCTGGGCTGAGTCTAGGTCCTTTGCTCCACCTAGGCCATCGTCTAGAAACATCACTATTCTGTGGCCCTTTGATCGCCAATGATTAATACAGTCCCTGGTGACCTTAGAAAAAACATAGGGAGCTGTTGATATTCCAAATGGAAGAACGTTAAAGACGAAATACCTGTTTTCTTTACGGAACTGCCAGGCAATATTTCGTATGCTCTTCGAAAATATCGATGTGATGATAGGCTGATTTTAAGTCGAAACCAAACAGGAAATTTCCATTTTTGAACTTGTCTTTAGCTGTGACAGCATCTTCGTACTTCAACTTATATTTAAACAAATGAGGATTCACATGCCCGCAGTCTAAAATCAACCGGCATTTACCGTTGTTTTCTGACACTGTCAAAGGATTCAATATATCCGGCTTTGTTTCCGCCTTTGAGATACAACCTTTCCTCAATAACCTCAGTATTTCTTCTTCTACAAACTCGGCACGTTGTAATGCTGATCTGTTGTTCTTAAACTCTGCTATATCTGGTACGCTATGTAACGGTAATGTGTATATACCCCTTTTCTATAATGTCCAAGATGACCTGATTAGAGGTTATCTCTGTCCATTATCCTAGGGTCTTCGTAACCTTCCCCTGGGTGTGGGGACTTCGACATTGTTATACGTGATCTTTACGTTATCGTCAAGTTTCAGTGGTTCTACTTGTTTCGATACACTGCATCTAAGCTCATTCTTTCTTACTTCATTTATAAACTCCCGCATTCTGCGCGCCAATGTCCCGGCTTCCCGCACGAGAAGCACAACCCTGGTTTCTTAGAGAAGCTAATTGAATTCGGTTGCCAGGCCGCTCTGGTTGGGTAGTTGTTGTTGTTCTGTTCGATATTGTAATTAATTAAATATCCAAAATTAGGAGGGCGTAACGTTTCGATCCTTGCCGGACCTTTCTCAAAGCTCCCAGGTTAGGAATCAGACCCTCTTTTCATATCTTGCGTCTGAGTAAAAACAATTCTGCCTTTGAGAAAAATCATGTTAGGATCGAAACGTCAGGCCCTCTTAATTTTGGATATTTGCATTTTGTTCATTTTAGTCAGCAATTGGATTTTTTTGCAGATTGCTCTAGAGTTAATTAGAATCTTAATTCTGGGGTTGATCTTTTAATTATTAAATCCAAATCTGACCAGTTGTACAAAAAAAGGGTTTGAAATGGAAAGACGGGTGGCCTCGTTTCTAAACTATCAACCTGGCAGGGAAACCACTGCATTATTGTATCAGTATAATTTGAGTTATATTTGACCGACCGATGTAATGTATCTTTTACTCCTTTATACTTCTATTCAGATGATTGCAACCCGATGTCTTTCTACAGGACCGACGAAGGTATATTTGGTGAGTCATTCGAAATAACTAACTGTAGTTAATGCCCACAGTTGGCAAATTCAAATTCAAGTTCATTTCTATCAAAAGTATCCAATTTAAGGCTGCTGGATTAGAACATACATCACTCTCTCAAACTAATCACCATAATTTGGTTTACAACCAATCCCCTGTAGGCCTAATTGTTTTTCTTGGGTCTACCTCATATTGTTGATCATTTCTTTCATAGACGAAAGTATCATGAAGTAATTCCACAATGCTTGTCCATGTGGTTGCTTGGATGATAGAGTGCTGATTTGTGTAAACAGTGGCTCAGGTTCAAAACCTACGGCTATCAGATTTTTAAAAAATAGCCCCATGCGCAGTTACAAAGCAAAACACAATTAAACATTTATTGTATAGACAAAGTATGACTATGGTACAAAAATAGGCCTTAGGTGCATTTCTGATTTCTTATCCTATAAGGCTTCGATATGCTGACGAGAATGCCTTGATCGTTTTGTTCAACTATATTCGTATGATATTGTCACGAATGGTTTGCGATGGCTGTGTGAGATTGATCTCTTTTTTATGTAAATCTTAAAATTTAGTGGGCCTGACGTTTCGATCCTAGCAGGACCTTTCTCAAAGGCAGAGTGGCAAGTACAAAACAGATACATGTACACGAAGGAAGGGGGAGAGAGTGAATAGCCTAGGACACGGATGAGAAACAGAGGACAAAGAGTGAAGCTGGTAGGGAGAGATCAAAGGGAAGGGCAAGGAGTAGGGTAGGGATCAGTGAGAGGAGGGGGAAAGATCAAAGAGAAGGGCAAGGAGTAGGGTAGGGATTAGTGAGAAGAGGGGGAAAGATCAAAGAGAGAAGTGTGAAGGACTGAACACAAAGAAGGATTATTAGAAAGCTGCATGGTGTTAATCATTCCCCTCCTGGATGTTGAGACCATGTGGTTGAATAGTCCGAAGACGCTTCATCCACATTTTCTCACGGCTAAGACGGACAACATCACTACGGTGACCAAGTGATTCTATGCCCAGTACACTCATATCTGATATCGAATGATCAGGGAGATTGAAGTGATACCCAACAGGGGTGTCCATTTTACCGGTTTTGATAGTAGACCTATGGCCATAGATCCGTTTTTTGAGGGTGTTTTTGGTCTCGCCAACATACTGAATATTACCTAAAGTTGATTTTGTTGTTGGTTTGTGTGTTTTTGTTATCTCTCTGCAAAGTTTTTTTTTTGTCCAAGGGCATTTCAACAACCCTCTCTCCATGTTCTGCAAATGCTCTTGCATTGGTTTGTTCCCCGTTCATGTGATTTTATCTTCTATTAAAATAGGCCTAGGCCCTATGTCTTTCATTTCAATATTTTGTTCTGCAATTGAATAGAATCGAATCGAATCGAATCGAATCGAACCAATACAAAGCGAATCAAAGCGAAGGAAATAGAATCGAATCGAATATAATCGAATCGAATCGAACCAATACAAAGCGAATCAAAGCGAAGGAAATCGAAGGAAATCGAATCGAAGTGAATCGAAGCGAAGGAAATCGAAGCGAATCGAACCAATACAAAGCGAATCAAATCGAAGGAAATAGAATCGAATCGAATCGAAGCGGATCGAATCGAAGCAAATCGAATCAAATCGAAGCGAATCGAACCAATACAAAGCGATTCGAAGCGAAGCGAATCGCCTATAGCTGTAGTTAATGCCCACAGTTTACAAATTTCAATTTAAGTGCATTTTTATCAAAAGTATCCAATACAGGCTGATTGATAAGAACACACACTCTCGCAAACTAATCACCACAATTTGGTTGCTGTCATGCATTTCTTGGGTCTACCTCATATTTGTTATTATTTCTTTTAAGGACGAAGGTATCATGAAGTAATTCCACAATGCTTGTCCACGTCATGTGGTTGCTTGGATGATAGATTGCTGATTTGTGTAAACAGTGGCTCAGGTTCAAAACCCACGGCTGTCAAATTTGGTTAAACATTTTATTGTATAGACAATACATGTATCTTCATAATTATCTGTTTCAACATTTCCACAGCATTTAGATACCATTTGATTTTGGAAAAAAGGCGAAGAAACGTTTTCTCTTTTATTTTTCTTCCCAGTCAGTTTTTACTTTAATTCATTTGCGCATTTTATTTTGTATGAAACCAGCAGAAAAAGCTGACTTTCTTTCCATTTGTGATGAGTGATTGAGTCAAAAATTTTGGTTGATAATAACAATAGACTCTTTGTTTACTCTCCTTGTCCAGTGAATCCTTGTGCATCATTGCCATGTCTAAACAAAGGCCGCTGCGTATCGAGTGATGACAAAAACTCATACACTTGCATCTGTGCTGCCAACTTCACAGGGAATTTTTGTCAACACAAAGTTCATTGTCAGAGGATGCGCCTTGAAATGGTTCTTTTTTGGTCCCCAAGGAAGGTGACTCTGAAACGAAATCTGCCAATTCTACTCGCGGCTTATCACTGGATTTATTTCCACAATATTGATACAGGAGGGTTTGCGGTGTTCATTATAGTTTCTCATTATCGTTAATTTCATTAGCTTTAAAACCGTATAGCCTAAGGTATTCACCTAAAGTTAATTTGTTGTTGGTTCTATTAATGTTTGTTCTATTAATTAAGACTTTATTTAAATGTTTTGTTCTGCAATTGAATTGAATTAAATTGAAATGAATCGAATCGAATCGAATCGAATCGAATCGAATCGAATTGAAGCGAATCAAATCGAATCGAATCTAATCAAATAGAATTGAATCGAATCGAATCGAATCGAATTGAAGCGAATTGAAGCGAATTGAATCGAATTGAAGCGAATCGAATTGAAGCGAATTGAATCGCATCGAATCGAATTGAAGCGAATCAAATCAAATTGAACCGAATCGAATCGAATCAAATCGAATTGAATCGAATCGAATCGAAGCGAATTGAAGTGAATTGAAGCGAATCAAATCGAATCGAATCTAATTGAAGCGAATCGAATCGAATCGAAGCGAATTGAAGCGAATCGAATCGAATCGAAGCGAATTGAAGCGAATCGAATCAAATTGAACCGAATCGAATCGAATAAAAGCGAAGGGAATCAGAGCGATTTGAAGCGAAGCGAATCGAATCGCATTACATCACCTACCCCGGTATAGCTGTAGTTAATGCCCAAAGTTGGCAAATTTCAATTTAAGCACATGTTTATCAAAAGTATTCAATCCAGGCTGCTGGATTAAAACACACACTTTCTCAAACTAATCACCATAATTTGGTTTACAACCAATCCCCTGTAGGCCTAATTGTTGTCATGTATTTCTTGGGTCGTTCTCATAATTATCTGTTACTACATGCATTTTTTTCATAACGAAAGTATCATAAAGTAATTCCACAATGCTTGTCCACGTCATGTGGTTGCTTAGATGATAGAGTGCTGATTTGTTTAAACAGTGGCTCAGGTTCAAAACCCACGGCTGCTAGATTTGGTTTTCTTTTTAAATATTCCCATGCGCAATTGCAAATCCGAACTGGGTTAAATATTTATTGTATAGACAATATATCCTTGTTAATACATGTATTTTCATATTTGTTTCAAAATTTCACTACATTTACACATCTTTTGATCAAAAAAAAATAGCGAAGAAATGTTTTCTCTTGTATTTATCTTCTTCTAAAGTAAGTTTTACTTTAATTCATTTGCCCGTTTTATTTTGAATAAAACCAGTAGAAAAGGTTGACTTTCTTTCCATTTGTGATGAGTGATTGCATGAGTCATAAATTTTGGTTGATAATAACAATGGACTCTTTGTTTTCTCTCCTTGTCCAGTGAATCCTTGTGCCTCATTGCCGTGTCTAAACAAAGGCCGCTGCGTATCGAGTGATGACAAAAACTCATACACTTGCATCTGTGCTGCCAACTTCACAGGGAATTTTTGTCAACACAATATTACAGGTAAGGAACAGTTTAACTCTCCATCGTATCACCATCATTGCCAAATCTATCAAACCAAATACATTCACTTTAATGGAACTGCTGAACATCAACAATGGATACATTTGTCATGCCTGGTCATTTTATTTGGAGTCCTTTACTGTATTCATATGAAATCGTAAGCACAGAAAAATGGTAATAAATCCACATATCTGTTCTGAGTTTGTTTGTTTCAGTAATTGATAAACGACCAGACTTCTATAAACTTGTTCCTGCTATACAAACGTACGAACCGGCCTTTACGCAGGCAAAATAAATTCGCGACGATCCTTGCAACGAACATGGCATGGCTCCAGAATAGAAATAGATTACTCGTACTTCTAAATATCGTAAAATCGTGGTGCGCGCAAGATTGGTTTCAAACGATTATTATGGCAGAAGTCTTGACCACTTTACCATCGAGGGGAGGGGAGGGGAGGGGAGGGGAGGGGAGGGGAGGGGAGGGGAGGGGAGGGGAGGGGAGGGGAGGGGAGGGGAGGGGAGGGGAGGGGAGGGGAGGGGAGGGGAGGGGAGGGGAGGGGAGGGGAGGGGAGGGGAGGGGAGGGGAGGGGAGGGGAGGGGAGGGGAGGGGAGGGGAGGGGAGGGGAGGGGAGGGGAGGGGAGGGGAGGGGAGGGGAGGGGAGGGGAGGGGAGGGGAGGGGAGGGGAGGGGAGGGGAGGGGAGGGGAGGGGAGGGGAGGGGAGGGGAGGGGAGGGGAGGGGAGGGGAGGGGAGGGGAGGGGAGGGGAGGGGAGGGGAGGGGAGGGGAGGGGAGGGGAGGGGAGGGGAGGGGAGGGGAGGGGAGGGGAGGGGAGGGGAGGGGAGGGGAGGGGAGGGGAGGGGAGGGGAGGGGAGGGGAGGGGAGGGGAGGGGAGAGCAGATATGTCCAGGGTTTCAACTAGTTCCTCAAAGGAACTAGAATCGTCTGGGACGGGGTTGTTGTAAGCTTGGGAAGGTTAGCCCGGATGAACATTTCCGTAGGTCCATCAAAATGCGTATAGTTTCTGATGAGCGAAATTGGATTTTGGTCAATGTTAAATTCGTCAGCCTGAAAGATTGGCTGGACTCTGAAAGTCGAAGTAAGCTATATCATCTGTAGAATTTAGTTCTCTTTCTGATGATATCAAGTTGATAGGATTTTAGTCAAATGCCTAAGGTAGACAATGTTTTCAAATTGAGGAGTATTTCGGGTTGTCAGTCAAAATGCGTACAGTGAGTTTCTGATGACCGAAATTGGGGTTTGGTCAATGTTAAATTTGACAGGCTGGAAGATTGGCTGGACTATGAAAGTCGAAGTCAGCTATATCATCTGTAAAATTTAGTTTTCTTTCAGATGATATCAAATATAGATTGCGGGCAGACATGTTTATTTCATAGCCATTCAGATGTTATGTTTTGTAGCATAATGAACTAGGTCATGTGCACAGATCTTCTCTGGTCATGTGTTTTCATTGTTCCTTCCATTTACTAGCACTCAGTCTACACAATGCTAAACAGATTTCTATCTCCTCCTTCTTAGGGGTGAGCAGTGAGACTAGTACTACTGTCAGTGGGACTGGACTACTGGCAGTGAGACTACGGGCAGTGAGACTGACCATTGCTCGTCTGGAACCCAGCCTCTGGGGATGAAGGATTACAGCATTACAGATGACATGCTCACAGCCTCACATGCATCTGATTCTGTTTACTGGGTTCGCCTGGACTATTATGGTAAGGAGTTGCTTCCTCCATGCTTCAATGCACAGAGGGGGGGGGGAGATTCAGTCAAACTTCACTCACGTTTCCATTCATCCAAATACCATCATAGCCATATAAATAATGATTGATACTATATTTATATAACTACCGTAATCATTTTAAAGTTCTAGATTTCACATTTCTCCTGAGTATTCAAAGCCTTTTATTATAACTTTAATTTTTTTCATGACACAATAAGCAGTTTGGTCTCCTAAATTGTTGAATTCATTGATTTTTTTCAAAGTGAGTTGATCACAGTCCCATGCATGTGGAGGTTCTTACAAGGCTTGTCTGTAGTAAACTATTTGCACCGCGGCGTTCTTCTCGGGCTCAGACTTCTACAAGTATGAGATATGGGCGAAAAGATTTTCCGCTCCAACCCTAGCTAGGCCATTGCTGGCTTAGAATCTGCCACCCGCACTCCCCCATTTCTCACCCATCCCTCATTGCAAAAATGCAGGGCCTGTCATTGTAAGCGGCGTTCGACGCCACTAGCCAGAGAAAGGTCTATCTCTGTCTTTTGACGCATGACTATTCCTGCGGAGTCCGAAAAGCAGGTTCTGCCTTAAAACCCGAGTTGAGCAGTTGGTAGACATGTCCCGCAAGATCTGCCCTGGATGCCTGGCCGTCATCCTCCACATCCACTGCCTCTTGGAGCATCCGGACAGTGCTGCAACGCCTCGAGACACGCTCGATTTCGGTGTAATGTTTAAACATCCGAGATGTTGCCCATCCGCAGTGGTCCATTATCTGCTGCTCCGTCGCTCCCAAAAGCCTCAGAGTTACGGCAACTCCGGCCCTACCTCCGTGTGCTCTGAGCTCCTGGTCACGTTGATCTGACGAAACCGAGAAGTATAGTTTCAAACGATTGTTCGGACCATTGCCAATGAAAGGCTTGTTGGCCAAGGAACGGCCAAGGAACGATGGGCGGAAGAGATAACCCCCTTGCAAGTCAAACCCGTTGCTGCTAGCTAGATTCACCATCTCGTCCACTGTCATGACTCGATCCATCTCCCAATTCTCCAGCTTCGGGATGATGATCAGGGATGAATTGCCCTCCCTTATCGTCTTGCCAATGGTGTGATGAAAAAGCAAATCTCTACCATCAATCCTCGTCGCCTCACAAGTCCTGGTGCGGCCCAAGTCCGCAGCTCGATCGCCTGCCCACCACATGCAGAGAAAAAATGCGAGGTCCTTGTAGAGGACGTACCGCTTGATGAAGCTTGGTTCTTCTGCGTCGATAAGAAGCTGGATGCGCCCCCGAATCTCACCCACTAACCATCGTAGCTTGCCGGAGAAGATTGGCACCGCTTGCCTTGGTGACACATGTGCTTCCGCCTGTTCCAAACGGATGGCCTTCAAATACCGTTTCACTCGATCCGATATGCACGGGTTCCCTGTCTTGGCCTTCGGGCTCCACGGTAGCCTTCTGCCGGCTGCGTTAAAGTACGCTCTCAATTGTCCAATGTAAGAATCTACGGTCCCCGCTGCTAAATGCCGCTTACATCTACATTCCTGAAGTCCCCTCTTGCCTACGAAACGACATCCAAGTATGTGAACTTGAGTCTTCCCTCTCGAGTCCCTGTCTATCAAAAATTTGACCACATCCTCCGGAGATGCCCCCTCGCTCCTGCTGCCTTCAGTAGCCGTGATTTTTATGTACGAAAATATTCAGACTTCCAACCAAACTGTTTTTCTGCTTGTCATAAGGGCGGCGATCCAATCTCCCGCCAAGCTCTTCTAACCTGGCTCGAACTGCTGTGAGCTGCGAAGAGAGAATAGAGAACATTATATGATTCCTTCGCTCGCATATTCTCGTCTAGTTATGCTTGCCCTGGCGATGCCGGCGGCGAGGAGATGGGACCTTCCTCCGGTTGAAAGCGAATTCCCTCGCGCCTGCCGCAAATGGACCTCAGAAACATCTGCAAACGCCGATGCAGTTTCAAACTGCCCCACACCGTGAGATGTACCTGATCCTGCAAATCAAAATTTCCGAAGGGATATCGCCATCTGCTTTATTATTCTACTGCAGTCGTTAACACCCGGCTATTTCCTAGCCGTTGAAATAGGCCCATTACATTTACACAATTTCTTTACAATCTCTGGCAAAATGCCCCTTCTTCTGACAGCGGTAACAAATATCCCTCCATCTGGCTGCCCCTGATCCCCCACGAGACAAACCCCATGGCTGCCGAAACTGACCCCCTCTGTAGGGCGAGCCCTGCCGGCCTCTGTTTAGCCCCCCTGGGTTGACCACACGCACCTTGCTTTCTGAGGGTGGACAGGTCAAACCCAAGTGTTTCCTTGCAAACCGCAAGCGCTTGTCCGAGTCTTCTCCCGTGATAGATTTATACATTGCTATCCCCTCGATCTTGGCCTCGGCATGCCTGTTGCAATCAGCCAAAATGTTGACATAGAGCTGCTTCTTCTTTAAGTCTTATGACGATAGAGAGGAGTGAATTCTTCTACATACTTGCGGAGGAGAGACATGACATGACGTTTTTGTCATAGCCTGTCTCCGTGCAGGCCCTCAGCAGCTCCAACCGGCGGGGCTTGTGCACCTCAAGAGCTGATCTGGCCTGCAGCTCAAAAGAAATACCCCTGAACCCTGTTATTTTTATTATTCTTATTCCCCCCCTTGTGTCGAAGCCTATTCCATGCACGTCCGCCGCGATGCAAATAGTTGCTACAGTGCGCACAATGGGAGGCAGATTTCAGTCATACATTTCCATTCATCCCAACATCTGCATAGCCACGTAGATTATGATTAATTCTACAAGAATGTTTTATTTCAGAGTTATGGTTTGAATATTTCAAAACCCCAAATATCTCAAACTGCTTGTTGAATGAAATAACCAAATTGCAAATATCACAAATAATTAGCAATGCCTGACGTTTCCCTCCTGATATATTATGACCTCTCGCAAAGAGAAGGAGAAAGGTCCTGCTAGGATGGAAACGTCAAGCCTTCCTGTTTTTTGATATATACGAAAACAATGTGAGTATTTAGAACCTTTGACACAAACAAGCAGCCAAGAAGTTAGGTCTTATAGATTGTTGGCATTATTGATTGCTTGGATATTTCAAAGTGAGTTGGCTTGGTTTGAAATGGACTGCACTGTTATCATGTTTTTGAACAGATGCATGGTGCGCCTCAATTTTCTCTGGCAATCTATGGTTTCAAGTTACGCTCCCATCTGAGGTCTACATCACGGGTCTCATCACTCAGGGGCGCCCCTGGGAGAACGCATGGGTGACAGACTACCAAGTGCAATACAGCAATGATGGACAGTCATGGGATTACATGACCAATGCCAATGGCACACCAACTACGGTAGGTAGACCACACACTTGTATGATGTCAAAAGAGAACGTTCAATACAGCAATGATGGACAGTCATGTGATAACATGACCAATGCCAATGGCACACTAACTACGGTAGGTAGAGCACACACTTGTATGATGTCAATAGAGAACGTTCAATACAGCAACGATGGACAGTCATGGGATTACATGACCAATGCCAATGGCATACTAACTACGGTAGGTAGAGCACACACTTGTATGATGTCAATAGAGAACGTTCAATACAGCAATGATGGACAGTCATGGGATAACATGACCAATGCCAATGGCACACTAACTACGGTAGGTAGAGCACACACTTGTATGATGTCAATAGAGAACGTTCAATACAGCAACGATGGACAGTCATGGGATTACATGACCAATGCCAATGGCATACTAACTACGGTAGGTAGAGCACACACTTGTATGATGTCAATAGAGAACGTTCAATACAGCAATGATGGACAGTCATGGGATTACATGACCAATGCCAATGGCACACTAACTACGGTAGGTAGACCACACACTTATATGATGTCAATAGAGAACGTTCAATACAGCAATGATGGACAGTCATGGGATTACATGACCAATGCCAATGGCACACTAACTACGGTAGGTAGAGTATGATGTCAATAGAGAACGTTCAATACAGCAATGATGGTCAGTCATGGGATTACATGACCAATGCCAATGGCACACCAACTACGGTAGGTAGGGCACACACTTGTATGATGTCAAAAGAGAACGTTCAATACAGCAATGATGGACACGGTCATGTGATAACATGACCAATGCCAATGGCACACTAATTACGGTAGGTAGAGCACACACTTATATGATGTCAATAGAGAACGTTCAATACAGCGATGATTGTCAGTCAGTTTTTCGTAGGTAAGCGAATCAATATTTTGTCATAATCATATTAATTATTCATGATTTTTTCATTCCCCCCCCCCCGGACGTAAATAACATTAATTCATGAGAAAATTATGAAGAATTTTTGACTCGCTTACCTACAGTAAAACAAATTAGTGTGGACATCCATTTTGGCTGATACCCAGATTATTTATAGGATCACATTATGGTGAGAAATGTGAGCAAAATTTGCGGCCTAGATTGAACCAGCCTTGGCTTATTATCATATCCGATAACATTGAGCGTATGTATGTCCTAAGCCACGTTTCCATTGGACTTATTTTGGTCAAAGTAACCGAGACGATGGTTACTTTAACCATATTAAGTGAGTCTGCTGAGTCTGCTGAAGCGTTGTTTATCTATACGGGAAGTGGTAACCTCAAATGTCACGCAGAGCGCCCTCATGAGCCGTTATATAGCCAGCTCGGTTACTTTAACCATCGTCTCGGTTAAATTTGACCGACTCAAAAGTCCAAGTGGGAACGACGGTCAAATTTGACCATTAGAAATTTAACCATCGTCTCGGTTAAATTTTAGTCCAGTGGAAATACGGCTATAGTTAAGACAGAATCGTGTCCCAGCTCTTGAGAGGTATGTCCAGGCTGTGAGCTCAAAACTCAAAATTTCCCTCCACAGGCCTCATGACAGGGATGAGTGTTTGGCGTTTGAATCTGCGTTCCCGCACTGATTTCATCATCAAGCCAGCTGACAAAGGCTCCACTGTGGTAGTCATGCATGAACTGCCAGAAGTACATCCATGAAGCACACCGCCAGCTTAATAACCCCACTAACTATGATTGTCTCAATTCAGACCTTACAGGTAAATTCTCAGAGATACATCAGGTGTTGGATGGCGTGCACTCTCGTGACCAGCTCAGCAAGAAAGTTCATAAATTCATCTCCCACTGATTGCAGAACTGCAAGATTTTACCTTCTCCCTAAGATTCACAAAGCCAGCAACCTGGGTAGACCCATCATGTCTGGCAATGGATCTCCTACTGAACATATATCCTTATTCATCGACTCCTTTCTCAAGCCCCTTGTCCCACAGATCCCATCGTACATCCATGACACGCCCGACTTCCTTAGAATGTAGGAAGACATCAAGGACTAGGTTCCCAACACAGCCATCATTGGCACCATTGATCCTCCCTGTATACTAACATGAGGAAGGAAGTCTTGCTTGCTCCTCAGCTTTGGTCAGAAGTGGACACTCCTCCCCCCCCCTTTATGACATTGTTACCCTAATAAGACTTGTATCAATCACTTCGCGCCAGGACCTCCGAATCCGGAGCTCCATTGGCTTGACTATGTGACGGGGCCCTCCGAATCCGGGCACCACTATTGTCCACATTCTAAACAAAGACCCTTTTCAGCTTAGAACAAAGCAATTCCAATCAGTATAAAGACCCTTTTTGACGCAAGTTGCCACATGAATTGCAACATTTTAGCAGCAGTAATTGTGCAATTGTGTGACTTTTACTGTAGATGATCGAGGGATATCGCGCCGCAACTGAAAGCACGCGGGGACATTGTCTTTGCATGCCACACAGCCCAACGGTCGTCGGTCTGGCATTGGAATTCACCCCACATTCTTTACCGTAATCTGTACGCTCGGTTGTGGCCGACCAACTCAAAGATTTGACTGCCTGGAGTGGAGGCTGGAGTCTGCGGTCAGGGATTGACAGCACCGTACACACACACACACAAGTCCGTTACGGTCCATTGATGACGCACAATGGGCCCTTTTTCGAACGGATAATCTCTTGACAAAAGCCACAACAACGTCCGAAATGTGCCAGGTTTTACTCTCTTGTACCCATAGTGTACCCTTATCGATTTATTGCACAGAAATATATTGTTCCGATTGTTTTAGCGAGATTTGAAAATGATGCATTGTTCAAAGGGAGGATCAAAGGGACGGGAGGTCCCTTTGATCCTCCCTACCCTTTTGTTTGTTTTCCCTAATCTCCCCTCCCTCAGTGTACATCTGCATCTCACTCCCTTCCCTTTTGTACTTCCTCTGTCATGTGTGTCAGGGCTTTCCTTCCCCTGACTGTGAGTGTCTATGTTTGTCCTTGTCACTTTGCCTTTGAGAAAGGTCCTGCTAGGATGGAAACGTCAGGCCCTCTCATTTTTGTGAAAGTTAAGACAGTTAAGGAAAGGAGCGAAAAGTTTATACCATTTGGAACTTCCCAATAACTATTTACCAATTTTCTTTCATCATGCGAATGGCTCGGAATGCATATGAATTCCAGTGCACAGTAAAATACTCATAAAAAGGGACTTAGTATAAATACAAGCTGCCGTGGACGAGCGCATATCAGGCCGCAAATGCTCGCATCTTGTTTGCGTTTGTAGCTTGCTGCCTGGCTGGCTTGCTGGCGGGCTGGCTGGCTGATTGGCTGATTGGTTGGCTGGCTGGCTGGCAAAAATGTTTTCACCGAGGTTACACTGAAAACCTGTTTCTCAGGCTGATTGGCTGGATGGCTAGCTGTAGCTGGGTGGCTGGCTGTAGCTGTTTGACTGGCTGGTTGGCTGGTTGGCTGGCTGGCTGGCTGGTTGGCTGGCTGGTTGGCTGGCCGGTTGGCTGGTTGGCTAGCTGGCTGGCTGGTTGGCTGGTTGGCTGGCTGGCTTGCTGGCTGACTGGTTGGTTGGCTGGCTGGTTGGCTGGCTGGTTGGCTGGCTGGCTGGCTGGCTGGATGGCTGGATGGCTGGCTGGTTGGTTGGCTGGCTGGTTGGCTGGTTGGTTGGCTGGCTGGCTGGCAGGATGGCTGGCTGGCTGGCTGGCTGGCTGGCTGGCTGGCTGGCTGGCTGGCTGGCTGGCTGGCTGGCTGGTTGGTTGGTTGGTTAGCTGGCTGGCTGGCTGGCTGGTTGGCTGGCTGGCTGGCAAAAATGTTTTCACCGAGGTTACACTGAAAACCTGTTGCACAGATTATAAGACCATATCAGACCAGACTGGCTGGGTGGTTGGCTGGCTGGCTGGTTGTACAGATTATAAGACCATATCAGACCAGACTGGCTGGGTGGTTGGCTGGCTGGCTGGCTGGTTGCACAGATCATAAGACCATAGTCCTGTCACAAGTAATTATTTTTTTGGGCAAGATACTCTGCTTGGCGAAATGTGATGGGTCTAAACCAATGACAAAAATAACAATCAGAATTTAGACGCATATAATAGATACACCTGAGTGTACATAAGGATGAATACATCCAATAAAAAGAATGCAGTGCTAGATAAAAGTGTCCGTCTATAGATTTAAACAGGTTAATATGTGACATGACAAGATATATTGAAGGTTGATCCGTGATGGGGAGATTGATCCAAAGTCTTGGGTCTGCTTCCTGCAATGATCTGCCACCCCATCCTCTCCTTGACCCACACTCCTTCATTTTGATAATGAGTTCCTGTGAGCATTTTGGATCTATTACATATTTCGATGTTCTGGTTTGTTCTGCTTTGTTTTGACAGTTTACTGGTAACACCGATGATTCTAGCAACGTAGAGAATACATTCGGGATGGCACTGCATACCAGATACATACGCATTCTGCCCACTGCCTGCAATGACGAATATTGCTGCCTGCGTTTTGAGTTGCTTGGATGCAACTAAAGAATAAACCAATCCTGAAGTCAGTCATGAAGTCAACTTTAATCATATCACTTTGGCAGTCATCTGTGTACATTGTTGATCATTCTATGATTATAAAGACACTTAACCAGTTCCTTCATGCACTCTATTCCTACACACAAACAACCTATAATAAAAGTCTACGTCAAACATATGCACATACATTCCGATGGCTCTCATGTTTCAGAAATAAAACTTACCAGGGTATTCTTAACTTTCACATAAAGTCAGGGTAATTATGGGATGTATGACTTTATAAGGTCAATGTCTGCCATATAAGGTCAGTGCTTCGCAAATATCCAGACGTCACAAGAACAAAAGTATGACAAGAAGAAGTACTACCAATACATCCAATGGGAATTATAACGAGATGTGCAACATATGTAGGAAATGAAATCCTATAATCACGTTCCAATCGTTCTTTCATCAGAAAATGTTCCACATCAAAGCATTATAATAACGTTTCAATTCACAATTGTATATCAACTTAAATATTTGATTGATGTGAAAGTTGTTTAGGTATAGATTTGACCTTCATTGACAGTTGACTAGTCTTTACCGTCAGTAAAACTGATTGCAGTAAGCAAATGTACATGCGATGATTGGATAGACTTACACTGATGCAATGTAGACATAACTCTGTTTGCTGCATTGTCCAAAACTGTTTGTTTGTAGAAGGAAGCCTGTAATCTATAGTGGCCTTCACTGCACAACAATTGAATCCAGCACATGACCTCAACCAGCTTGATGGTCAAGTGAGTAAGAAAACTAAAGGACTAAGTTACTGCCTTGGTTTAGGATCCTACCTGAAATGTCTGTATTATTAAGCAGTGAATTAGGCAGAGAATGGCGTATACAGTGTTAACTACACAATGAGTAGACCTGTCTATCATTGAATTACATTCTTACCCACTAATATCATGTTGATGAAAAGAAATGTCTGGAAATCTGGCAGAGAAAGATTATTATACATGTTCAACTTGTATGATCATGAGCAACTGCGATTTAGCTGAAAGGAATGATTGGGTAGCATAACATTCATTTTGGAGTGACCCTATACATGATATTAGTCAAGATTCTTAATGAAACTGATTGCGTCTAGGTAGCCATACGTGGCAATCGGCCTTTGAAATGATTGTTATCGCAAAGCATGTTTTAATTGTTTAAATCCATATCTTTATCAACTCGGAAAAAGTTGTGTGAATTTGACCAGTTGAATTCATTCTTTCTTCTTGAATTTAAATTCAACTCAGTTTTTCGGATTTCTAAATGATTCGTGCAAAAATGTTATAATTTGCTTAGTAACAAAGTTAGTGGGTCTAAACATCCATAGAAAAACCTTTGAGAAAGGTCCTGTAATCTGTAAAAAATATAATCAAATCATTCTAAAATTTTGGATTCTGTATATCAAATTGTTGATTCATTTTAACGTTATTTTTGGCTTGAATTTACTTTAATTGACAGTCAAAAGTAAAAAACAAAAAAACAAAAAAAAATGTAAAGAGAATGATTGGATATAGACTTATACTGATTACTATTATAGTTTATAATGTAAATATTATTTTCTTTGCTGTATTGTACAAATAATGATTGGTATCTATTTTGTTGGGTTTGAATTTCATGGTATGATCATAGCTCTCGCTGCTAAGCAAATTTAAATCCACCATAGTGCCTTGACCAGCTCTGTGGTGAAATGGTTCAAACAACTGAACTTGTAGTAAAGGTTTCAATTTCCACATGTGTACCTGTGTGTATTTACCAGGTAGACAATCGGACAAAGCATTGAGCATAAAGTGCTAACTATACAGGGGATAGAGCAAACCCTACTTGAATTTCATTCTCACAAACTCAAATCATGTCCATGGAAGGAAGCTTTTTGGAAGACAGTTTTGACAGAGGAAGGCTGTTATGATTCTTTGTATAAGATTATATGAATGTAAAATATTGAAGAAAAAAATAGGTTTGTGTATAGTATAAATGCTGATTTTATGTATCACGCTGATATTATAGAGGTTCAGATGAAGGTCACTATAGCATAACATTGTTGGGAATGACAACTTCTACAAGCGACTAAGATTTGGCTTGTGCTTGTGTTATGTAACATTCATTTAGGAGTGACCCCATATGACATTTGTGAGGATCCCAATGATGAAGACTTTTTTGTCAGCAAACTTGAAGCTTGTATAAAGAACACTCATCTGACCTTGAAGTTATTAGCACCAAAATACATGTATATAATATGTAAAGTAATTAAAATCATTTTCAAATTCGTGTAAATTTCACTATTTTATTGGTTTTAATTAGCATCTTCAAATTCGTGTGAATTTCACCATTTTCAGTTTTTCCTCCTAATTTTAATATCAATTTGTGCATAGATTTGTAAATAATGTAAACATGTTCTGAACTCCTCGGTGACTAGAATGTCTGGAAATGAACAAATCGTGTTCCCGATGTCTGGAACCAAGCAAGGAAATTCTTGGTCAAACATACATATGCAAGATTTGATTAAGTTCTGCTACACAATAGATTCTACATTGATTTGTCTAAATCCAATTTGTATAAAATTCATGATCAAAGATTGGCCAACTTATTATAATTAATTGATACAGTCATGCCTCAAGGGAATCAACTCAGTCCCTGCAAACATTCTAAGTCAGGTCATTCTCGTCAGTGAGTAGTTTGTAATATTTTACTATTGCAATGGTTTATGATATTCTGATCACATATCCATGGCATTTTTCAGGTGTGATATTGGTCTGTGATTGATTTGAAAGGTTATCATAAATTTTAGGATTAGTCTGAAGAATTTGGGAATGCACAATGTGCTCTACAGTCAATCGTAACTAAAATGGGTCATCTATTGGGAGTTCAGTAATGATAAATTGTACAGTGCCTCTTGAGATCCAAACTTGATTCAGATTGGTCCGACTCTAAAAAAAAAAAACCACCAAATTCTTGATTTATTCAACACGTAATAATGTAAGATCCTACATTTCGGGAAAAAAAGAAGGAATTTTTAACAGAGAAATTAATACATGTAGATCAAACAAATCAGAGAATTAAAAGAAAATGACTGGAAACTTCTGAAAAATGGCAAAACATTTTTTGACTGGACCGGGACTTGACCCCGAGACCTCTGGCGCCAGTCACAATATTTGGATAAATGCTTCTGACTGGCGCCCCCAGCCCGGCGAAGATGGTAGTCTCTTTGGGAAGATGACACTCAGGTAGTAAGAGTACTGGTACATTAACCCTCAAAGAGCCGGGTTATTTTGACCAACTCACAGCCAGGGGGGGGCGGGGGATTGATTGGTAGTAGTACAGTATACTGTTTACTGACCACAGTAAAAAACATTAAAGGGTCAGATAAAACGTGTATGTACGCACAAACAACTGCACTGGACAAAGGTTGTTAACTTGTTACTGAGGGTTGACTGTAAGCAATGATTGGGTGGCATAACATTCATTTTGGAGTGACCCTATATGTGATATTTGTCAAGATTCCTAATGAAACTGGTTGCATCTAGGTAGCCATACGTGGCAATCGGCCTTTGAAATGATTTATATCACAAAGCATGTTTTTTTGTTTAATTTTTTTAAATCCTTATCTTGATCAACTCGGAAATAGTTTTGTGAATTTGACCAGTTTGATTCATTCTTTCCTCTTGATTTTGAATTCAACTAGAAATTTTCGGATTTCTAAATGATGCATGCAAAAATGTTGCAATTTGCTTAGTAACAAGAATGATCTGAATTTAACAAAGTTAGTGGGTCTGAACATACATATAAAAACCTTTGAGAAAGGTCCTGCTACACATACGAGCTACATGGATTTGTTTAAATCTAACTTTCATAATAATCTTGATCAAAGTTTGGCTAACCTATAATAATTGACGCAGTCATGCTTCAAGGAAATCAACTCAGTCCCTGCTAGGAATAAAACAACAGTGCCTCTAAACATTCTAAGACGTGTATAGGTCAGGTCATTCTCGTCAGTGAGCAGTTTGTGACATGTTTGTATTGCTTATTGATATTCCTAAGGGACTTACAGTAGGAAGTGTTTGTGGCAAGATTTCATTTGAAATGGCCTTTCATTATTTTCACGGTTAATCTGTAATTGCTGTAGCCCTCGGGTTGTTAAAAAAAATTAATCAAATCATTCTAAAAAAATTGACTTTTGTATATAAAATTGTTGATTCATTTTAACGTCATTTTTGGCTTGAATTTACTTTAATTGACAGTTAAAAGTAAAAAAAGAAAAGAAAAAAAATGTAAAGAGAATGATTGGATATAGACTTAAACTGATTACTAATGTAGTTTATAATGTAAATACATGTATTATTTTCTTTGCTGTATTGTATAAACAATGATTGGTATCTATTTTGTTGGGTTTGACTTTCATGGTATGATCATAGCTCTCGCAGCTAAACAAATCTAAATCCACCATAGTGCCTCGACCAGCTCTGTGGTGAAATGGTTCAAACAACTGAACTTAAAGAAGTAGTCAAGGTTTCAATTTTCACATGGGTACCTGTGTATATTTACCAGGTAGGCAATCAGGTAAAGCATTGAGCATAAAGTGCTAACTATACAGGGGATAGAGCAAACCCTACTTGAATTTCATTCTCACCAACTCAAATCATGTCCATGGAAGGAAACTTTTTGAAAGACAGTTTTGACAGAGGAAGGCTATTATGATTCTTTGTATCAGATTATATGAATGTAAAATATTGAAAAAAGTAATAGGTTTTTGTATAGTATAAATGCTGATTTTTTGTATCACGCTGATATTATAGAGGTTCAGATGAAGGTCACTAGCATAACATTGTTGGAAATGACAACTTCTACAAGCGACTAAGATTTGGCTTGTGCTTGTGTTATGTAACATTCATTTAGGAGTGACCCCATATGACATTTGTGACGATCCCAATGATGAAGACTTTTTTGTCAGCAAACTTGAAGCTTGTATAAAGAACACTCATCTGACCTTGAAGTTATTAGCACCAAAATACATGTATATAATATGTTAAGTAATTAAAATCATTTTCAAATTCGTGTAAATTTCACTATTTTATTGGTTTTAATTAGCATCTTCAAATTCGTGTGAATTTCACCATTTTCAGTTTTTCCTCCTAATTTTAATATCAATTTGTGCATAGATTTGTAAATAATGTAAACATGTTCTGAACTCCTCAGTGACTAGAATGTCTGGAAATGAACAAATCGTGTTCCAGATGTCTGGAACCAAGCAAGGAAATTCTTGGTCAAACATACATAGGCCATATGCAAGATTTGATTAAGTTCTGCTACACAATAGATTCTACATTGATTTGTCTAAATCCAATTTGTAGAAAATTCATGATCAAAGATTGGCCAACTTATTATAATTAATTGATACAGTCATGCCTCAAGGGAATCAACTCAGTCCCTGCAAACATTCTAAGTCGGGTCATTCTCGTCAGTGAGTAGTTTGTAACATTTTACTATTGCAATGGTTTATGATATTCTGATCACATATCCATGGCATTTTTCAGATGTGTAATATTGGTCTATCTGTGATTGATTTCAAAGGTTATCATCAATTTTAGGATTAGTCTGAAGAATTTGAGTACGCACAATGTGCTCCACAGTCAATCGTAACTAAAATGGGTCATCTATTGGGAGTTTAGTAATGATAAATTTTACAGTGCCTCTTGAGATCCAAACTTGATTCAAATTGGTCCGACTCTTAAAAAAACCCACTAAATTCTGGATTCATTCATCACGTAATAATTTAAGATCCTACATTAAAAAAAAAAAATTAACAGAGAAATTAATATAGATCAAACAAATAAGAGAAGAAAACTTACTGGAAACTTCTGAAAAATGGAAAAGAAAATTTGACTGGACCGGGACTTGACCACGAGACCTCGGGCACCAGTCACAATATTTAGTTAAATGCTTCTGACTGGCACCCCAGCCAGGCGAAGATGGTAGTCTCTTTGGGAAGATCGCACTCAGGTGGAAAGAGTACTGATACATTAACCCTCAAAGAGCCGGGTTATTTTGACCATCTCACAGCCAGAGGGGGGGGCAGATTCCGCCCCTCCCCCCCTCAGATCTCAGTCGTTCAATGATGGATTCAAATGGTATTTGGCAGGGTAATAGAAAATAACATAATGAACTTTGTGTAAGATTTCATTTGAAAAAAAATAATGTTTTGCCTAATTATAGCTCATCAATTTTTCCTGATTCCATTTTTTTTGCATTTTGAAGATTTTTTTATTGAATTTCCTATGTTTTTTATTGAATTTCCACAATTTGCATACATTTTACAATGAAACACGAAGAACCAATAATTGCATACAGCAATATTAATAATGAGCTAATCATGTAAAAGAATTTCTGAAAAGAAATACCCGATGCACCATGGATGCTATGCTTTTATGTAGTGTAAGTCAATGGAAAAAAATCCGTCAAACTATACCATGGCCCTGAAAAATTTTCATTGTCAGAGAATAGCACCTCCAATTTCAATACAATTTGTGTCAATATGTGCCCAAGAAGATTGCCAAAAAAGTCATAAATCCTCAACACGCAGAAAAAAATCACTGAGACACTATATAAACTCAATACAGGGGGAGCGGAATCCACCCCCGGCTCTTTGAGGGTTAAGCTAGAAGTCTGAGGTTCAAGTCCCAGTTTAGTTCAATTGGCTGACATTTCCAAAATTATTTTAGGGGGGAATTAATACTTGAGTGGGCCTGGAATTTAACCCCATACCTCTATTCAAAAGGGATCTACCATGAGACTTATCCTTCTCTTAATTGTGGGCTTCTCAAGTAATCAACTACATGTATCATTGCTGGGGTGGAGGTACAAGGCAGGACCTGCCTATATCAACCATTAAATCCGTGGCATTTAAATATTTTTGGGAATGGAAAAAGGATTGCAAACTTATATGGTTGCGGTGTTTCGATATCCACACATCTCAATTCCACTTTTCATTGATATAAATTGTTTCATTCCTTTTGCACCAATTTTGAGACCATTGTGTCTTAATTATTCATTTCAAATAAATCCTTATAATTGTGATAACATTAACCTGTCTGTGTCAAAGATATATTTTCTTTGAGTCTTTTTTATTTTTCAATTTTCAAGTGTTTAGCAAATGGCAATATACCCTATACAGATTTACAATAGTGTGTTATAAGCTATTGGAGGTTTGAACACCAGACTAATGCAATATAATCATTGATTGGAAAACAACATATCAAAAACCCGCCGAACTGCATAATCAAAGCATTGTGCCAGTTCTGCGCCAATTCCAGAAGCCATGAAGTGATCGATAGGCAAACCACAATAGCAGAGTGTCTGCAGCAAGGTTGCCTATTACTTTCTATGCCCCCTTGTCATTTCTGTAAGGCATCCATCATTACTACTGTGTACAACAGAAGACCTATGGTGATTATGCTCAATTATAATGAACCTATAGCAAAACCCATCTTTCCTAACTGGTCTTTCTGATAGCCTTAAAGGTCAAGTGTCACGAGGCAATTTATGCAGGCAATATAAGGCCACAACTGCACTGCAATGCTTGAGTAATAACACAAACCAAATGTACATGTATAATGACAGTGGTACACACTGCTCTACTGATTTGAATCTCCACACGACTTGACCAGCTCGGTGGTCCAGTGGTTGAGACGTTTGCACTAGAAAGCAGGAGTTGCGGGTTCAAATCGCGCCCATGCAAGCTGCCTGTACTTTTCCAGCAGGCAATTGGGCGAAGCAAACCCTTGTTTAAGCATTTACACAATCTTAGTGTGTGCTTGCGGCCATAAAGCGTTACACACAGTCCAGTATGCTCGACAATTCCTTCCATTCTCCCTTTAATGTTGAATTTAAACCAAACCTGAAACCAAAACTTGATTGGCTCAACCTTGAATTGGCCCCATAATCAAGTTTTGTGCAAAATCAAGAGTTGATAAAGCCCCCCCCAAGAAAAGAAAAGACAGCCAGCAAACTTTGCATCTGAAGAGTGGACAATGCACTTGGTGGATGTTCTTTCCTTTGAATTTGGGTGATTTAATATTAGTAAGCTCTCCCTAAATTGGGTTCCCAATGATTAACGTGTATGGCTGACTGTGATGAAATCAACCGCCCCAGTCTGAATTTCAGTGACTGACTGGTTGACACGGCTGAGTTGCCATTTGAACTAGGTACACTGCGTGCCTGTACATCGCAGAATGGAAGCTCCTTGACAAGACGGCAGCCCACGAACAGCAAGGGCAGGGCCTTTCAGTACTGAGAAAGATTCTGATGAAAAAGTCCCTAATGCTTAATGTTTTTGTTTTTTTGGCTTTATACATTCCAACAGGTTTTCCGAATGGGCTGCCTTGATTGTGAAGATCCGTTGACTGGTTCCCATCTGTTGTTAAGTCTACTTGGACCGGTATCCTAACATCTCATAACCTGTTGGCTGGTGCCAGTCTGTGCTTTTGCTTTGGCTTGTATGGGTCTGCTTGGACTGGTACCTGATATCTCAGGCCGTTGGCTGGTGCCATTTGTGCTTTGGCTTGTATATATAAGGGCCCTTTTCCAAAGCCCGGCTTAGGCTCAGGCTCCAGCTTTGTCCCTGGTTCTTTCATCCATTTCAAATACAAGGCATGAAAACAGGAAGCCTTTGCCATCATTTTTGAATGTTTTACTGAGTTTTGAAAAGGAATCCAAAGCTTCAACTTCAACAAAGAACTCCAACTTGTATTTCAGCATTTGGATAACTGAGACGAAGCCGGAGCCGAAGCCTAAGCCGGGTTTTGGAAAAGGGCCCTAGTCTACTTGGACTGGTACCATGACATCTCAGCCCATTGGCTGGTGCCAGTCTGTGCTTTGGCTTGTATAGGTCTACTTGGACTGGTACCCTGACATCTTCTAGTCTGTTGGCTGGTGCCAGTCTGTGCTTTGGCTTGTATAGGTCTACTTGGACTGGTACCCTGACATCTCCTAGTCTATTGCTGGTGCCAGTCTGTGCTTTGGCTTGTATAGGTCTACTTGGACTGGTATCCTGACATCTCCTGGTCTGTTAGCTGGTGCCAATCTGTGCTTTGGCTTGTATAACTCTACTTGTAAATGGTATGCCTCAGTGCTGCACAGTTAGACATTATTTTTGTGAAGCCAAAGCCTCCAAACACATGTCAAATTTGGCACAGTGGACTTGTACATATTTTGGCATCAAGGAATAAATGGTAAATGTGCTTTAGAAACAATTGTTGTCTGCCATTTGTTTATTTCAGAGTTCTAGTCTGACCCATCAAATAACAAGGACCATGTTTGATTTCTGGATCGTTCAAGCCACGTCACACAAGACTATATTTACAAGCAATCAGTTGCTTGCAATCTTTGAGAGGAAGTTCATGAAACTTCCTAATCATCAGCTTATGCCTGAGGAGGATAAGACAATGTCTGCAAACAAAATCTTTGTGTTATTACTCAAGCATTGCTTTTGCATGCAGTGCAGTTGTGGCCGTATGTTGCCTGCATAAATTGCCTCGTGACACTTGACCTTTAGGGCTATCAGAAAGACCAGTTAGGAAAGATGAGTTTTGCTATAGGCTCATTATAATTGAGCATAATCACCATAGGTCTTCTGTTGTACACAGTATATAGCAATGATGGGTGCCTTACAGAAATGACAAGGGGACATAGAAAGTAAAAGGCAACCTTGTTGCAGACACTCTGCTATTGTGGTTTCCCTATCAATCACTTCATGGCTACTGGAATTGCTGCAGGAATGGCCCAATGCATTGATTATGCAGTTAAGCGGGTTTTTGACATGTTGTTTTCCAGTCAATGCTTATATTGCATTAATAAAAATGACTCAAAGAAAATATATCTTTGACACAGACAGGTTAATGTTATCACAATTATAAGGATTTATTTAAAATGAATAATTGAGGCACAATGGTCTCAAAATTGGTGCAAAAGGAATGAAACAATTTATATCAATGAAAAGTGGTTTTGAGATGTGTGGATATCGAAACACCGCAACCATATAAGTTTGTTATCCTTTTGCAATCCCCAAAATAGTCAGAGATTTAATGGTTGATATAGGCAGGTCCTGCCTTGTACCTCCACCCCAGCAATGATACATGAAGTTGATTACTTGAGAAGCCCACAATTAAGAGCAGGATAAGTCTCATGGTAGATCCCTTTTGAATAGAGGTATGGGGTTCAATTCCAGGCTCACTCAAGTATTAATTGCTCCATAAGATAATTTTTAAAAATGTCAGCCAATTGAACTGAATTGGGACTTGAACCTCAGACTTCTAGCTTAACCTTCAAAGAGCCGGGCTGGATTCCGCTCCCCCCTGTATTTTTTGTATATAGTGTCTCAGTGATTTTTTTCTGCGTGTTGAGGATTTATGACGTTTTTGGCAATCTTCTTGGGCACATATTGACACCAATTTTATTGAAATTGGAGGTGCTATTCTCTGACAATAAAAATTTTTCAGGGCCATGGTATACTTTGACGGATTTTTTTCCATTGAGTAACACTACACAAAAGCATAGCATCCATGGTGCATAGGGTATTTCTTTTCATAATTCTTTTACATGATTAGCTTATTATTAATATTGCTGTGTGCAATTATTGGTTCTTCGTGTTTTATTGTAAAATGTATGCAAATTGTGGAAATTCAATAAAAAAACATAGGAAATTCAATAAAAAATCTTCAAAAAGCAAAAAAAATTAAATCATGAAAAATTGATGACCTATAATTAGACAAAACATCATTTTTTTCAAATAAAAAAAATCTTACACAAAGTTCATTATGTCATTTTCTATTACCCTGCCAAATACCATTTGAATCCATCATTGAACGACCGAGATCTGAGGGGGGCGGAATCTGCCCCCCCCCCGGCTGTGAGATGGTCAAAATAACCCGGCTCTTTAAGGATTAATGTATCAGTGCTCTTACCACCTGAGTGCCATCTTCCCAAAGAGACTACCATCTTCGCCTGGTTGGGGGCGCCAGTCAGAAGCATTTAACCGAATATTGTGACTGGCGCCCGAGGTCTCGTGGTTAAGTCCCGGTCCAGTCAAATTTTCTTTTCCATTTTTCAGAAGTTTCCAGTCAGTTTTTTCTCTGATTTGTTTGATCTATATTAATTTCTCTGTTAAAATTTCATTTTTTTTAAAATTTAGGATCTTACATTATTTCGTGTTGAATATATCAAGAATTTAGTGGTTTTTTAAGAGTCAGACCAATTTGAATCAAGTTTGGATCTCAAGAGGCACTGTACAATTTATCATTACTAAACTCCCAATAGATGACCAATTTTAGTTACGATTGACTGTAGAGCACATTGTGCATACCCAAATTCTTCAGACTAATCCTAAAATTGATGATTACCTTTCAAATCAATCACAGATAGACCAATATTACACATCTGAACAATGCCATGGATATGTGATAAGAATATCATAAACCATTGCAATAGTAAAATGTTACAAACTACTCACTGACGAGAATGACCTGACTTAGAATGTTTGCAGGGACTGAGTTGATTCCTTTGAGGCATGACTGTATCAATTAATTATAATAAGTTGGCCAAACTTTGATCATGAATTTTATACAAATTGGATTTAGACAAATCAATGTAGAATCTATTGTGTAGCAGAACTTAATCAAATCTGGCATATATATGTTTGACCAAGAATTTCCTTGCTTGGTTCCAGACATCTGAAACACGATTTGTTCATTTCCAGACATTCTAGTCACTGAGGAGTTCAGAACATATTTGCATCATTAAAAAATCTATGCACAAATAGATTTCAAAATTAGGAGGAAAACATGAAAATGGTGAAATTCACACAAATTTGAAGATGCTAATTAAAACCAATAAAATAGTGAAATTTACACGAATTTGAAAATGATCTTAAAATTTAGTGGGCCTGACGTTTCGATCCTAGCAGGACCTTTATCAAAGGCAGAGTGACAAGGACAAAACAGATACATGTACACGAAGGAAGGGGGGAGAGAGTGAATAGGACACGGATGAGAAACACAGGACAAAGAGTGAAGCTGGTAGAGAGAGATCAAAGGGAAGGGCAAGGAGTAGGGTAGGGATTAGTGAGAAGAGGGGGAAAGATCAAAGAGAAGGGCAAGGAGTATAGGGTAGGGATTCGTGAGAAGAGGGGGAAAGATCAAAGAGAGAAGTGTGAAGGACTGAACACAAAAAAAGGATTATCAGAAAGCTGCATGGTGTTAGTCATTACCCTCCTGGATGTTGAGACCATGTGGTTGAATAGTCCGAAGAAGATTCATCCACATTTTCTCACGGCTAAGACGGACAGCATTACTACGGTGACCAAGTGATTCTATGCCCAGTATACACTCATATCTGATATCGAATGATCAGGGAGATTGAAGTGATACCAAACAGGGGTGTCCATTTTACCGGTTTTGATAGTAGACCTATGGCCATAGATCCGTTTTTTGAGGGTGTTTTTGGTCTCGCCAACATACTGAATATTACAAACTCTACAAGAGATGAGGTATATGATGAGGTAGTGCACGTGATGGAGCCATAGGTCGTGTGGGTAGTTCCAGAAGAATATCCATTGAAAGAGTCTATTTCCTTGACATGTGTCTTGCAAACAATGCATTTCGAGGTACACTTAAATGTACCAAATTATTTTAGTTGGAGGTGAAGTGTCCAAAGGGGAACCTCTGCTCGGACAATTAAGTCACGCAGGTTACGGGGGCGCCTGAAAGCCAAAACAGGCGAATTTGGAATGGCATCAGCCAGACGATCTGAAGTGTGGAGAATATGGTGGTTTTCCTTAGTTATCTTCCTGAGAGGAGGAAGAGAAGGGTGGTAGGAAGTAATTAAGGGAACCTTGGGCTTGTCCTTGGGACCTGGTGGCTTTTGTTTTAGTGCCGAACTTCTGGGAATGGAATAGACTTTAGCAATGGAGTTCTTCACTTGGCGAGAACTATAGCCTCTAACAACCAAGTTACTGGCCAATACACGTGTATGGCGGCGAAAGTCAGACTCGTTGGAACATATGCGCCTCAATCTGAGGGCCTGGCTGTAAGCTATACCAGTCTTACAGTGTCTAGGGTGACAACTGAAGGAAAGGAGGAATGGAGATATTGATGAGTGTCGGTGGGCTTAAAATACAAGTCAGTAGTGAGTGTATTGAGGTCTTTCCGGACGGTGACGTCCAGAAACGTCTTGGCCGTGAGAAAATGTGAATGAAGCGTCTTCGGACTATTCAACCACATGGTCTCAACATCCAGGATGGTAATGACTAATACCATGCAGCTTTCTGATAATCCTTCTTTTGTGTTCACTCTTCCACACTTCTCTCTTTGATCTTCCCCCTCTTCTCACTAATCATGCATACCCCACTCCTTGCCCTTCCCTTTGATCTCTCCCTACCAGCTTTACTCTTTATGCTTTGTTTCTCATCCGTGTCCTATTCACTCTCTTCCCCCTTCCTTGGTGTACATGTATCTGTTTTGTCCTTGTCACTCTGCCTTTGAGAAAGGTCCTACTAGGATCAAAACGTCATACCAACTAAATGTTGAGATTTTATTAAACATGGACAAAAACTACAATTTGACGGCGTATCATTAGATTTAATAAATGTTTATCATCCAATTTGTTTTGGAATGTCGATATTTTTTGGTAATCTGTTTATTATTTTTTGGCATATCGGTATTTTACCCTGCTTATCAGCATTTTATTTTTGCGTATCGGCTTTACTCGATCCTTCAGCGTATCGACCCGATACGCAAGTCTGTACGTGGGGAGATCATGTTGCTTTTACACTACGTCTACAGTACATTACAAGACCGCAGCGCTGCACTCAAAACAGGATCACACACCATGTCTCTGCCAGGGTTGTTCACAAACGGCCGAGAACGCGCGTGCCCGAACTTGACCACGCGCACAGTGAACCATTGAAATAAGCAGACGTACTGCGTGGACTAAATAAACACCATGGATTGACTAGTATCCACTTCAGCCTCAATTTCATTCTTTATCGTGAAAAGAATAGTGATATACAAAAATGTTGCAAACTGCTTACAGGCTAAAATTACCAAAATGCAAATCATAAAATTTAGCGGGGCTGACGTTTCGATCCTAGCAGGAACTTTCTCAAAGGCAGAGTGACAAGGACAAAACAGATACATGTACACGAAGGAAGGGGAAGACTGGAGTGAATAGCACACTAATTAGGCACTAATTAGTGAAAAGAATTTGCCCTCTCCAAAATTGGGCCTGCCCATAGGATACATGAGTTGGATTGTGGAAGAAAAATCCAACTTTTCACAAAACTGTAGGGTACATTTTGTTTTTACGGAGCACTATTGTCAGCATGGTGCTAGCGATCGAGTTGCCCATTTTCGACGATTTGGGGTCAAAAATGGCGCTCGTAATGAGAGTCCTAATTAGACACTAATTAGTGAAAAGAATTTGCCCTCTCCAAAATTGGGCCTGCCCATAGGATGGATGAGTTGGATTGTGGAAGAAAATTGCAACTTTTCTCAAAACTGTAGGGTACGTTTTGTTTTTACGGAGCACTACTGTTACAGTAAGTGTTAGCATGGTGTTAGCGAGTTGCCTATTTTTGACGATTTGGGGTCGAAAATGGTGCTCATAATGAGAGTCCTAATTAGACACTAATTAGTGAAAAGAATTTGCCCTCTCCAAAATTGGGTCTGCCCATAGGATAGATTAGTTGGATTGTGGAAGAAAAATCCAACTTTTCTCAAAATTGAAGGGTACATTTTGTTTTTACTGAGCCTGCCCATAGGATGGATGAGTTGGATTGTGGAAGAAAAACCCAACTTTTCTCAAAACTGTAGGGTACATTTTGTTTTTACGGAGCACTACTGTCAGCATGGTGCTCGCGAGTTGCCCATTTTCGACGATTTGGGGTCGAAATTGGCGCTCATAAAGCGAGTTCTAATTAGACACTAATTAGTGAAAAGAATACGCCCTCTCCAAAATTGGGCCTGCCCATGGGTTGGATGAGTTGGATTGTGGAAGAAAAATCCAACTTTTCTCAAAATTGTAGGGTACATTTTGTTTTTACGGAGCACTAGTTTTAGCATGGTGCTAGCGAGTTGCCCATTTTCGACGATTTGGGGTCCAAAATGGCGCTCATAAAGCGAGTCCTAATTAGACACTAATTAGTGAAAAGAATATGCCCTCTCCAAAATTGGGCCTGCCCATAGGATGGATGAGTTGGATTGTGGAAGAAAAACCCAACTTTTCTCAAAATTGTAGGGTACATTTTGTCTTAACGGAGCACTACTGTCAGCATGGTGTTCGCGGGATGCACATTTCCGACGATTTGATGTCGAAAATGGCGCCCATCATTAGAGTCCTAATAAGACACTAATTAGTGAAAAGAATTTGCCCTCTCCAAAATTGGGCCTGCCCATGGGTTGGATGAGTTGGATTGTGGAAGAAAAATCCAACTTTTCTCAAAATTGTAGGGTACATTTTGTTTTTACTGAGCATTTGTTGTCACGTACTTAAATCTTTGGCAAATTTTGGGGCTTTTTTTTAGAGTCGCATTTTGTCCCTCAATTTGCCTAGAAAAACTCAGTCGAAGGGGCTGTAAAGGATATATTTATTAGATTACATACTCTTGTTGAAGATTGATGTGTTAAAGTTCATGTTATGTGCTGGAATAATTTTATTTCGTTGAAAAACGGACCCGATGCACGTCGGAAAAAGGGCCTCCTTTTGCCGCATGCGTTCTAGGTTTGTGTGAATGTGCGGCTGAATACGCGGCTGGGATTTTGGGCCGAATACGCGGCTACCTTGAGCCAGGTAATGTTACACAGAAGCCTATGGGGAAAAAACATACAACTAAAGGTAGTTATCTGTGGGGTTCTGGTCGGCCGGTGTCGAGCAGCGGACGACGTAGAACGTAACTCGTAAGTTCCACACTTTTTAGACCGTGGACCAATCGAAAAAGCTCACCGTTTAGTTATTATTTTGATCGGACTCAACTCAGACGGCCAACTGATAGTCAAACCATGGTCAAACAAACTGCTGTCAAAAAATCGGGAAAATCGATTGGTGGATGTTATTTTGAGAAGATATAGTTTTTAAATTGCCGTACGTGGCTGCATTGATTACGCATGACCGAGTTGACCTTTAGACATTTCATTCTCAGATTATACCATTCTATCTCAAGGGGGTATCAACTTTATTTAGTATTTTTTTTAGAAAACAAATGGGTAATAATTATGTAATCACGGAAAGAAAATCACTTGATTGTAAAGTAAACAATATTTTAGGAGTAATTTAGATAAAGATGTTCTTAATTAAAACTAAAGGAGCGAAATTTGAATAATTAACGCCACAATCTCATTTGCATCCCCCCTCTTGGGGAATGCCTTGCTCCGGGAAGTTCACGTGTTACGCCGGTACAGCTGAACTGCACGATCCCTCCCACATCCTCTCAAGGAGTTTGTGCGCCAACTCAAAACTAAGTAAGCTTAAAAACTGCATTAATTTTCTTCAAAATAATGTACTAAAAAAAACTGCTATCGGATGGTAAACTTGGCAAGTGCATATCGTATTGTTCGGAAATGTTTTAGCTTAATTTACGCCGTAAAAATGTTGGGAAAAACAACTTTAAATTAATCCACATACTGTACTGACGGCCGACCCCTCAACTTAAAATTGCACCCACCTACTGTACTGTGTCTGTACTTAGTGTAATGTAACTTAATTTAATTATGCTGAAACATCTGTGTTGTGTTTGAGGTTTTTTTCTCAGTTTCCCTTTCCTTTGTTTAATCTTAAACAGTTTTACCAGCACTCAGCAGGAGGATAAGACCTGACTTAATGAGCAGCATGGTGTCTAGTCAGTAGTTGCGGTAACCGTAACCCTCATCCTCCCGAAGGTCGGAGACCTGAGGTCTCCGACCTTCGGGAGGATGAGGGTTACGGTTACCGCAACTACATGGTGTCCAGATAATTTTGTTAACACCTCCTTGGGAGGTTGACCAGTACTCAGTAGTCAGTACAGTGGCAGCTGAGTAGTATTTAAAATTTAAGCCGTGTCCGCACTGGACTTATTTTTTACCGAGCCCGTGGGTAACATTCCAATGGGTAAATCTTCCCGGCGTCCGCACTTGGACTTTTCGACTCGGGTAAACTAACCGAGACAATGGGTAAAACTAACCGACTCGTGTAGATGTGTGTGTACTCTAGGTACACAAACACGTTGTTACCCTGCGCCTGCACGAGTCTTGCATACAGTAACGTAACGTGCGGGGTGCCGGATGTGGTTTTTTACCGAGTCGTTTACCGAGACGTCGTGTCCGGATTGGAGTTATCGACTCGGTTAAGCTGACCTGGTCAATTTAACCGGGCAGAAGTTGGTCGGTTAAACTACCCACTGGAGTCGGGTAAGTTACCTGGAGGAAAACTTCCTGGGCTGTCCGCACTGGACTTAAAATGGTCAATTTACCCATTTGCTCGGTTAGTTTACCCATTTTAAGTCCAGTGCGGACGCGGCTTTAGTGATTCAGAAAAGTCTCACTTTAGTGGTGTTTGAATCGCAGTTTAAATCCCACTATTATTAAATAATTCTTCATTCCGTCTGGTTTTTCGTTCTTCCAGCAGTCTGAATTAGTCCCACTTACTGGGTCGCTATAGGAGCTCCCCTTAAACGAGTTTGGAGATTATCTGTCGCACTAGCTAGTGCGACAGATAATCTCCAAACTCGTTTAAGGGGAGCTATTAGCGGCCCAGTAAGTGGGACTAAGTCTGAATAAATGTGACGAGGCCTTAAAAATAACCGCTGTATTTTCAAACTCGTACTCGTAGTGGCCAATGCAGATGCCGCCCTGTTCTTTCAACAATTTCTCTCTTCAAATATCATGTACAGTGCTCTATTTGATGTGCAGTGGATGTTGACGCTTCAAGTCCATCAGGCAAGACTGCATATATCACAACAGCAGCTGTTGTAGCAATGGCTCTTACTCTGTACCATGCACCAGCGTCGTTCTTCTCCCAAAGGGTAGGCCCTACCACTGCCACGTTTTGCTTCCACCCTTTCTGTGTTTGATCGCTTCCATACTTTGTCAAAACTCAACGTATACATAAAACAACACACCTGACTGAGCTGACCCACAACATAAGTTTTGGCTCAATCTGTCGACCATGTCATCAGAGAAACCAGGGGAAAAATGTAATGCTATTTTTTTTTCAAACATAGAGGGCAGTAATTGAAAAGAGAAATCTTTTCTCAAAAACAGCAGATTTTTGATATTTCATGGAATGTCTAAAACCATTATAAACTTCCCGATGCGTAAGTAATTGTAAGTTAGTAATTTGGAAGGTTTAGTTTGGTGTGGGTTTTTTTTCTTCAAAACTGTAGACTGCCTCATGATGCATTCCTAGCAGGACCTTACTCCAAGGCAGCCTCTTGAGAAAGGTCCTGCTTTGATTGAAACGTCGGGCCTTCGACTTTTCTCAAGTTTTGCAATTTGATAATTTAATCTCAAAACTAAGAGGGCCTGATGTTTCGATCCTAGCAGGACCTTTCTCGAGGGCCTTTCTCTCTTTGCCTTTGAGAAAAAGTCCTGCTAGGATCGAGACGTCAGGCTCTCTAACTTTTGAGATTCACGTGTAGCAGGTCATTTTAGTCAGTGAGCAGTTTGCAACAGTTTTTTTGTGTGGCTCTGCAAAGAGCCGATTACCGGCTCTTTTCGGACCCACACACCTTCTTGGTTGATTCCTTGATATCGTTTTGTTTGCCTCGTTCAGGCCAGGTTTGCGCTGGCGGAAAAGAAAGTCAAGTACAGGAGTGTGTACGTTGAGATCCACGGCCAGGAGCAGTTTGAGCCCTGGTACGTGCGCCTCAACCCCCTCATGACGGTGCCCACTCTGACGGTGAAAGACGGCAGCAAATTCATCCACTCCCAGGCCATCATCGCGTTTATCGACCAAATCACTCCAGAACGTAAGTTCAAAGGTTTGATAAGATTTGGGGTTATCCAGGAGTTTGCAATGCAGTGAAGGTTTGTGCTACTCAACTTAAAAAAAAGCACCGCATACCGAGTGCTTTGCCCAGTTGCTGTGCTGAAGAAAAAAAATCCGGGCAGCTCGGGCGGGATTTGAACCGGTGATATGTGCTTTCTAGTGCGAACCACTTGACCACTGAGCTGGTCTGGGTTGTGGGCAGTGGATTTGAATCTTTACTTTGACCAGCGACTTTGACTTCGACGAACTCGGTGGTCAAGTGGTTTAAGACGTCTGCACTAGAAAGCAGGAGTCGTGGGTTCGAATCCCGCCTGAGCTCAGCTGCCCGAATTTTTTTTCCATCAGGCATCGGGCAAAGCACTGGGCATTCGGTGCTTATAACGTCGAGCAGGGCAAACCCTCATTGCATTTGACCACATCACTGGATGTGTCCATAATGTTACGATATTCTCGCTTCCCTTGTGTTCCTGTTCCTCGTAATCTAACCACGTTCTCCTTATTTTTCCCAGTTCCTCCACTATTTCCCGATGAGAAGACGCCCGAGGGACAGAAGTGCCAGCAATTCCTGGAACTCTTCGAGACCACTAAGATAGAGCAGATCACCATGGGAACATTAATGAACCCGGAGTTCACCAAAGACTTCAAAAGTCCTGCTCGTCCCGACACTTTTGAAAGTTAGTACGGTACTTAGCCTGCTGATACAAATGAGTCTTTTTTGAGCAACTAGTCTCTGCCAGAGGTCTTTGGTTCAAGTCGCTGCAGTCAAAGTTTTCTTTGCCATTTTTTAAAATTGTTTAAAACTTCCCAGTCATTTTTTTCCCTTTGTTTGTTTGACTTGAAAAAGCTGCATCCACTTTGTGTGATCCCTGAGCTGCTGTAGCCAGGTTTACAGCAATTGGTTGTTTGCATCTGAATGAAAGCGGGGGCATGATCCCTGGAGATAGACGAATGTTACTGGTTGAATTGCTTCTGACTGGTGCCCCCACCCTGGCAAAGACTAGTTGATTATTTAGAAAAGCCACCATCTAAGGCCTTGATATCTCAGATGGTAAGAGCGCTGGTATGCAAAACCTGAGGTCCCAGGTTCTCAAGTCCTGATGCAGTTAGAGTTTACTTTGCCATTGTTGAAATGTTTTAAAAAGTTCCTAGTCAGTTTTTCCTTTATTTACTAATCTAAAATCTATTCCATCCTTATCTCCATGGCCTAATGTTATCCTATTCTTACAGCTTGATGCTTCTGTTTTTCCCCATTCTTACAGAAAGCGTCAGCTCAGGTTTAGCGACGGCCAAGCGCTACTCGGAGAAGTACGACGACCTGCGCTACGAGTATCTCAACAAGATGGCTTCGCTCAAGCAACAGCTGGACAGCATCAAGGCTGACGGTGCCTTGAAGAGCGCCCTCTATGATATGGAGAACATCCTGAGCCAGATGGAGACGGAACTTGGCAAGGCAGCTGTCGACCAGCGAGGTAGTCCACAGTTCACACAAAACCCGCGGTCAGATTCAAAGGCCCCGTATTCAAGCGGAACGACCAGAATGAAGAATCTTTTCAAAAATGCCGTTCAAGAACTTAGAATGCGCCTCAAGCCACCTCAAATGATTCTTCCCCTATTCCCGATTGGTGTATTAGCTCCCCAATGCTTGAATGTAGGCGGAACACAGTGGGCTGGAACACTTATTCGGACTCTATTTGGAATCAGGCAGAACATCCAGAATGAAGAGTCTTTCAAAAAATGCTGCTCAAAAACTTAGAATGTGCCTCAAGCCTGCCTCAAAATGTTCCCTCCCCTATTCCCTATTGGTGTATTAGTTCCCCAATGCTTGAATGTAGGCAGAACACAGTGGTCCAGAACACTTATTCGGACTCTATTTGGAATCGGGCAGAACGTCCAGAATGAAGAGTCTTTCAAAAAATGCCGTTCAAGAACTTAGAATGCGCCTCGGGCTTAAACCCACCTCAAATAATTCTTCCCCTATTCCCTGATGGCCTATTAGTAATTAGTATTAGCTCCTGAATGCAGCTTACATGTACATTAGAGGGGGGTTCACAGAGAGGGACGGGGGAGTCAGGCACAGGTTTGTGCACATTTCTTACCTACACTAAGAAATGGGTTCTTCTATCTTCATTCCCAATGTTCCCACTAAACCTGGATGGGTTCCAGCTGTAACTGTGTCAGTGGTACTACAGACCACTTTGTAATGATGTTTCTGGCTGTAAACAGTTACAAAAATACCATTTCCAAGTGAGTGTGGGTAAGTTCATACGAGGGAGTGGAGGGACTAACTTCCAGACTTAACTCGAATGGGTTAGCCCAACTGACAAAAGTTGTCATTTGGACATTTTTTAGCACCTTGGGACTAAATTTTCAGGCTAACCTGATTGAGTTTAGCCTTACAAATTAGTGGGTCTAGTCCCTGATCCCATGCCCTGCGGGTGTTCCTTTACGACCCACCACCCACTGTGTTATTGTTTGGACAAGGCTTACCTAACCCAGTCCCCATCACACACATTTGGTGTTGGTGGCCCCTGGGCTTAGTGGGTTGCGTAATCATCGGTGTCGGCGGTATCATATGAACGGAAGGTGATTTTGGACATTTGTAAGGTGATTTTGGACTTTTGTAAGGTGATTTTGGACTTTTGTAAGGTGATTTTGGACATTTGTAAGGTGATTTTGGACTTTTGTAAGGTGATTTTGGACTTTTGTAAGGTGATTTTGGACTTTTGTAAGGTGATTTTGGACTTTTGTAAGGTGATTTTGGACATTTGTAAGGTGATTTTGGACTTTTACAGTTGGCTTTTCGAACCCCTGCTTGAAAAAACTAGTAACCGCAAACTAACAGTCCCTCGTCAGAACATACCCCGTGTCTTAGGTCCCTACTGGGGAGGGTTACACAATGATAACAACTGCAGTGGATAAACAGATTGGATGATTCCCCCCCCCCCACCACCCACCCACCCTCCACAGACGTTCCTGAGGAGGAGCGGCCATGGCTGTGCTGCCAGTGGCTCAGCGCGGCCGACATCTACCTGGCCACCATCCTCCACCGCCTGGCCCTTGTCGGCTACTCCCACCTCTGGACGGACGGCAGGAGGCCCCACGTGGAGCAGTACTACGGGCGCGTGCTGCAGCGCCAGAGCTTCCGCCAGAGCTGCCTGCAGGCCAATAACCTGCTCTGGTCGTACAAAGTGCCCCTCATGGTGTACAAGGCCAAGCTGGCCATGCCCTGGGTTATAGGCGTATCCACTGTTGCGGCCATCGCCGCCGGCGTTTACATGTATATCCGGAGACAGTAGCTTGCCTTTATGGACAGACATTATACAAAGAAAAAAGAAAATCTAACCGGACAATTTTAACCAATTTTGAAAAATGGCCAAGAAATTTTTGTGACCCGCCCCAGGAAAAGGTGATACATGTCGCGCTACGCATTTGCACCCAATGACCTACTCAATGTTGAGTGGTTGGTATTTTCCGTAAAATTTTGATTTTCTTTTTCCTTCTGAAATCTTCAATTCTGATACTTTCAGGTTTTATTCACAAAAATGGCAATTTTTATTCAGTTAAATGTGTGAAATTTACATGCCTACACCTCACAGCAGAGTCAGATTTTTCAAAGCCAGGTTTTCTCGCCTTTAGTAAATTTAACTCCATGGACCTAATTAACATGCAGATATGTCATAACTACATAAAGGAAGGGGGTATAGAGCTCTGCTATTTATACCAAATGTGGGCTTTCCAGTCATGATTGATTGTTATTTTTTGCAACTTATATCGCCTTTTCCTGGAGCGGATCACATTTGATCCCCAGCGATATGTATACGGCAGCTAATGGTGGAATACTTCTGGCTGGCACATCCCCCATGCTGGCAAAGACTTGCTGACTATTTGGGGAGGCCGCCCATGTAAGGGCTGGATAGCTCAGGTGGTTAGAGCACTGGTACAATAAGGCAGATGTCTCGGGTTGAAGTCCAGGAATGGGTTTCACAACTTAGGCTTACGGAAGTTAATACAAAAACTGTTGCAAACTGCTCACTGACTAAAATGACCTTCAATACATAAATCTCAAAAGTTAGAGGGCCTTACGTTTCGATCCTTTGAGAAAGGTCCTGCTTGGATCGAAACATCACCTCTAATTTTTGAAAATAAGGCATACGATGCATCGTAACTCAACTTACGATTGACAACCCATCGTAAGTACTAAGTAGTGAAAGGTCATATGGTTTATGTGCATCGCCCCTCGTCTTGCGATTGATCGCAAATTATGATGAGTTTGCTGAAATCCTCCGTAAATCCAGTCAAATTTTCTTTTGCCACTTCTCACATTCTTTATGGAAAACGTTACGATTGCAACTTTGTGGTTTGCTGTAAATTAGTTTCATGCGTGGCTTTAGAATTTGTTAAAATGTCCAGACTACGCTGGATGTTAGAGATGAGAGGACAGGATTTGTAGTCGATACTCTTTGATAAGATTACAGTATATCACTGCAGATTTTAAAGTTGAAATAATGCATTAGTTCAACTCGGATGCAATGCAATAGGTCTTCCCGGAATGAGAACTGACTTCAGCACTGCTTTTGGTATCCCTTACGGACGTGCTTTGATAGTGCTGAGATTTGAGAATTTGTTGTGGTCAATCTGAATTTTTCACACAAGACAAGTCCCCAGTGCACCATATTTAAACACTGGACAAAATCTGACGAACAGGCTGTCTTTTGTGAAAGAGATCTACATGTAGGTGTTGATTTAAATTAAACCAGCAGTAAACATGTCTGTTGGATTTCAACAATATTTTTTAGAGTGATTCCTATTTATATGTAAAAATGTGAGAATGTATTTTTATAGTGTCATAAATCTACATGTACTTAAATTGTTTAATTATGTTGATTATCTTGTTTGACGTTGATTGATGGTGATTGCACTCATCGGTTTCAGGAGAAATAAAGAGTTAGTTTGACCAATTGAACTTGCCTCATGCTTTCCTCATTTCACAACAACTTGAGTAGCCTTCAAATTTAAAATGCATTTTCGATCTTGCAATTTGTTTTCAATAAAAATAGTGAAAATACACATCAATCTGTTTTAACTTTACTCAATCCTTCTAAACCATATCCTTCATTTTAAACCTTGAATGTGTAAAATATTGAGATGCTTTACAAGGATTTCAGCTTTTAAAAGTACAATATATTTATATGATGTTAAGTGATTGTTTACTGCATCTTTCATTTTAATTGAATTTTGATGTCCATACAATTTAAAAGCTTCTATAACTTGATTGTTTTTCTTCACATCACACAGCAAATCACCATGATAATACGCAATGCAATTCATTTGTTGGAAAAGGAAAGGTTTGTGTTATCCTCTTCACAGGATTTGGCAAGTGATGGGAACTGATGTTTAAACCAATTAAAGTTCAAGATTTTTTATCCATTATCATTATTCAGTTTGATAAAAAAAAAACACCGATAACAAGATTTTGTCACACTACAAATAATTCAAAATTTGTAAGCCTAAAATAATGCTTTTATAAGATGATTTCACACAAATTTTCAAAAATTGGATCGCCTGATTTTTGTCAAATTGCACGAAATTACCAAAATAATGTTCTCATTTAATTCTCAATTTACATGCAATCAATAAAATGGAGACAAGGATTCTTAATCTTCAATTTGTTCATATTCCTAATTTTGATGATGCGTTGTTCGTTCTAACGTCGAATCAAAGCAGTGAAATGTCCACCTTGTAGCAAATGTTATAGAGAAAATGCCAGGTTGCCACGGCGATCAGCGTTCCGATAAGTTTGTGACTCCACAAGTGGAAGTAAAAGGACGTCATCGTGACTAGCAGAATCCACAACATCTCCAGGAGTATCGCAAGGACGAAAAACAGCTTCTGTGAGAACTCAAGAGCCGGGTGTTCGGTGACACTGCGATGCTCCTGGCTGGAATTCGACGACTGGCCGTCTCTGTCGGACTTTGCAGCAAAGACGACTACCTGCATCTCCTCGTGTATTAGAAGCGCGCTGAAGATGAGCAGGAAACAGTGGCCAGAGATGTCGAATCCGTCCCAAACGTGGCCGGCCCTGAAGCAGGCGCGGACATCGGTCAGGCTGCCGTCGCCGGCGCACTGACCGGTCAGGCGCAGGACCGTCTGGAACACCACCTCCACCCAGAAGTACCAGGCCGCCGTGCCGACCAGCAGGAGCCGGGCCAGCCCCCGGGCCGTGGCCGGCGGGTCAACGGTCCCCCGGACCAGCCCGGCCAGCAAGACGGCCGGGCCCAGCAGCCCCATGGTCCAGCCCCAGGCCAGCTTGGCGAACCACTGGTTGAGGACGTTGTTCTTGTCCGAGAAGTAGGACTCCGGCAGCGGCCAGAACTCGCACGAGAGCGATCCCAGGAACACCGCCGCGCACAGGAACTTGGCCACGCTCGCGGGGCTGATGCTCCTCACGAACATATCGATGGCGTTGTCGAGTGCCGACTGCTGATGATGTGAACTCGCCGATCTTGCAGTTGATTTCTCTTCGACTGTGTCAAGATCTTCGGTCATTCTCCGTCGGATTTCAGTCAGTGACTCCTTCCTCGAAGACTCCATCAGCTGCATTTCAAAAGAAATTAACGAAGGTGTAGTCTCTTAGTCTTACAAGTACAACTTACAAATTGATCATTCATGAACACACATGTACATCATACCGCTTATGTAAACATTATTGTACATTGTACATGATGCAATGAAGCGATTGAAATACCGCCCTCTCTTGTTTAGTAACCCAAAATCTCATCGAAAATGGCGCCCTCTGTTGAATACCAACATTGAACGCCTGCGTCACGACGTCACAACAGGCAAACCCGACGCATGTGCAGTCGCTCAGTGAAATACGTGGACTCGACCGAGAACTTAACAGCAAAGGAAAGGACAAGGCACCACCAAGATTATTGTGAATTGATACGCGCACAGGTCAAGGAAACCCCGAGAGCTAGAGACACGTACGCAAAAGTCGAAGAATCGAAGAGATGGGTTGTTTACCGACGTGACACCGTCGCATGACCTTCGAGTTCGAGGTTCTCTCCACTCTCTCCTGGCCACCTGGTCCTGCAATCAGTAACTCACGACGCCAACGGAGAAAGCAATCAACAACATGAGGTATCATTGACTTCGAATTCACCTACAATTGCACTGCCATTCGATCACTAGGTCAATATCCGTATAGTTTTATATCAAGTGCAAAATTGGTATTGTAGATGTTATCATTTTGGGTCGTTCAGGGTTTAATTAAGGTGAAGTGGGCCCTTGATTCACACGCACGTGTATATAACTTTGGTAAGAGCTCTTGAATATTGTGCACAATTAGGCCTGGAGTACCTGGATTTTAATTAATTACACTGTTGACAGGCCTATTAATCAAACTGTCTTGTCCTTCGCGGCCGAGTTCATTTTGCTGAGTGTATGGGTACGGTGTACGTGACCAATCCAGGCACATGGTTGAGTTTGGGACGTGTAGGCACTTCACCATTGGCGCTCACGGTGGTTGCTGTAATGGTCGAAAACGAAGCTTGGTAATGCCGGCTAGCGCTGCTCCAGTCCGGTACGTGTATGGTCAAACAACTCCATATGTATTGTTGTAATTGAACACTTGAGGTTGTCAATTCTTCTGAGAATTATTTGCATCCGAAATAACGGGCACAAATTGAAACATTTTCTGGCAACAAAATAATTAATTTTTATTAAACAAAGGATACCAAGTCCAAATAATACACGTAACCAAAATAAAACTCTTAAATTAATACCATTATCTTATGCCCTTCATTTGTACTTGAACATTGTAATTCTCAGTAAATACGACTTGGCGCCAACTGACGAAAAGAAAATTGCTCTTTGCATGTCAAATCGTGTGCTGTACATAATGAGCTGAATAATATAATAATACATGTACAATGTCCTCGTTATCATAATCCGTGTGGCAATCGAATTGTGAAGTTTGAAATAATATTATCATTTCATTTGGCCTTTCGTATCTTTTGACATCGGGTGCATTATTGGTTTCACTGGTAACCGAAGATAAATTACTGTCGATAAAAAGTATAAAAAAACTAACGTTTAACGTTCTTTTGATAACAGTCCCATCATTATATCGATACTGCAAGGACATGGCAAGACACGTCCCCAGAAAAAAAAACACAAAGTAATTAAGTAGATATTGTGACCGTTTACGAAATTAAGGCTCAGGCTTCGTCTCCGTCTGACAAAACCTGAAAATCCAGGTCGTGGTTTGTTTCCAAATTTGAAGGTTTGTTGGCTTATGATATATACAGGGTATTCCCTAAGAAACTGGGACCAAATGCTTGTTTTTAGATGCCTGTGATATCATAACAAGTAAGATAAATAATTATAATATGACCAAAGCCCGAGCCTAAGCCTTCATTTCGTAAACGGCCTATGACGTAACATTATGCAAAGTTAATACTGCACTTTCTTATGACCTTTGGCCCTGGCCTGTAGTGCACATGCGCGAACGATCGGATTTCCTTGGAAGACTTATTAGCATCATTTTTTTTTTGCATTGCATTTTTATGAAAGCAACGAAATTAGAACAACCAGTCAGATCTTTTGGCTGTTGTTCTTAAATCCAATACATCTTTTAAAGATTGTCATTGTTAACACCACCACCGGTGCAAAGGCATCGCCCATAGTCCCATAATGATACGGTATCAATAATTGTATCAATTGCAATATCGGGGAGTCTTTCTTCGTAGAGTCAGATTGTGTGAGCTTTCATCTGCACGTAGTGAACCGGAGGCCACGTGTTTGTCGGACGCATGGCTAGATTCTGCCAGTAGAGGGCCTCCTTTTCCTTGAGGGAGGAGTTCAAATAGCGCTCGTACAGGCGCTGGCAGAGCGTCAGATCGTCCAAGGTCCTGGGGACCGTCTCCAAGGCATGAGGCGCGGCGTCCCACAGGGGACTGGCGGGCTTGCCCGAGTCCGGGGTCCTTGGCATGGGGGCGCCCCGCCAGGGATCGGCCAGGACCGGCAGCACGCCGCCGGGCACGGCGGCGGAGGACGCCGGCGTGTAGCTCGGTACGACGGCGGAGGCGCCCTTGCTCTCACGGTCGTCCGGGGCGTGCAAGAAGCGACTGATGGGGAGGCTCTGATGGGTGACGGCCGACGGACGGATCTCGGCGGAGCTGGACGAAGTCGGGGAGATCTGGCCGCGGCGGTGGGGCTCGATGGTGTCCCGGTCGGACGAGAGGCGGGCCCGCTTCTTGGGCAGGCTGAGGTCGAGGGGAACCGACTGCATGTCCCTGATGACCGGCAGCAGGGGTTGGCGATCGGAGAGTCGCGGGTGGGCCTCGTAGGCAGCCGTGGTGGAAGGCCCACCGGAGTAGACCGGTGTCGGCGACACATTCAGGCGGCCCACCCGATGAAACTGGGAGGCCGGGAAGGGAACGGGACGGCCGATGAAGGCCACGGTGGTGGGACCGGCAGCGGCGGCGGTGGTGGTGGTCACGCCGGGGCAGAAGCCGGTGGTAGCGGCGTCCGAAGCATGGAAGCGGGCGAAGCACGGCCCACCAGGCTCCCCCGCGTGCAGTGGCGTGGGCACCACGACCGGTACCGCGGGCTGATGATGATGATGGGGGCTCGACCCGGCTCGAGCCAGCGGCGGCGACCCGCCGTCCACCGGCCAGTCCGCCGCCGGCGCCGCGGGGCGTTGCTCCCCGCCGGGCCCGGACCCCACTTTCCCCGGCCCCGTCACCTGGCACGGGCGGTGGTGGCCCGGCTCCAACTCGGGCGGCTCGGCCGCGGCGTTGGCCCGGCCGCCTCTGCCGGGGTCTTCGTCCTCCTGCCCCGCCCTCTCGGTCGCAGGCACGCCGTGGTGGCAGTGGGTGCAGTTGGGGTTGATGGCCCAGAAGTTGTCCTTGCCGAACGGCTTGAGACGGTTGCGGAGGAGCTTGACGAAGCAGGTGCTGGAGGAGAGGTTGTGCCGGACGCTGTTCTTCCAGCCCACATACTCGCCCTGGAAGCACTCATTGTTCTCCTCCAGATACGCCATGATCTCCCGCAGTGTCATCATACAGTTGGGCGAGGACTGCCAAAAAAAGAAAGACAAGAAAAGAAAGCAATGAAATCAGCGTCATCAGAAAGGTATAAGCTGCAAAAAGACCCAAAGAATGTGTTGCAAAATGCTCACTGACTGAAAGGACCTGCAATGCATGAATCTCAAAAGTGAGAGGGCCTTTCTCAAAGTAGCAGGACCAAAGTAGCAGGACCTTTCTCAAAGTGACAATGGACATGTGTCCCTTGTCACTTTGCCTTTGAGAAAGGTCCTGCTAGGACACTTTGCCTTTCTCAAAGGCAAAGAGTGAAATGCACAAATCATGCAAACTGCATCTAAAATCACCAAAATGCAAATATAAAAAAATGCGGAGGGCCTGACGTTTGCGATCACAGCAGGACATTTCTCAAAGCCTATAATATTATAGGATCGAAAATTTAACACAAAAGGCACGAAGCTTCAATCATTGGCAGGACCTCTCTGCTTTCAATTAAAAGCCAACTTTGACTCGAAATCCAGGCCCGACCGTTAGGCCTAATTAATCCAGACCAGGCGTGCCGTTGTGAAGCATGCCCTCATCGGTCACGACACGTTTAATTTCCGGTTCGCCCCCAAAACGTTCATCGGTCAGAACCAGCGAGTTTACACAGGCGAAACGCGACGTGACACCGCTTTGGCTGAGAACAACAGCCTGGCATTGCGAAGAGCACGGACGGACAAATAGCCACATCGCCGGCTCGAAAGTTAGAACCCACGCGTGTCCGAATATTTTGGCTGCGGCTAGAAGTAACAAGCAACCCTGTGGGAACTGGCTGCAGCCGCTCGTCGACGACTTCCATAGACTCGTTCGTCCTTCCAAGCCGTAGCCAATGAATTCAGACGCAGCCTTAATTTGCAGTAACATCGATCGCGACACTGCCGGAGGCTCGCCATGACGCTCTCTCAAGGGTCATTCGTTGTCATGGTTACAACAAGCTCTGGCTTTTTATTTGGGCAGTCTCACGCGCGCGGACTACAACCGTGGTCACTAATATTGTTTCGCCTGTTGCAGTTTCGTTGTGTGCATTCATATAATGGCTTTTATAGAATGGGGGATATAGGCCTATATACATGTACTGGGGGTAAGCTGTGTGCGTCGAGGAGAATGTAATTCAGTTTTGCCCTATTCGACGTAGCCTTGTTCAAGGCGGTCTCTCCGGTACAGTACCGTACGGCTCCGGGCAGAGATCCGGGCCAAACGCACGCAAACCACGGCACAACGCCACGCCGGGTCCAAGCTGCACACGGCTCGCAGACGCACTGCTGCCATACCACACACAACTATCTGTGTGCGTACTGTACAGAACGTGTATACGAGCCTGTACGCACCTGTCCTGGCCGCCCTTGAGTTTACGGACCAAGACAAGACGCGCATACGACATAATACGCACGCCAGTTACGCCTTGGTCAATGCTATAATTATTCGACGTAATAAGCAAAGTGTGAGTGCTCGGTGCTTTGTCCGATTGCCTGCTGAAAACATACAGGCAGCTCAGACGGAATTCGAACCCGTACCTCCTGCTTTCCAGGGCAGAAGTCTTAACCACTGGACCACCGAAATGGTCGAGGTGTTGTGACGGGTTCATGTCTGAATTTTAATCATTATAGGCCTATAATATCGATGATTTCACAGAGAAAAAGAAATGTCCATTGTCAACATAATTACTGCCTTGAGGCCCGGCCTTGAAGTGTGGCAGCGCGTGGATCAAATGAAGAAGCCTTTCATTACGAGGACGCAACTTTCCAGAAAATCAATAAGCCCCCATTGGCAACAACCTGCGACCGCGTTAGTAATTTTAATTAATCATAATTTTCTATGGATATCTGGGTCAGAAGCGTCCGTCGAAACGGGGTCACGTCGCGATCGTTAGCGAGCACTTCGATGGAGAATTCGGTCGCATTCCTAGCTTTCCGGCGAGAAAATAAAAAGGCAAAGAAAGTCAGCATGCTAAAAAAATTGTCAAGGGACAGGCACGTGAAAGGCAGTTATAGTATGACGGTCCTTTTCACATGTATCTTGAAGTCATTTAAAGAGGTTTTGCCCTTACTCGACGTGGTAAACACTGAATGCTCAGTGCTTTGCCCGGTGCCTGATAAAAAAGCTTTTTTTATAATATTTTTTTTTATCAGGCACCTGGCAAAGCACTGAGCACTCAGTGCTTATCACGTCGAGCAAGGGCAAAACCTCTTTGAATTACATTCTCCTCGACGCAATACATCAGGTTATAGGCCTATCTATCTTGAAGTCCTTCCTCAAAATATGAGTGAGCCAACAGAGTCGAAATTAATCAACCTTTTTTGGATGAAACAATTCTTACACGGCCAATCTTTACTTTATTACAACACTCTGAATTAAATATGTCCACAGATTTCCTTCTAATCTACATTTCTAGATGGTCATGATAGAATCCTCATGTTGAAATCGTACGGTCTGGGATGCTGTACATATATATACATTTCCAGAAATCTTCACTCAAACATTGACAAATATCTTATTACTCGCGAGTAATAAAATATTTCTTACACTACAGAACGGTGCTAAAACCGTGACGGTTTTTTTCTACATTTCTTTACTTTCTCAGATTACCATTCGAGCTCAAAACCTTCGCAGTATTGGTGTTTGGTTTTATACACATGTATAAACTTAGTGTTGCGTGTCTGGAACCCTCCTCAATCCTCCACAATGAGTTAGTGCAAGATCCTCACTGCCTCAATCCTCCAATATTAAGAGTTTGTGCATGTACATTACATTTCTACTGACAGTTTATCACCGAGAAGGGTTGGGAATGAACACGAAAATGTCACACAGAGTTATATTCTGGCGTGGTGCGTGTGACACTTCAATTAATCGCAGCAGTGCGAGGCGGTCGTGTCGTAGTAGGCGCAGTCCGGAACGACGGCGAACAGCTCGGGCTCCACGTCGTAGCGAGTGGCGTGGTTGAGATAGCACTGGCCGTCCCGGACGCTGAAGGAGCGGCAGCGCCAGTCGCGGTTGCACAGCGAGCAGCACGCCCCGGGACCGGCCTCCGGCACGATCCGGTAGTATCGCCGGCGCAGGCACCGGCCGGTCCCCGCCGAGCCGGGCCGGCAGCTGGAGGCCCGGCACCGCGCGGCGGACACGGCGGGGGCCTTGCAGACGGTGTACTTCCAGCCCTGGCAGCGCTGCTCCACCCAGGCCGGGTAGTCGACCCCCAGCACGACGCAGCGGCACTCGCCGGCCGCGCCGTCGGCGCAGAACTGGTACGGGTAGAACACCTCGGGCCGGTACGGCATGGGGGCGCCGTCGCACACCCAGCTCCCGCGCCGGTGGAGGTCGGTGCAGCCGGTCCACAGCCCATGCGACGGCGGCGGCGTCGTCATCGGCGGTGATGACGACGATGAGAGGTTCGTCCCAGTCGGCAGCGACGCCGTGAAGATCGCCCAGATGAAGGCGTGCTCGTCCGGGTCACCCGGCGTGGCCAGGCGCCCCCCGAGAGACAGGCAGGCGTTGGTGGCGTTGCCTTTCTTCCGGAGCTCCGGCAGGCTCGTGTAGCAGAAGTCGCCCCAGCGCTGCCAGCCCTGCCGACAGCTACCGGCATCGGCCGCTGCCGGCGTCATCATCATCAACACCAACGCTGTTACAACCAGCCCTCTACCGATGGAAATCGACATCGTGCTCAGCGAAAGTACTTCGCCGTCAGAAGTAGTTATGAGCGCGCGTTGGATGAGTAGCGAATGCTTCGAGACTATATATAAGGCCGTGTCCGAAATGGACTTCCATGCAGAGCTACGGCTATGGGCTATTGTCTTCGCATCTCCGTGTATTTCCAATAGGGGGAAGACCTAGACCTAGCTCTAGACGCCCGGTTCGGACACGGCCTTAGTCATTATAATTATTATGCATGATAGGTGTTGTATGTGCGACACGCGAACAGCGCCACCAAGAATGTTGCGTCTAATGAATATACATGTGCGGTAGTGACGTAATTAGGGTCGTTTACGAAATAAAGGCTTAGGCTTCGGTCACATTTCTCTTACCCGTAACAATGTCACAGGCCTCTAGAAATAAGCGTTTCTCGGTGAATGCTTATCATCAAGCCAGCAAATCTACACATTTGGCGATAAACCACGACCTTGATTTTTAGGTTTTGTCAGACGGAGACGAAGCCTGAGCTCGAGCCTGACCCTTGGGTTCGTAAAGAAAGGGTACACCGTTTGCAGAGTACCCAATTTCCGGACAAGCCGAATTTTGAGGAAATTACACACTCATCATGAAATCTGTAATGGTATCAGACATTTTTGGCGGTCGAAATTCTCCCGGTTCTAAGAAAAGAAGAAATTATTTTGTTCCTCATGGAGCCTGATCGTTGAGGGGGAAAGTGTTTGTATTTACAAATAGCGAACTCTATGTCTGAATAAAAAGGTTTCATTTCGTTTCTAAAAGAAATATCCTGACATGGTTGACGGATTGAGCAGAAACTTACGCAGATGTGTTATTTTATGTATACGTGGAGGTTGACAAAGTATGGAAGCGATTCTTTGCCCTTCACAAAAATAATGGTGTACCAGGTTACCCTACCTTTTAGTTTTATTTACTTATACATCTTATAGGCCTATTTCCGTCAAACGTCATCAGACTGGCATTATGCTAAAACTATAGTGTGAGGAAACCCCAAATGAAAGAGTTGTCCTAACAATCACCTTTCTTGGTACCGGTATGCAAGAATTATTAAAGGCCCAATACAACATCGGGAAGATCGGAAAACATCGATGTCCACAGATTTCCTTCTAATAAATACACAATTTGTATATGGCCACGATATAATCATCATGTTGAAATCTTACGGTCTGGGATGCTGTACTTCCCTAAGGAATATTCACTCAATCATCGACAAATAGTAAGTGTTTACTACTCGCAAGTGACGGTTTTTTTTTTACCTTTTTCTACTTTCTCAGATCACCATTTGAACTAAAACCTTCGCAGGATTGTTTTTTGGGGGTGTAATGGTTTAACACAAAGTGTTGCAATATATTGACCTTCACCAATGTTGTATAGAGCCTTAAAAAAATCCAGTATTTTATTATCATTGAGCGAAGAATTTGCTGCTGAAGCAATCGCCCTAATTTTGCTGCCATTCAAGCAGATTTCCAAAACGAAATGATTGATTGATACGGTTGAGCCAACTATCCATTGGCTCTGCTTCAACCTTTTTTTCATGCCTTCACTTTTCAGATTTACGCTCGACTGAAAAATCCTGCTAGCTCTTTCAAAAAAGGTGCTGACACGAGCAGATCATCACCGTGACGCACGCCCTCTGTTGACCGAAGTCGAGAAATCGTGAATAATTAACAAAGCCTCGATGAGTGGCAATATTAATTTTCGATCAAGCTTTTTGATCGCCACAGCTCGCATCAATAATCTATTCTTTCTCCGCCATTTGTCAATTCAATCACAAACGAGGCTGTTCAACGAAATTTGAAATGAACTTTTCCAGTCGCCCTTGAACCAGTATAGGAAAAAAAAATGGGGACTCAAAATGTACTCAAGCGCAAAGAAAGTAATCACTTCTCTGTACGACTGAATGCACTATTTGTTGAGACTGTTTTCTACCATTTTTCTGAATCTGGAAGTTCGTATTTTTTTGGCGCGACCCCACTCAGGAATTGGCGGTCCATGACAACGTCTGCAATAGATCAATGAGGACGCACCACACCGCACGCACTTTTGCTGACAAGAGAATAATAGCACCACTGTGTATTGCTCGCAACAGGTAATAAAAAACATGTACAATAATATACCACTGTTCGTAAAAACGAAAAAAAGGGCCTTTCTTTGCCATTTTTCAAAATTGTTGAGGAGTTCACAGTCAGGTTTTCCCTGCCTTTAACATGTTCCACCAGGCAAGAGTCATTCAGCTTGACAGGAGAGCGTCAAACGAATGTTTCACGGTAAAGCAGCGATCGCAGTATGAAGCCCACCACAAGCATGTGCATGGGGCCCGCTGCACCTTTTTTGTGAAGGCACCAATTACTTGGGCTCGGCTGCTCCGTGCACAAACAGCAATCACAATAAATCATGTACCGTATTCTGCTGCCATGTTATTATAATACTATGTGGGAAAGGCAAACACTCGAAGCAGGGTTCTTCTTTTTTCTCCAGAGAATGCACAAAAGAATTGTTAATCGGGAAATTTTCGAACGAACGCCGTATCGAATTGAAGATCACTCTCCACAATAATCATATCCTGATCAGGATTACATTTTGAAATCCCCGAATGAAGCGAAGTATGCCAGCTCGTATACGCAGATTAAGTCCCTATAGAAATCCCAAAACCGCCAGAGTTGACTAGCCTTTATTGAAGATTTATTTCCAATGTCTATCAGGGCCGTATTGATTTTGAACTCCACACAATCATGACGTGTAGGCCTCGATAAGACATGATGCAAGATAACTTTGGGTTAACAGACTATACAGAAGGGACTTCAAGATGCACTTCCAAGAACCTGAAGAGTGAGAGATGCGTCCGTCACCCAACTTCTTTCACTCAGATCTTACCACGAAATGCTGTGCAGGAGTTGACTGCACGCAATGTTGACCCAATCTGACCCTCCTGAGATGAACGGTATTTTCCCCGTAACATTTACCTCTCCATAGACCTCTAGTTGTATTATACTTTGTGTGAGAAAATCGCCTCCCGTAACGCTTGGGCGCACTGTTCTGCTTTGGCACTTTGGGAGGCAGTGCACCGTGTAGTCAACTCGTATAGCCTATAATACCTTCAGCCTAAATGTATTTCTGACGTGTGTTAGCCTATGTTATAATAATGAGGGATAAAACACAACAAAGGAGTGGGTGACAGAATGTCCAGACATCGGCATATGGTGATTTGGATTTGTCCCAATTAGGGCAGCTGACCTGCTGCTCACGACTTTACTTGGTGCGAAGGTATACTGTATATATACGAGTTGTCTTAGAAGACACGAGTTGACGGATCCAGGTCAACTCGTACCTTGGTCAACTCGTACCGTCAGTTAAGTCAACTCGTACCTTCGACAGCTTTAATGTTGTGAATCCGACCTGTTACTCACCGGGCAATGGCTGTATCACCAAGACATGCAGCCACCAAGAGATTGTCTTCACAATCCATTTACGTTAGTTAGTTAAAGTTAGATTTGAGCATAATTAATCGAATCAATTCAGTGAAATGTGGAAATTGTGAGCTAGAAAAAATCCACAGGCATCGAAATTTCGGTGAATGAATTCGATGAGATGTGAGCAGTTCGAATTGAGCCGAAACAAAGGTCCAATATTCTCCGTACAGTCCCGAATTCTCAAACCATCGAATTAATTACTTCCCCAAATGAACACTTAATTTAGCGAGGGTCAATATATAGTATCCTTAAGAATTTGTTTGCTCAAAAAGTCAATCATTAATTTCAATGAATGACGGATAAGCCTTAAAGGGGAGTAAGTGTGGGTCCCTGAAGACCCTTGCAAGTCTGTAGGTTCAGACCAGAGAAGAAGAAAAAACGATTGCAATATTCACCTTGATCGCTTTGGAGATGAGCTCGACGTAGGAGCAAGGAGCACACACGCGTCGCTTGTAGCTGGGTCTACGGATGCCCTTGGTGGACATACGGTTGCGTCTCCTGGTCGGCCCGGCGTCCGGTTCCTCGGCGGTCACCGGAGCTCCGCCGCCACCAGCGGCGGCGTCCGCCGGCGCTTGGCCGTCTGCCGGCGTCGACAGCCCGCCCGAGGCTACCGGTGCGCGCCCGCTGGGTTCGCACGGGGCCACGCCGTCCTCGGACGGCTCCCTTTTCACAGACGCCATGGTGCTCTTGGACTTTCTTCGCGGGAGTCGCACTCTCGACTCCGCTGTTATTTTCTGAGAGCGTTTTTTTGGTTATCGATCTCTCCGAGACGAGATCACGGTGAAAAGTGTTGCGTGGATATAAACCGTGCACTGTCGTTTGGCCGGTGGGAAACTCACCGGAGCGTCGTGCAGCCGAAAAGAAGGGGGGGTGAATCCTCCCACTTTGTTTAGCTCATTGATTGGGTATAAAGCAATCTGCACGGTTTACTGGGTTTTCGTCAAGCAAGGTTCTTGTAAATTGTTTATCGTGTTCATGACAGATACCGCAGGATTGAATGGGGGTGCTGGGGGGCCAATGAATGGAAAGCACTCACCAGGTCCGCGCCCCTCTCCGATTCAATTTGGTCTCCAACCCCCCTCCCCCCCCCCCCCTTCTTCTGTGCGTGACAAACCTCAGCAAATTATATCATGCACGATGAGATAAGGCTTTGGGGCTCAACTTCACCACAGCTGCGTGAATGCAAAAAAAAATAAAAAATGCGAAGGGGGGGGGGGCGCCCGCATAACTCAATCATCCGTTGGTGCCCTTTTTTATCCGACGCACCGGAATCGCTTTGTGTGGTTTATTGAGTTCGGCACGGCTTGCATCTGTGCATGGGAGCGTGGTGGGACCCACTGTATAGTTGGGTGGGAACGGCCGATCGACAAGCCGTGTGTCATAAAATGATTATGAACGCTCGGTTCCAACACAGGGAAAGGTTCCAAGAACCCAAGAACGCAATTTCGTTTTGTATTCCATTCTCCCACGCAGGACACAGCGTCCGATTAGAATAATCCTCTCATCTCTCTAGCTCTCTCTCTCTTATAAAATAATGAGTTGACTCATCACAATAACAAGGGACACCAAGACAACAGTTGTGAACCAGATGAGCACGAGACATAAAAAAAAGTCCAGCATGAGACAGTGTGGCCACACTGGGTTGTTTTTTTCAAGAACGTCATCCAAAATTTGTCAAGATTTTTTCAAGCCTCAAATGATTACAATTTACATAACGCTCCTTGCGTAAACTAAATAAAACATAGCATTTAGTGGGCCTGACGTTTCGATCCTAGCAGGACCATTCTCAAAGGCAAACCCTTTGCCTTTGAGAATTAAAAGTCCTGCTAGGATCGAAACGTCAGGCCCACTAAATTTTGAAATTTGCGTTTTGGTAATTTTAGTCAGTAAGCAGTTTGCAATTTAACATTTTTTGTATATCACTACATAAAACTTAAAATTTAGTGGGCCTGACGTTTCGATCTTAGCAGGACCTTTCTCAAAGGCAGAGTGACAAGGACAAAACAGATACGTGTACACGTACTATCATGTATCTGTTTTGTCCTAGGATCGAAACGTCGATCAGGCCCACTAAATTTTGAGATTTGCAATTTGGTAATTTTAGTCAGTAAGCAGTTTGCAACAATGTTTGTATATCACTCTAAATAAAACTTATTTAAATCTCAAAAGTTAGAGGGCCTGACGCTTCGATCCTGGCAGGACCTTTCTCAAAGGCAAAGGCAAACGACCCTTTGTCTTTGAGAAAGGTCCTGCTATAGGATCGAAACGTCAGGTCCTCTAACTTTTGAGATTCAGGTATTGTAGGTTTTCTTATAGTCAGTGAGCAGTTTGCAACAGATTTTGTATCAACTTCCTAAAACTTATTTACTTATACTTACCGGATCACCTTATGGACAGGGAGATAGCATAGGCCTATCATTGTGGGTATGACTAACGTATCCTATATCATGCCTGTAGCATTTCTCGTCCAGGGGTCTGTACCCTGATTTTACAGTTGGGGTAATTCGCAAATCTGAAAAGTTAGAGGGCCTGACGTTTCGATCCTAAAATAGCTGGATGACTTTCTCAAAGGCAAAGAAAGGGCCTGCTAGAAAAGTCAAGCCCTCTAACTTTTGAGATTTATGTATTGCAGGTCATTTTAGTCAGTGAGCAGTTTGCAACAGTTATTTGTATTAACTTCGCGTTATTTCACACAACCAATTATGGTCTAAAAAGAAGATTATTCGAAAGACCCAAACTTTAAAATGCAACAGATATAGGCCAATATACCAGTTGTGTCTGAATTGCCTTTATAATTACTTTTGCAAATGAACTGCTGACATTTTCAGTGCAGACATTTTGATCTTTCCCGCCAGATTTGTGAAGAGGCCCACGCAGGCCGCTCGATCGGTGATGACGCATTGCGTAGGTGCACGCGTCACCCAATTGTTGACTGCGAGCCTTACAACTTACAAGTCCCACTGAATAAAACACCCTTTTGCGGTCGGCGCTGTCCGTAGGAAAATCGGCAACATCACACAGCAGCCCCGCTGTCTTGGTCTTCTCAGAAAACCCTCTGAAAGGGCAGCATCTCACACCCGATGTTCGGACCGGGTCGGGACTCCTGGCCTCCTTCCCAACCTCCGCCGGCCTTTTGTCTTTTGGCCATTTCAGCTCCTTGGGAACTTTAAAAGCCGACTTAAGCCTCGATCTTATAATCCTCCAGAGTGAATTGGTCTTACAAACCGCAAGGAGACATGATGTGTAAACATAATCAATGATTGTAGGGCCTACATGTAGCCATTAAGTCTAAATCTAAGAAGCGTCAAAACACTGTTATCACTATGGTCTTCTCTATGGTCTTATTAAGTGCTATACCGCACAGTATATTTAAAACATCAGTGGTAATAACATTTCTCAGGGGAGCAGGCCTTCGTAAATACTATTATACTTTCTTTTCTTCTTTTTTTACTTTTGCAAAGAAAATTTTATTCAGGAGGGATACAAACAAATAAGGGAAAATATACAAAGTGAAATAACTGCACTTAAGAAAGACCTTTGAGAAAGGTCCTGCTAGGATCGAAACGTCAGGCCCACTAAATGTTAAAATTTGCTTGTTGGTTATTTTAGTCAGTAAGAAGTTTGCAACATTTTTGTATATCACCAAAAGAAAAAAAGGTTCAAGAAAAGAAAACCTTGGGAATTTATAGACATGATCCATTAAATTTTGTTTAAACGGTTACTTTAGTTTGAACAAAATTGCGTCCAAAAACTCAGAAATACTATTATAGCTAGTTGATAAAAGTGCAGAATCTATCAACAACTGCCTCATTATAATTTATTGCTATAGCTTCTGATTGTATCCGAAGTGGAAGAAGTACAGGCCTATTATAGTAGTACACCTCACTGTGACGCTTGACTTTGATCACATTTTCTCCTTGCCTGTACTACCGCGATGAACAACCCTTTCATTAATGTCCAGGCCTACACGTCTTGTTGCTTTAGTAGGCCTACTAGTACACACTTTTCTCATAACCTTCTGCCTTTTAGAAAAGTCCTCAGACCCTCGATCCTAATTCATGTCATTCGCGTTTTTTTTATTTTGGGTCGTTTTGGTTAATAGACAGTTTCTTAACATTTAGTGGGCCTGACGTTTCGATCCTAGCAGGACCTTTCTCAGAGTGACAAGGACAAAACAGATACATGTACACCTTCGTGAATATGTATCTGTTTTGTCCTTGTCACTCTGCCTTTGAGAAAGGTCCTGCTAGGATCGAAACGTCAGGCCCACTTACATTTTGGTAATTTTAGTCAGTAAGCAGTTTGCAACATTTTTGTATATCACCAATAAACAATTTCCAACTTTTCTCGACCAGTGGGTCCTTAGGTAAGTGCTGTAATATATACAAGTGCTGTAATATGCAAATTGACTTTCATGGCCAAAAATACAAAACTCAAAAATGTCGAGGGCCTCATAAACACGTGTATACGTTTCGATCCTAGCAGTATCTTTCTCGAAGGCATATACCACTCATTCTGCATTTGAGAAAGCTCCTGCAATTTTTGACGTTTTTGAGTATTTCGATCCTATAATATTTATAGCCTAACAACCTCAATCCAATTCTGTCTTTGAGGAAAAACTCTTACTACGTTCCTATACGTAAGAAACTTAAATTCTTTTATATATCTTTCTCATGGGTAAAGGACAAGTACAGAATAAATAAAAGACAAGAGAAAAAAGTTCGGTGAACAATAGGAACAGCGGAGACAGTTCCTGCTAGGATCGAAACTTCAGGCCCTCTAACTAATTTTGAGATTCATGTATTGCAGGTCATTTTAGTCAGTGAGCAGTTTGCAACAGTTTTTGTATTAACTTCACAATCAAAACTACAACAACAATTATAATTGTGTTCGACCATAGTTCCACATGGTTTAAAGGGCCTCTGCAAAAAATATAGTCAAGCTCATTTGCTGCTGTAATCTGGGGATCTGAAGTGTACAAACATAATTATTGGCAAGGTTCTTTTTCTTATCATTAAAGGAATGATCTCAAAATTTAGTGGGCCTGACGTTTCGATCCTAGCAGGACCTTTCTCAAAGGTCCTGCTAGGATCGAAACGTCAGGCCCACTAAATTTTGAGATATGCATTTTGGTAATTATTTTAAGTCAGTAAGCAGTTTGCAACATTTTTGTATAGCACTAAAAGACTGATCATTAAAATAATAAGGGCGCTATAAAAAATATATTGTAAACTCATGTCAGGAACCCACAGTAACTGTTAAAAAAAAAACATAGACACATTTCATTTCATTTCTTTGATTTTGTAATTAAAAACAAAACACAACATTTAAAAATACAAGCCTACTGCAAATCAATGTCTCTTGATTAGGTTTGATGAAAAACTCCTTCACTAATGAAACGTACATTTTGGCAGTAAATCAATTAACAGGTCATTATTTTAGGGATAGGTCTGTGGAAAAAAAACCCAGAAATTGTCAAAAATGTTTGTACACAACCAATTGGGTTTTTGTTGCATGATCCTGTGATGACATCACAAATTTGCTCATGAATATTGAAATTCTTATTAGCATAGCAACTCAAAACTCGCAAAAATGCACCACAAGATTATTCAGTCAGTAAATAAGACTAAAGGCTTTGCATGGTGGGTGAATCAATATAGGAAGGTTTGCGGTGACACATGTATACATTTACATTTACATTTATCTCATTTTCCGGGATATCACAAACAATTGAATCACAAAAAGTACAAATACACTGACAATTAATAAACATAACAGATTACAATTAACAATACCCAATACTTGCCCCCGCAGGATTACCCAAAAGAAACAAGTTTCTGTCGAGGGGCTCTCCTGACCAATTGGGCAACAGAGATTTAGGATCAAACTGATTCTCATTATACACAATATTCATAAAATTGAGGAGTTGGTCAAACTTTAAGTATGATAAAAACAATTGAAAAAGAAAATGTGATTAAACAAATAAAATTATTAAGATTAAGTAAAATAAAGATAAGGTGATATACAAAAATGTTCAGTTGCAAACTGCATACTGACTAAAATTACCAAAATGTAAATCTAAAATTTAGTGGGCCTGACGTTTCGATCCTAGCAGGACCTTTCTCTGCCTTTGAGAAAGGTCCTGCTAGGATCGAAACGTCAGGCCCACTAAATTTTAGAAAATAAAGATAAGAATTAATGTGTCAAACCAACAAGGAAAATGAGATGAAATAAAAGCCGGATAACTTTGATTTTGAACATGAAATTAGGATAGAAATATCTGGGGAGGAAATTTATTCTAGAAAGCATGTATACACCAAGAGGTGTGGTTACATGGTGTCACCGCAAACCTTCCTATAATGGCTATATTCAGTCTTGAAAATAGTGACCAAAATAAAACATCTCGAAAATTAAGAGGGTCTCAAAATTCGATCCAAGCAGGGTATGCATTTTCAAAGGCGGGACCATTATTATGTCAAAGCTACGCCCAAAATATTTTAAATGTGAGTTTTGCTTTAGCCAGTCCTTACGCGTTTTAAAATGAAATTCGTTTGTTGATCTGCACTACAGTACAATGATGTTTCCGTTAGTTATCAGTTTCTTTTTATTGTGTTTCCGCTGAATAAGACAATAAATAAAATAGTCTGATCTGATGACTAGCAGTTGCAAACAGCGGCAAGGTCGGACCTTAGAACCCTGACATGAAAGGTCATAGGTCAAACCCAATAAAAATATTATTATAAATCCAGGGGCCTACATTAGTACTAGTAGTAGTACACATGTACACGTACATGTATCGATACTGTACTGTGCTAGTCTGTATAATTTTTTATGTGTGCACCCGAGCCAAAGCTGTTTGCACAAGGCATTTGGGCAAATTGGGCAAATTGGGGGACGATTTTCTACCTTTCTGCATTTACTGAATACTGATTCAGTCAGGTGAGCGTAGAGTAGTAAACTCAGTTTTATCACCGTTTAGTAATCTCCGGAATTAGTTTCCTTGATACACTCTAAATTTCAAAATTCGATAAAAAAGGTGACTTGTCGCGTCCAAGTTACTCGGACTAGCCTAGTAGTAATAATAGTACTAGTATTAATTTCATTACAGACAGTAGTTGACAATCTTGACATGGTTGAGTAGTTCATCCTTCGGAATATCCCCGCCCCTTAACAACGTCGCTGTGTATGACAGTATGTATGACCATGACTATGTAGTCCGGGTAACTTGGACCCAACAAGTCACCCTTTTTTTTTATCGAATTTTGAAATTTTGAGTTTCGGACCCGTGACTGTCACCCGAAACTCAAAATTTCAAAATTCGATAAAAAAGGGTGACTTGTCGGGTCCAAGTTACTCTGACTAATGACTATGATGAGTGTGACCATGGAGCTATAATTATAAAGCCAAGGGATTCCTTCCTCTATGACTTTACTCCGAGTAACTTGGACTCGACAAGTCGCCCCTTTGTTTTAGCGAAATTTGGAATTTGGAGGGTCGGTTCACTCGGGTGATTTCGAATACAAAAAGGGTCCAAGTTACTCGAACCATGGAGGAGTCCTTATAATCCTCCATGGTACTACTAGTACTACTACTTTGTACTAGTACTAGTACTAGTATGAGTTATGACTCAATCAATACCTGAGGACCATACTGTATTATCATGGCAGTAGTACTTAGTAGTACTACTACAGTACTAGTAGTACTTTTAGTAGTAAGACATTTTGTGATGCATGTCACAGCTGTCTGCAATGCAATGACTCGATGGAAAGATGTTTGCATCACTGCAAACCCATCAGTTGGAAACAGTGGGCGTGATGCTTGCTGGACAGTAATCATGATTGATAGATTTTCTATGACAAGAGCAAAATGTCGAGGCCTACATTTAAAACACGGAAGGGAAGATTTTGGTTTGATATGCTCGCTTTTGAAAAAAAAAAATTATATAAATTTATAAACCAACTAATGAACTAATCCGAGTAACTTAAGCCCCTTACAATCGGCCTTATTTTAATTTTGAGGGAGTCGGGCGACTCCCTCAAAATTAAAAAAGGGCGATTGTAAGGGTCCAAGTAACTCAGACTAATATATTACTTTATTATTATTATTATGAAGAAAAAAGACACTGCCACAACCACTAGCCCCAAAAATTGGACTAAACAGTAACACTAACAGTTATTCCCAAAATAATGGTGAGGGTATTAAGCTAAAATCTTGCCGTGTGTTTTGCCGGCACTGGCATTTGTTGCAAACGCTATTTTGCCGTTCCCTTACTCTGATTGGCCAATTGGTCGTTCCTGCTGATGAAGTATTGAAAGTTGACCAATCAGAGTAGGGATCAGTTTTTCGAAATGCACCTGTAGAGTGAATGCAGCTTCTTAAATTGCCAGTTGATTATATTTGCTTATTTTACGGCCATTAAGAAACTGTGAATTTGTGTTATTTCAGCACAATAGCGTTGGCAACATTTTGGCATGTAACCTGTACTCTGCTTATCTGTGCCTATCAGGTCTGCACTGATTTGGCCTGTGCTGTGGCAAGGATGCATCGCCTGTCGAGGATCTGTCACCGTCTCCGGACAGCGGAGAGGGAGGGCAGGAGTCTTTGCCCCACCCAGCATGCCAGAGCACTGTCTGGTAAGAAACGGACAATAGGGACGTTCCCACCATATCCAGGCAGATGAACGTGATTTGAATTGTGATTCCAAAACCTTTTTTTTCGCCGCCACACAGGCAAACAAATGGCGACGCAAACAATCATGAGCCGTTTGTGGTTAGCAGTTGACTTACATTTATAGTGGGTATTCCGGTAAGGTCTGGGCTTCAAATTCTTGAATATCCTTCTTAGATTTTGAGAAAGAAAAGCCTCAATCGAACAAATAAGTGCAACAGTCACCATGTACTTTACAACAGCGGCACCTTGGTATTGGGGCCCGTTGTTTCGATCCTTGCAGGACCTTTCTGAAAGACAGAGTTTTGCATTTGGAAAAAAAAAAAATTGGCAATGGGATTTGAACTGGAGACCTCTGGTTTGCCATACCAGCGCTCTTAACCTTCTGAGCTATCCAGGCCTTAGATGGTGGCCTTCCCAAGTAGTCATCTAGTCTTTGCCAGGATGGGGCGCCAGTCAGAAGCATTCAACCATTATCTGCCGTAAAAATCGAGTCATGCATACATGTACAAGTATCTGACAAACCGCGAATGGTGTGGGTGTAATTTCAACGGTGAAAGTAACTCTGAAAGGAGGAATCTTAGTCCTTTGTTCTGTGTCTCTATTCCTTTGAGTGTTATAAATATTGTACACAATACTGGAACTTGTGGCTTTCAAATGTCTCCAGTCTGCAGCGTGAATTAGTCCTGTGATAGTCAGTCACGGTCCGTTGCTTCTGCGACAGTGAGTCGTTTGCTTTGTGCGTCAAGCCTTGCTCGGTTGTGTTTTGTTTGTTTGTTTGCTCGTGCAGTGAGTGGAGGCCATCCCAATGCACCCCCAACCATGCCCGATGTGCTGCCAATGCCCAAGACAGACTTCGTACCAGACGAGTATAAGGTAGCTTGCTGCTGCGGCCATAAGCCGGGCACTCCTTGCAATGACGTCTCGACCCAGGGGCCGCTGTGTCGGTTTCCAATTGCTTAGGCGCTGTCACGGTGTGCACAGTTTGACTTTAATTGTTCATGCAAAGTTACCCCACCCTAAACTTCTATACACTTCCCCGATCCAGGCGAACACTACAGAAGAGTTTCAAGTCTTGTGGAATTTACAGCGCTAGGAGTGGGTTCTATTCATAACCAAATTCGATCTTCTCAAAAAGAAACTCCTCGGCCCTGGGTTGTAATCTGAAAAGGAAAAGGTCACTAGTCCTGAATATGCATGCGTCAGTCCTGCGCCCTGAAATAAAACACAACGGGTTGAGTTACTAAGATTAGCGCAGTCAATGCCTGTAGAACTCTAATTCATCATATTGAAAATTAAAAATTCTGACTAGCGCCAATAAGACACTGCAGGAAAGAAAAGCGCTACAGTGCAGTGCTTGCATTTTAAGTTTTAAAAGAAATGTTGAAAAATTGCAAAGAAAACTTTGACTGGACCAGGACATGAACCCGAGACCTCTGGTTTTTGTGTACCGGTGCTCTTACCATCTGAGTGATCGAGCCCTTAGATGGTGGCCTTCCCAATTAAAAGTCAACTAGTCTTTGCCGGGGGTGGTGGCGCCAGTCAGAAGCACTGACTGCGAACAAAGTGTTGTCCAAATTTGGTTGAAATGCAAAGTTTTGTGAAAGTTGCAAAGTTTTGCGTCAAGGAGAATGTTATTTAATAAGGGTTTGCCCTACCCGATGTTTAACTACACACTCTGCTCAGGGCTTTGCCTGATTGCCTGTTAAAAAAAGAAAATACAGGCAGAAATAACCCATTTTAATCAGCTTTCTCGAGCTATCCTTGGCTTGTATTTTGTAATTTATATTGTATGATATTGTATGTTGGTATTGTATCTGTCTTATTGGGGTTTTATATCTTGCCGAAATTAATGAAATGATTCTCCGACTTCTTATATGTTTCATCCTTGTTTTAGGGAATGTCCTATGAGGATGCGCGGAGAGTGCGGGAGACCATCATCAACCCCGGCATACTGGAGTTCTACAAGAAGCCAGTCATGTTCCACCAGGGCTACATGCAGTGGCTCTTTGACGAGACCGGCAAGCGCTACCTGGACCTGTTCTCTGGCATCGTCACGGTCAGCGTCGGCCACTGCCACCCGTACGTGAGCCACCCCTTAGAACCCTAGATTCAAGCCAAGATGTGTCAGTCTCCCCTCCCTGGTTCTAGCGAGTCCAATCGTGGGCCAGTTCAAATTTATTTTTTATTTTTTTTAAATACATTTTTGCAGATTCGCCCCCAAAACAAGGCTAATTGAAAGTCTAAACAATCACAACTCTAGACTAAGATAATTTTTTCCTAAACCCAAGGAAGTAAAAAGCCCTAGAAATCCTTTTCTGGTACCAATGAATCAATTCTATCCTTAGCGGCGACCGGCCTGTTGTTCACAAAAAATTGGTCACCGGCCTTCGTTAGATGGTCCAATTTGAGTCTTACCCCAATGACCTTCGGGCCTTTTAAAAAAGGCTTTGCGTAGCTGCCCTCCATTCCTATTTTGGAGGAATCATTCCTCTTGTTTGGTTAAAATGTATCACTTTTTACAAGCTCTTGACAACCGATTCTGCTTTTTGGCTTGGAAATACACATGTATTCCTATGTAGTTTGCTCTGTGATTCCTCTTTTTTTAGCAGAAGCAGAAGTATTCCTTTAAGACAGGTTGGCAGCTATGCTATAAGAAGCTGAAAGTTAAGGGCTAAGGAAAGAAGGAGACAGGGAGGAACTAAAAAGAGACAGAGCTCAGGAAGATGGGAAACATGAACCAGGAAGGGAATTTCAACGAGAAGCAGAACGAGGGAAGAGGCTCTTCTGATACCTCTTTGTTCGACACCTTGGGAGATACAAGAGGGTACGGGTGAGGAGGAGGCAAGCGGCCCAGTTGCTCGCCGAAAATGTTCTAACTGTGGGGAACCAATTAGACCAGACCAGTGGAACACCTTCCTTCTGTTTTTTTTGCTATTCTCCTGGACAGAAAAGTGAACAAGGCACTGCACGAGCAGGTCGACAAGATCTGGCACACCACCAATGTCTACATGATCCCAGCCATCTACGAGTATGCAGAGAAGCTCGTGTCCAAGATGCCTGGAAATCTCAAGGTAAGGGAATGTCGTCCACCTCCTCAATATTTGATGCTCAAACATTCATCCCGTAACAGTCCGTAACACTTTGTAGACCAAGCACGGCTAGTGGCCGTTGACGGTTTGAGGAAGGGTTGGGGTTAAAGTGCATAACCCCTTACCGGATGAAATTCCTTCAATTGACTAAAGGAAAACAGGCTGGGGTTTTGTTAACAATTTGAAAATGGGCTGGAGTGGGTAGCTCAGATTTGGAAGGGCACTGGTAGGTTAATTCATCGAGGTCATCATCTACAGCACCGTAATAGCAAACGGATCCATTGTATGGTACGCCAAACAACTCAGCCACTGTACTCCGTTCCAATGCCTGTGCACCTTACCAGTTTATTTTGTCGTTATTTGGATTGACTTGAACGCCTCTGGGTTTAATGTGCTCGACAATCATGCGTCCGGCTCAAGGAAATTGAGGAAACCGTGCCATGTACGGTATAGACGGTGATTGTAGGTTTGCTAAAATTGCATATAAGTAGACGTGACCCAAATTGATCTTACAAACTCCCGCGTGTACCATTGAGGCCCGGTTGATACAAGACGACCTTCAAAGCGTTGTGTAGCCAGTAAAGCCACAGGATGCATTGGTACTTGGATGCCCCCATCCCCCCCCCAAACCCTCACAACCATTACCAATCGAGGCCGCCACAGATGTCTATTGATAAAGAAAGCGACCCCCCCCCCCACACACACACAGCCTCCAATGGATGCAAACAGATAAACAAGCCGTCGATTGTTCACAACCTGTCCCTGTCCAGTCGAGCGCACCTTTTCGCAAGAACAACTGCTCACTGTTTTCGTCTCTTCCCCGATAATTTAGATAAAGATGACATTGAGTATTGGTCGCGCCCACTGACGGCATGAAAGGAGCCTGTGTCCCACCGGTCTTTGAGAGCAGAGTGATTCAGAAATTGCCATTTTTCCGCTAGTGCTTCTCCGCCGGTCGTGCTTGGGCGCCTCAAAAAAATGCAGCAATATCCTTGCACGTTGAATAGCTGTCGAGTGCGGTTGTTTTTTCTCTTCCCTTCTTTCAAACTGAAAGGTTGCCTGTTAATCAGTCAGGCACAAATCCCCCCGTTTCCCAATTGACCTACCCACTGCCAATTTCTGTAGATGTAATGTGTAGACCTGGGCCTGATTTTATGGAGTTGCTTAACTACCAAAATCTGCTCAAGCACAAAAAATGTCGTGATTCATCAGATCAGCTTGCCCACTCAAAGGTCACTAATTAAGAATAATGGTTTTGCATGTTGGGTGAAACAATAAAGGAGCGTTTGTGGTGACACCATGTATAATAATTTATAAGGTCTCTGAAAGTAGAGGTATGGTTCTGAAAAGAACCTGAGTGATAACTCAAATGTCACTTTTATTTCATACAAAGAAAAGGAGGTTGATATACAAGTCCAAAGCAACTAACCTCACTCAACAATTCGGTCTGTAATCCTGCTTACACAAGGAAGACTTTTCATGCTAAACAGAATTCTACGCTTAAGCGGCTCCGTGCAATTGGCCTCTGTTGAAATCCCTTGACTGTTCCGAGTCGTTAATTGCTGCTGCAAATTTTAGGAAATTACATTTACCGTATATTGCCAAAACTCCATTGCAGTTGAAAATTCCTTGTTTCTGACCTCAGTTTTTTGTTAATTTTGATTTTTTGATACAGCCAGTGCAATTCCAACCCAAGAAAAAAAAAGGAAAATCAAGACTAAGAGTTGATAACAATACTGCCTTGCTGAAAATGAAATGTAGTGGGCCTGACGTTTTGATCCTAGCAGGACCAATCTCAAAGGCAGATTCGATTCTACAGTTTTGCATTTTGAAACAAAGGGCAAGGTATGCTTTGAGTGGACCGGGACTTGAACCCGAGACCTCTGGTTTTGCATACCAGCGCTCTCACCATCAGAGCTATCAAGGCCTTAGATGGCGGAATTCCCAAATAGTCAAAAAGTCTTTGCCAGGCAAAGCCAGGCAAAGATATTTGTCAATTAAATTTATTTTCAGTCAACTAGTCTTTGCCGGGTGGGGGCGCCATTTGGGTCGTGTTAGTCAGTAAGCAGTTTTTGTCACATTCTTTCTATCTTTAAAGGCCCTATACAACATTGGTAAAGGTCAAACAATCGCCACAGTTTGTGTGTTAAACCATTCAACATTCAAACAAAGCAATCCTGCAAAGGTTTTAGCTCAAATGGTAATGTGAGAGAGTAGAATAAGGCAAAAAACTGTCACGGTTTTCCGTAGTGTAAGAAATAGTTTATGACTCGCGAGTAATAAACTATTTGTCTATGTTTGAGTGAATATTTGTTGAAAAAGTACAGCATCCCAGACCGTAAGATTTCAACATGACGATTCTATCATGACCATCGACAAAATGTGTAAATTAGAAGGAAATCTGTGGACATTGATATTTTCAGATCTTCCCAATGTTGTAATGGGCCTTTAACTTTTGCGTTGCCTCTCCAGAATCACAAAAGTTAAAGGGCCCGACGTTTTGATCCTAGCAGGACCTTTCTCAAAGGTCTTTGCCTTTGCCTTTGAGAAAGCTCCTGCTAGGATTGACATGCCAGGCCCTCTAACTTTTGAGATCGATGTATTGCAAGTCACTTTAGTCAGTGAGCGGTTTGCAACAGTTTTTTTTGTTTAATTTGCCTCTCCAGAATGTGTACTTTGTGAATAGTGGGACCGAGGCTAACGATCTAGCTGTCAACATGGCACGCCTGTACACAGGCGCATACGACATAGTCAGCATAAGGTGAGCGCTAGAACAACAATTAGATCCCAGCAAATATATTTGTCTTTATCCACTTGTGAATGAAATACGTGTGCGTTCTAATGGGTCATATCAGAATTTTAATCGTATATATAGTTTATGCACATCTTTTTCTCTTACCCACATGCGCTATCTCCCTGTATGCTCTTCAGTTCATTGTATCAATGGACGTTGAGCGAAACACTCTGGTCCTTTTCAGAACGACACTCACTCACAAAAAGAAATTCTTGTACATGGTGTCAACGCAAACCTGCTCTTTATATCGAGGACCTTGTGAAAAAAAAAAAACGGTTAAATACTGGCTCTTTTCAGAGCCACACTCCCATCTCCCATCTTGCCTTTCGTTTGTGGCCTTATAATGTATGAACATGAATCACCTATAGTCACCTTTGTTTTGTGCTTTTGGGTACACTGCTTTTCTACTTTACAATGCCATGATGACAAAAATAAATGCGAAATAAATATATAAAAAAAACGCAGTGGCTGTTGTTACGGCAGTCGTCCGTGTGGTTCCCTGACTTCACAGTATTTGACAGGATGTTTAGCTCTTGGAACCAGACTATCAGCTAATAGACTGGTTCAACCAGCCTGCAATGCTGACGAAATACAATAAAGTCAGGGAACCACACGGACGACTGCCGTAACAACAGCCACTGCGTAAAAAAAAACATTAAAAAAAACCCCTGCTGTCTCGGCCTTTTCTCTCGCAGGAATGCCTACCACGGGATCAGCCCTTCTCTCCTGGGGCTCACCAGCCTGGGCAACTGGCTCTATCAGCTGCCCCGGGGGTTCGGCTACCACAACGTCATCGCCCCGGACCCCTTCAGGGGACCCTGGGGCGGGCAGCGTTGCCGCGACTCCCCCGTACAGGTGCGCCCGCCGTAGAATGATAGTTATTGCATCAATGAAGGGTTTGCCCTACTCGACGTACATGTAATAATCACTGTGTGCTCAGTGCTTTGCCCGATTGAATGCTGAATAAAAAAATGGGGGCAGCTCGGGCATGTATTTAGCACACAGTGCTTATTACGTTGAGTAGGGCAAACCTTCGTTGAATGATATTCTCCTTGATGAAAAAAACCCATTTTATATCAATAATAATAATATTGATAATAGGGCTATTGCAAAGAATTACAATTCGAATTGCGATTCAAAAATCAGGGGTTTTCTTTTTGGGAGGGGGGGGGGGTATTGCAAAAAAATATATTTAAAGCGTTACAAGTTATTTTCAAAAATGGCAAAGAAAACTTTGACTGGACCGGGACTTGAACCCCAGACCTCTGGATTAACGTAGCAGTGCTCTTCCATCTGAGTTATCCAGCCCTTAGATGGTGGCCTTCCCTAATAGCCAACTAGTCTTTGCCGGGGTGGGGGCACCAGTCAGAAGCAATTCAATCATCTCCAGGGTTCACACCCCTATTTCCATTCAGATGCAAACACGGATTTGCTTAGCTACTGGCTACAAGCTGTTCTGGGATTGCACCAGCTTCTCAAATTGTCTGTCGAATGCTTTGATTTTTTTTTTTATTTTGCAGACAATACGGAACTGTGACTGCGGACCGGGGGAGTGCAATGCCAAGGACATGTACATTGACCAGCTCAAAGATCTCTTCCGCTTCCAGACGCCCAAGAAGATAGCCGGCATGTTTGCCGAAAGCATTCAGGTATGACGACCAGGACTTGAACCCGTGACCTCTGGTTTTGTGTACCAGCGGTCTTACCATCTGAGCTATCCCTCCCAAATAATCCACTAGTCTCCTTTTCAAAATCTCTAACTGACGTAGAGATAAGTGTTTGGGATTTCTTAGACTTCTGTCTCGTCCTTCTGAGTCTGGGAGTTGAAATTGCACTCTCTTTTCCAACCCACCCCCCCCCCCCAGGGAGTCGGTGGATCAGTCCAGTTCCCTAAAGGCTACATCAAGGAGGCCTTTGAACTGGTCCGCGAGAAGGGGGGTGTCTGTATATCGGACGAGGTGCAGACCGGCTTCGGCCGGACAGGGGATCACTTCTGGGGCTTCGAGGGGCACGACGTCATCCCGGATATCGGTGAGTGTTTAGAAAGTCTGCGATGACACCGCAGTCAATCAAAAAAGCACGCAGCTCTGAGAAGAACCGGCAAGTCTATGTTTCAGGCAGTGCTCTCTCCGTCGGGCAGAGCACACACTGCCGGAAACATTGACTTGTCGGGTACAGCACACACTGCCCGAAATGTTGACTTGTCGGTTACAGCACACACTGCACGAAACGTTGACTTGTCGGTCACAGCACACACTGCCCGAAATGTTGACTTGTCGATTACAGCGCACACTGCCCGAAACGTTGACTTGTTGGTTACAGCACACACTGCCCGAAACGTTGACTTGTCGGTTACAGCACACACTGCCCGAAACGTTGACTTGTCGGTTACAGCACACACTACCCGAAACGTTGACTTGTCGGTTACAGCACACACTGCCCGAAACGTTGACTTGTCAGTTACAGCACACACTGCCTGAAACGTGGACTTGCCCTTTGCCATTTTTAATTGGCTAAGGCACAGAATGCCAGACCTCCCAAGAGAATATGCATTTTTACCTATTTCATATTTATTTCATTACGAAATACGAAAAACAACTAATATTACAAACAACGAATCACAAAATTATACAAATACACCGACAGATAAACATGAAACAATTAACAATACCAATAACAACAAGAATTTATGAGAGCTTTAGGGGGAACGTTCAAGGCAAAGGTCTCGGAGGAAAGTTAAAAATTGAAAAATTGAAAAAACCTCGGAAAGAGGGTGAACAAGGAAAATTTAACACAGTTTGTCCGGCTGTATTGATGTCTGAAGAGGAGGGTCTCGTTTTTCCTCGTGTTAATTTGTGGGAGAATATGTGAAGGTACCGAGATATGATTGATTGTGAAAGATATTTATTTCCATCAGCTTGGATCCCTCATGTTTCAATCTGTTTCTGGTACCTTGCCATGCTCTGTGAATTCAATTCTCTCCCGAAATTTTAATTTTCATTCTCACAATACTCGCCAAGCTCTCAATTTCCATGTACCACTGGCTCTACCACTAGCCAAAAAAGACCATTAAATTTGAGGGACCAAGGCTGTGGAACTTGTTAACTGAAAATTTGAAAACATCTAAACACTATTAAATAAATATTATGAAACCATATAACTTATTTAATAATTACTTTGGGGCCATCACTCCTTATCAAAGCCCCTACACAACATTGGTCGAGGTCAAAGAATAGCATGTATACGTCGTCTGATCCAACATATGCATGCAATAGCACACCTGTGAAAATTTCAGCTCGATCCGCCAACCGAGTCTCGAGAAAATCGTGAAAACCGCTTCGTATGTTTCGCGAAAATGCAGCATTCAATGCCGTACTGTTCCGAAAATAGTTTAGATCTCGGTGAGATGTAAACAATTTATTTTACTCTTTTCTCCCAAAATACAACATTTTAGGCAGAAATACTTTAGTGCGACGTTTCTACTATAACCATCTTCAAACTGTATAAGTTTCATGTAAATCTGTGAACATTTCTATTTTTCGATCTTACCAGTGTTGTGTAGGGGCTTTAATTGATATGCTGAGTTTATGCATGTGTAGTTCCTTGTGTAGTATTTGTTTTGCATTTTGTGTCTAAAAAACAACAACAACCTTTATTTGTGTATCAGAGGCCCAAATTACCAGCTTTGCTTCTCACTGAGCTCCTGTACAATCTCACAATAATTTTACAATAAGTACTTCCTTGTGTATATTTATAATCCTGTGAAACTGTGGAAATAAATGAATGAATGAATTGTTGACAGAAATATGATTATGAACAGAGATATGATTGTAATCGGCATTGACACCATGTCTTCCTCGGGCTATTCGTACTCGTATTATGTAAAAAAAAAAAAATTATGGTTTTTATTTTTTTTTCCTTGCACAGTGACACTAGCCAAGGGCATTGGAAACGGGTTCCCATTGGCTGCTGTGGTCACCACACCAGGTACGTCATCATCAGTCACTGAGCAGTATCTTCCATTTGTCATGGATTGAAGAGAATGAGCTTATAGTGATAACACAATGAACATCTAAACCGTGAAAAAGGGGTGAAAATGTCATTTTGCCATGAAACTAAAAAGTCAAGGTGATTTCATGGTGCATTTTACAGTGAATTCACCGTGAAAATAATCCCCTCTCTGACCTGATAAGGACATCTTCAGGTCACTAAATAGACCATGAAAAAAACGTGAATATCTAGGGTGGCAAGCTCCAACCTTGAAGGAGGGCTAATTTAATTACCAGCCCCCATAGAGGTACTGTATTGTGTCCTTGTACCTGTCACTCCTAGATACTTCTAAATTGCCTCTAGCCATTTACCACCACTGTGGCCTTGGAGACCACTGGTGAAAACACCGTGAATATGACTCGGCTAACTGTGTGCCATGAAATAGGAGTGAAACACGGTGATTTTTCTTTTCACGGCTAAATGACATTTTCACCCCATTTTCACGGTTTAGATGTTCATAGTGTAACACGTTCAGAGAGCAGCCATTTTCTGCATAATACTAAATCTTGATTTATTGATCAACTGCAATCAACAATGCATTGATAGGAGAGCGCACGTACGGACTGAAATGATCAGAAATGCAAAACTTGAGAAAAAGTCAAGGGCCCGACGTTTCAATCTGAGCAGGGCCTGTCTCAAGAGGATGCCTTTGAGTAAGGTCCTGCTTGAATCCGGCAAAACATCAGGCACCTGAATTACACAATTAAACATTGAATCATTGCTGCTATTTCAAATGATAGCACAGACATTTTCAGAGCCTTGACATTTCCACTCTAACAGGGCCTTTCTCAACGGCAGAATGACTCTGCCTCTGCTGCTTTGCTCGAAACGTCGGTCGACCTACGTTTTTTAATATTCGCCTGTTTGAGGAGAATGAGGCCCCTGAATGTTTTTTTATTGGAGTTTGAAAGGAAGCACTCGCTTAGTAGAATCGCAGTGGATTCCTGTCTTGTGTGGAAATTTTGGGCTCCAAAAGCCACACAGAATCAGTCGCCTTGACTTGCATTGCCTTGCAGAGATCGGCCAGACACTGACGAGAGCGCTGCACGTCAACACGTACGGAGGGAGCCCTCTAGCAGGCGCTGTGGGAAAGGCCGTCTTGGAGGTCAGAGGTCAATTGTCACTACGCCCCAATAAGAAAACTAATTTCCCCTGAGACCCTTGTCACCGTACAATATCCAGTATCTTGATACAAATACAGGTATACCTCCTCATTGTTTTCTTTCTTTCTGTGCCTTTCTTTCTGATATTTGAAGGTTTTCATGGTGAGAATAGCAGACTGAGGAGTAGGTTTGCGGTGACACCATGTAAATTCTCTTTTGTGAGTATGTGCGGTTCTTTTCAGAACCCCACATACTCACAAAAGAGATATTTTACATGGTGTCACTGCAAACCTACTCCTTTCTGTGCCTTAAAATAATCAACAAAAAGTTAATGTGTCAAACTTTCAAATTCGGCAACAAACCTGAGTTACCGGCTCTTTTCATAGCCACTCTTCTTCTCAAAGAGATGTGTTTACATGGTGTCACCGCAAACCCACCACATCTAGTACTTCCACCATGCAAACCTTCAAGTCTTATCAAACCCCCGCCTGCATTTTTCGGGGTTTTGTCAGATGAAGACGAAGCCTGAGCCCCGGCCTGATCTGTGGATTTGTAAAGGGCCTAGACTTCTTGGATTGACTGACCTCTCCGTCTCCCCTGTGTGTGTCAAAGGTCATGGAGGAGGAGAATGTGCAGAAGGTGAGCAAGGAGATGGGGACTTACCTGCTGCAGGCGCTGGCCAAGATGAGGGATGAGTTTGAGATCATCGGAGACGTCCGGGGCAAGGGCCTGATGATTGGCATCGAGTTTGTGACGGACAAGGTATGGGCAGTAAATGATGAGGGTCGGCAAGGATGAAATGGTGGTGGGGGTGGTGGCGATGCTGGTGTTGAGGATGAAGGTGGTGAAGGTGATGGAGGTGATGGGGATAGTAAAGATGATGAAGGTGATGAAGGCGGTGAAGGTGATGAAGGTGATAGATGTGATGAAGGTGTGAAGGTGATGGATGTGATGGAGGTGGTGAAGGTGGGGAAGGGGATGGAGGTGATGGAGGTGATGGATGTGATGAAGATGAGGAAGGTGGTGAAGGTGATGGAGGTTATATGGGGATGGTGAAGATGATGAAGGTGATGGAGGTGATGAAGGGGATGGACATGGTGAAGGTGGTGAAGGGATGGAGGTGATGGGGATAGTAAAGATGATGAAGGTGATGAAGGCGGTGAAGGTGATGAAGGTGGTGAAGGTGGTGAAGGGGATGGAGGTCATGGAGGTCATGGATGTGATGAAGAGGAGGAAGGTGGTGAAGGTGATGAAGGTTATGGGGATGGTAATTAAAGATGATGAAGGTGGTGAAGGTGATGGAGGTGATGGGGATAGTAAAGATGATGAAGGTGATGAAGGCGGTGAAGGTGATGAAGGTGGTGAAGGGGATGGAGGTTATGGGGATGGTAATTTAAGATGATGAAGGTGATGGAGGTGATGAAGGGGATGGAGGTGGGGAAGGTGGTGAAGGGATGGAGGTGGTGAAGGTGATGGTTGTGATGAAGGTGATGGATGTGATGAAGGTGATGAAGGTGATGGATGTGATGAAGGTGATGAAGGTGATGGAGGTGATGAGGATGGTGAAGGTGATGAAGGCAATGAAGGTGATGGAGGTGATGGAGGTGATGAGGATGGTGAAGGTGATGAAGGCAATGAAGGTGATGGAGGTGATGGAGGTGATGGAGGTGATGGATGTGATGAAGGCGATGAAAATGATTGAGGTGTGAAGGTGATGGAGCTGATGGATGTGATGAAGGTGATGAAGGTGATGAAGGTGATGGAGGTGATGAGGATGGTGAAGGTGATGAAGGCAATGAAGGTGATGGAGGTGATGGAGGTGATGGAGGTGATGGATGTGATGAAGGCGATGAAAATGATTGAGGTGTGAAGGTGATGGAGCTGATGGATGTGATGAAGGTGATGGAGGTGATGGATGTGATGGATGTGATGGATGTGATATGGAAGCGGTGAAGGTGATGAATGTGATGGATATGATGAAGGTGATGGAGGTGATGGATGTGATGGATGTGATGGATGTGATGAAGATGATGAAGGGGATGGAGGTGATGGAGGTGATGGAGGTGATGAAGGGGATGAAGGGGATGGAGGTGATTGAGGTGATGAAGGGGATGAAGGGGATGGAGGTGATTGAGGTGATGGAGGTGATGGAGGTGATGAAGGGGATGAAGGGGATGGAGGTGATTGAGGTGATGGATGTGATATGGAGGTGCTGAAGGTGATGGAGGGGATGGAGGTGATGGAGGTGATGGATGTAGACTTCCCACAGGGCCTTGTCTACTGTCTCCAGTACCGTCCATTTGTGTTGCTTCTCCTGTTCAGGAGACTGCAGCAGTCTCCCAAAGACGAACAGAGTACACTGTTCGAAACGTCAAGTTCCTCCGGTTCTTTTCAGAACCACACTTACTCACAAAAGAGAATTTACACGGTGTCACCGCAAACCTATTTATCCTGCTATTTTCACTAGTCGCAAACCTGCAAATCTCATTCTCCTGTTCACTTGTATAATCCCAAAATTTCCATTTTTGACGCCTATGACTACAGGAGTCGAGGACCCCACTCCCAGCGGACAAGGTGGCGACAATCTGGGAGGCCATGAAGGGCATGGGAGTGATAATTGGCAAGGGTGGTATCCATGGCAACGTAAGTCCTCGCCCAGACTCGCGTTACTCTTTCCCTTATCGTTTTGGTTTGTGCTGCCCCTGATAAAGGTCCTGCTGGGCTGGAGCTCCTGGAGTGCGGTGTGCCATGCAGCCTCAGACCGACCCCAATGGAAGGCTGAAGTCCTAGCATTATGTGCCTCCTGGCACTCAGAGATTTTAGTTTTAGTTAGTAGGGCTAGAAACACCAAGCCTTATTTGGGTTATTTCAATCAGTAAGCAGATTAGAAATTGTGTGTATATATGACTGGCTCTGCAAGAAAAAAAGGCCCTTAGTCAGAAAGAGCACGAAATTTTGATGCAACTTTGACCTCTGTAGCGCCTCCAGTTTCTGAGATAAATAGAAATTCATGTAGTGATCTTTGTCACCAAAAATGAAACGCCTTATGGAGAAAATAAATAAATGGCGATTTTAAACATTTTACTGGCAGATAATTGTGGCAAGGTGAAGGGGGTCTTTATTGATGGAAATTAACGGTTCCGCCAAAATTTTCCTCCAAATTTTTTTTAATTCGCTTTTCGGCTGCCATTTTAGTCAGTAAGCAGTTTGCAGCATGTTTGCATATCACTGTATATTCTTCTACCGCATCGCAAAACGTGCTGAGTTTATTTTCTAACATTTTTCTTTTTGCTCTTCCCCTTTTGTTTCTCCGTAGGTGTTCCGGATCAAGCCTGCCATGATCATCACTAAGGAGGATTGTGACTTTGCCTTGTCTGTTTTGAGGGCCGCTCTTCTGAGCCACAGCTAGAACCCGGATGGACCAAATAGGAATGACCTTTACCTCAGAATGAATCATCCTTGATTTTACCAAAATCTCTTCTCCATCATTATACCCTGAAATGCTTTATTTAATCGACCATGAATTATAACAAAAAATGTATTTTGAAAAAAAAAATTGTAAATTAAAAAAAATCCTTTTTGCTACCTATAATTTTTATTTTCTTACCTGCTTGATTTGTATTTGCATGAGAAAAAAAATTAAGTGGCAAAATAGTCTATATTGAGTATATAGAAATAGTCTATATTGAAATTGTTTTAGAAATCATAGCTGTCAAATTAGAGAAGACAGGGTTGGTTTGGGAATTTTTATGGAATTTTGTAGGGTAGTAAATACAGCTTTCATGCTAGTTTATAGAGTATTTCATGTCAAAGATTATGCATGTTTATTAATTTATCAATTTTTGGTTCAATTTTATCTTTGGTTTAATTTTCCCCTCCTATCATGCAATTTTCTGACTTTTTATCATATTTTTCCTCTTTACTTATGCCAGTTTGCTTCTCTTTATTTTCATAATTTTGTAAGATTGAAAAAAGCTTGATTTTGTACTTAGTCTATTTTTCCTTGTTTTGCCAATATTGCCATCAATCACCGAACAAAATTTGTAGACGCTTTTATTTGTTTTGTATCAAGAGTTGCCAATTTACAGTCAATTTTTTGCGAAAATTTCACTGATAATTCTGCACAAGTTGTTTTGAACCGGACAAAGTTATTCTGCTCCAATGTTGTACTGCTAAAGTGCCTTAAGTCAAAGTGCTACTAGCTTGTGTATTTTTTAATGCTTTGCTGCGAGAATTTCCCTTTTCTTTTCTTCTGTAACAGTCACACTGCCTCCATTATGTGCCTGATATCTTTGATTGGTCACCCTGCGTCCGAATTCATAGGCTACGGCTTTGAAAGTACACACGAGTCTATAGAAGTCACCAACAAGCAGGTGCAGCTGAGTTCCCATAGGTTGGGGTGTTACAGTACTTCTGGCCACAGCCAATAATTATATTCAGACACAGCCTAAGATAGAGCTCTGTAGAGATATAGTATCTTACTCAAGTGTACTTATGTGTGTCACCAACTAGGCTATATCTGCCCGGCATTATTTATTGCACGCCATTGTACTGCCAGTTTCCTCAATTTTCTGTTTCTGTCAAGATGAAAGAATAACTGCAAGATTTGTGGACAGTTCCTAAGATTTTCACCAATCTTGTCGATCTCAGGAGAAAACAAAATGTAAGGAATTTTACAAGTTTGGGCAGAGAAACTTTTTCTTCAGGAATTTTTTTCTGATGATTACAATTACCTGTTTATTGATGTTTCCTGTTATTACTGATTTGCACAAAGATAATTTTTCTACTGTATCAGAAAATGTATGAATGAATTTTATGTCGATAGAAATTCACATTATTTTTCCCTTAGGCACAGTATTTTACTGTAAAAAAGTGAGTATAATCTTGTTGCAATTTATTGGTTTTGTTTACACCGAGTTGTGTCTTCATAGTGAGTAATTTTGATATGAGTTAAATAATTGCTTCAAAGACAGTAAAGATGTTGAAAGGCCAATGTCGTAATAACTGTTTCGTGCACTTAATCTATAGGATTTGTGTGTGCTATTCCAAACTGCATCCGCAGTGTTCTGCAAGTCGTATGGGTGCAGCACAGTAATTCCATCCAAGATGGCTCCGCCGAGCTGATTATAAGTGTGGACCAACAACTTGTTTTAATAAGGGGTCTTTGGAGGCTAATTATAACTGATTCATTGTAGAATAGGTGACACTTAAAGACAACCTGGGGGTTCACTCTTCAATTTGGTATGTCTTAAAATTTAGTGGGCCTGACGTTTCGATCCTAGCAGGACCTTTCTCAAAGGCAGTGACAAGGACAAAACAGATACATGTACATGGAGGAAGGGGGGGAGAGTGAATAGGACACGGATGAGAAACAAAGGACAAAGAGTGGAGCTGGTAGGGAGAGATCAAAGGGAAGGGCAAGCGGTGGGGTAGGGATTAGTGAGAGGAGGGGGAAAGATCAAAGAGAAGGGCAAGGAGTAGGGTAGGGATTAGTGACAAGAGGGGGAAAGATCAAAGAGAGAAGTGTGAAGGACTGAACACAAAAGAAGGATTATCAGAAAGCTGCATGGTGTTAGTCATTACCCTCCTGGGTATGTCATTTGGACCATATCCGGCTTTAAATGTGGCACTATTTGGCTGTAGAAGTGGAGGGGTCCATCCCAAAATCCTGGCAGAAAATCGGCTTTCGGGACAGAAACACATTTTGGGGGTGTTTTTTTTTCTGGGGGTAATTAGCAAAACATCTAATCGGCTAAGGGCACTACAATTGAAAAGAATCTGAGAGATGAAGGTCCAAACTACAATTTTCATTATAGGTACAAGAACTGAGAGACTTTTGGGTGTGGGATGATTGGCTTTGAAAGTGAGTGTTTTTGTACAGTGTTCAATGGGAGCTCTATTTAGTGTTCTGCACCCATGGCATTTCAGTCTGGCGCCCTCTATCAATCGTCTATGGATTATATAATAATTATTTGTTATGAGGATATCAAACAGTTGAGGGCGCTGTTTTACCAGCTTGTGGGAGACTTTTCGTGGCTCGATCTGCTGAAGTTTACTCATTAATTCCTCAGGATTTTAACCGGAACCCCTCATTGGAAGTAACGATATAACATCAACAAGGACAAAGCTGGCATCTTCCCCAAGGGTCAAAGACAGGAATCTCTAAGCATCATGCCGGTAAATGTTATCAATTGTTATGTCTACATTAAGATTTGGTGTGACACTGACAGCCTGCTCATTAGTTGTTACACTGCACTAATTTCGTGAAAATTCCGTGTTGCCTTCGCCTGGGCGAGATTTAATAACAGGACGCTTATATGCGTCCCTGGGCTGTATGCACACCAATGCATCACAACCCGTTTTTTGTGTGTGATTCCCTGTTCTTCCAATACATCTTTGAATTGCTACCACCACTTCCATGCAATATTACTTATTAGGATTAGCCAATGACAATGAACAAATTTATATATTGCCTTATTGGTGAAACTGGACGAAGATGACTTTTATTTTTTTAATATTATTTTTTTAAGAATTAGAATTTGTCTGGCTGAAATAAAACGCTGCATATATTACATGTATCTGCTTGGATCTAGATTCTAGACTTCTGTTTGCTAGATAATTGATCGCAGTGGCTGTTGTTATGGCAGTCGTCCATGTGGTTCCCTGACTTGATTGTATTTCGTCAGCATTGCAGGCTGGTTGGACCAGTCTATTATTACTATAGCTGATAGTCTGGTTCCAAGAGCTAAACATCCTGACAAATACTGTGAAGTCAGGGAACCACACGGACGACTGCTGTAACAACAGCCACTGCGATAATTGATACAATCATCCAGCCTTCAGCTGTTACTAAATCAAAGAAGGCTAGCTGCAGTTGCTGAGTGAAACCCTTGTTAGTTGTTGTACTTTGTAGTTGTACTCCTTTTCTAGTCCCACTTACTGGGCCGCTAGGAGCTCCTCTGAAACGATTTGTGTGTTGATCTTTCGCACTAGCATCCCACCATGTCTAATATAGTTTAAAAACAGACATTCTCAGATGGCCTTAAAAATAAAAGTGCCTGAAATCGCGTCAAAAGATTCAATAAAAGCACCTGCCAGATTCTACACATGTCAAGACAAACAAGTGGTATTTCAGCGGTACTAACGATTAATTTTTGAATTGCAATTCCTACAAAATGTCTCCTAAGTCGGCATCGGACATGTTGAGTTGTTCAAAACGCAATACGTTTGTACACCGTGTACACGAAGTAAAACTAAATTCTCATCATGCACTTTAGCAACGAGCCCACAGTATACAAACCATATTACACAAACATGACAAAGACTGGGTACTAGACGTTGAGAATGTCTGTTTTACTATTTTAGACGCGGTGGGACGCTAGTGCGACGGATCAATACACAAATCGTTTCAGAGGAGCTCCTAGCAGCCCAGTACGGTAACTCCTTTTCATAGTTGTGGTAACCATAACCCCCTTCCCCCCCTCTCAGGCTCAGGTCTCTGCCCTTCAGGAGGATGAGCCTTGGGGATTAGTCTTACTGCAACTATCCTTTTCAAACAATTTTGATATGTTGATTGTTGGTACAACTCACATGTGTAATAAACCTTTTCGACATTCGCAAAGCATAATAGATGACAAACTTTCTGTATTTTTATATTGACAAACTTTTATGACAAACTCGCTGTATTTTTATCGCACAACTCTATGGTATAAAGCACTCAAGTTTATGATTTGTTTAATTTCTTTCTCCAAAAACTAGATGGAGTTCAGAAATGAAACTCACACAGAATATTCGTCTTGATACCAGCAACAATATATATTTTTTTGTTGAAACGTTCAGTGGGTAGTTTCGGAGAAATCAGTGAAAATTCCCTTGGTGACTGGATGGCAAATGCGGTGCGTGCATGCGCGCATGTGTGCATAGCATGCCGCTAGCTGTATGCGGTACCGCATTGCCATTCTGTCACCAACGGAATCCCCACTAATTTCTCCGAAACCACCCACTCAACGTTTCAACAAAAAATACATTTTGTTGCTGGTATCGGGACGAATATTCTGTGGAGGTTCATTTCTGAATTCCATCTAGGTTTTGGAGAACAAAATTAAACAAATCACGAGTGCTTTGCCATAGAGTTGTGCGATAAAGATACGGTGAGTTTGTCATCTATACCCATGATGCTGTGCAAACGTCGAAAAGGTTTGTTGTAACGATTATAGAGGGGCTGTCACAACGGATCTGTAATTCCTTGATTTTTGGCAGATTTGAGAGAAGGAATGGATAGAGGTCACAGAACTGTAAGCAGCCAGGGGAGGCATATAAGCGTCACGACGTATGACCCTAACCACCGTGGCTAAGCTATAAGTGCGCATGCGTGAAGCCAGGTTTTGCTGAGGCCTCCCGCATTCATTCAATCATTCATGCATTCATTCATGCATTTCTCTGGTACCGGTAGTTACTGGCACAAGCACAAAACAACCATAACCCTTATCCTAATCCTAACCCTAACAACCCTAATCCTGAACCTAACCCTAATCCTAATCCCAATCCTAACTCTATCAGTAACGCTAACCCAACCTGAACTCTAACTCTGTCCGTAACCATAACCCAAACTGTAGCGCCGTAAGCCTAACCTACGCTGGTTTACAAAACACGTCCTTGCATAGTCCCCGCACAATTTACGGGGTACCAGCATGGCTGAACGACGGTGGTTAAACGTCATATGTCGGTTCTCTTATCTTGCCAGGGACAATGTTGTATGAACACTGAGACATGTTATTTGTTGCTGTTACAGTTAGGGCAACACTGATCCAGACCACTGCATCCTCCAGGGCCCTAGGAATGGGATATTCCATCATCTTTTGGGCGGGGATGTTTCCATTAAAAATGAGGGGGACCTCTAGTCAATTTGATTACATCATTAGTACATAGAAAATAAATATAAATGATAGACTAGTGGGAACTTCATTTATATCGCGATCGAAATAACAAAATTGTTTAAACAAAAATTAGTTCAAACTCAAAGGCTATGTACAGTTACTGTAGCTAGACAAAAAGGTTATTCTCATTGTAAACTAGTCATACCTGCACTTCATGTTAAGTGTGATTTCAGTCAAATGTATGAGACTGCCATTCTGAACTTTGAACCAATCAGCAGCCGGTTTCTAATTCTCCCCATTTCATTCCCAATCCCGTTCCTGCCCCGTTCTCTGCCCGTCCTGCAGCCCAAGGGCAAACCGTGCACCAAGGGCCAGAAGCAGATCGTGGAGGAGAACAAGGCCACCCTCAGCTTCTACCGCAACATCATGTTTGGCGCCAGTGCGGCCTACGTCGTGGTCCGTCTCCTCTGGTGGCTCGAGTCTTTCACCTGGCTGCACTGGGTGAGGGGTGTTAGGATAGCACTTGGATTGCTACTACTAGGTCGTCCGAGTCTGGACTGTGTGTTACTCAGTAGTGTGGCACCAATATGACCGAAGACTGGGTCGATGCATAGAGCTCCATAAATAAACTAGAGTGCGCACCCATCGTGTGATGCATGCCGACAAGGGGACTGCGACACCATTACCAAAGAGGGCAAATCCATAGAACTCTATATATGGGGCAAACTAATCCCGATTTTTACAAAAGAAAGCAGGACATTAAAATTTGCCAATCCCTTGAGGCATTGATGGCCTTTCCTACTAAAAACCATTTCTATAACTTTTTAGTTTCCGCATTCATAATTCATGCGATTGCTACTGACATCCGGGCACTTCGAGCTGAAGTTGACCTCTTTGGTAATGGCGGATGTGCGTCCATGTCGGCACACGTTTGTGCCGTGCATTGATAGGAGAGTGCGCCCTCTAGTTTATTTATAGAGCTCTATGGGTTGATGAGGTTTACTGTAACCTCAGACTAAAGACAATAGTGGATGGTTGGCTATATACACAAATAATGGGGACAGGGGTGGTTTCTGACATTAGATAAAAGGGACTCAATTTTATACACTATTGAATATTAAAAGGGAATACAATGAATAATTGTACAAAAGGGAATATGTTTGGTAGATGTGTTATTGGGACTGGAATATAGCCTTATTGACCTTCATTTAATGAGAACGTGTTTACACTACCCATTTATTTTAAAGACGGGTGAAAATGTAACATTTGGAAGATCGGAAAACATCGATCACCACAGATTTCCTTCTAATTTACACAGTTTGTAGATAGTCATGATCGAATCCTCGTGTTGAAATCTTACGGTCTGTGATGCTGTGCTTCTCGAGAAATCTCCATTCAAACATAGACAAATAGTTCATTACTTGCGAATAATAAACTATTTCTCAGACTAAAGAATGGTGCAAAAAACGTGACATTTTTTTCCCTAAGTTTTCTACTTTCTCAGATTACCATTTGCGCTAAAACCTTCGCAGTATTGCTTTTATAGAATGTATGTTGTATGCTTTAACACACTGGCAATCTCTTGACCTTTACCGATGTTGTATAGGGCCTTTAAAGGCCCTATACAACATGGGTGAAAGTCAACAAATTGCCACACTTTGTGTGTTAAACAGTTAAACCATTAAACATTCCAAAAAAAGTCACGGTTTTCGCACCATTCTGTAGTGTAAGAAATAGTTTATGACACGCTAGTCATAAACTATTTTGTCAATGTTTGAGTGACGATTTCTCGAGAAATACAGCATCCCAGACCGTAAGATTTCAACATGGGGATTCTATCATGACCATCTACAAACTGTGTAAATTAGAAGGAAATCTGTGGGCATCGATGTTTTCCGGTCTTCCCAATGTTGTATTCAATCAGTATTGGGCCTTTAACAAAAATGTAGCCAAGATTCAAAGCGCTTGTTGTTTTCAAAGGAATCCACTGATCTTGTCCCGAGTCATTTCAAATGTCTGACTCCACGCCGGTGCGTTCTCTCTCTGCAGTTCCTCCTGGGATTTGCTTCGGCCGTCTACGTCGGCTGCTATCAGTTCATGGCGTTCATGGCACGGGCCAAGTATTCAGCCACCGGGTCGCTCCTGGACGGAGGTGTGGACTTGAACATGGAGCAAGGAATGGCGGAGTAAGTCCCAACCAGGGATGTAAGACTTCCGGAATCTTCCGGAGTTTTGGAAATGGTGTGATTTTTTGTTCAGATTTCCGGAAAATTGTTGATTTTTGTTTAGATTTTCGGAAATGGTGTGATTTTTGTTCAGATTTACGGAAATTGGTTTATTTTTTATATTTTTTATATTTTGTTTTATTATTCTTCTTCTTTTCTTTTTTTATGTCAAGCTGGTATCTCAAACTCCTCAATTTTATCTGTTTAAACCCTAAAATTTGAAGGGCACCTGCACCCCTGCCGTCAATCATGCAATCGCATCTCTTGGTCATGTTGGTCGCGTAAGCACTCACTCGCAGTCGCACAATTTAATGCCTTCGATAATTTTCAGGAAATGACTTTGTCGCTCACTTACATCCCTGAGTCCAACCTCTGCAATTAACTCTCAATAACTGCAATAGCTGTTTATCAGACAGACAATTTTAACCATTAACTGCTGTATATCTCCAGGGATCACACCCCCTGCTTTCATTCAGATGCTAATGATTCAGTTTCATGATTCAATCATTCAGTTTGCAAGACACATGTCAAGGAAATAGACTCTTTCAATGGACATTCTTCTGGAACTACCCACATGACCTATGGCTGTATCACGTGCACTACCACCAACATCATATACCTCATCTCTTGTAGAGTTTGTAATATTCAGTATGTTGGCGAGACCAAAAACACCCTCAAAAACGGATCTATGGCCATAGGTCTACTATCAAAACGGGTAAAATGGACACCCCTGTTGGGTATCACTTCAATCTCCCTGATCATTCGATATCAGATATGAGTGTACTGGGCATAGAATCACTTGGTCACCGTAGTAATGCTGTTCGTCTTAGCCGTGAGAAAATGTGGATGAAGCGTACAGTATTTTTCAAAAATAACAAATACCGGTGAAGAAAAAAATGGACGGCCTCAACAAAGCGTGCAATTTGTGGTAAAGGCAGCGGGCGCATTCCGTAGTCTCTCCGGTGACCGCATTGGGTGTGGGGCAGGCCAGCACACTGTCTGCCGTAGTAGCGCGCTGTCCCTCGATCGTTCACAATGAAGCCCCACAATAGTGCCATTGTTACCGCTAATCTGGCAATTCATGCAGCAACTGACGTCAAAAAAGGTGTTTGTCATGATACAAATTGCTGAAAAGAGTCTTTGTCTACAGTTTGGACAATAGCGGCGTTCAAATTTTGAAACTCACCACGCATGCATGGCGGCTTCCCGGCTCAAAGGGGTTAACTTGCCATTTTTGATTCCAAAAATTCCGTCATATTTTGCGATTGTCCCTGACCTCTCTCCCTCTCTTGGTCCTCTTGGCAGACACGTGAAAGACATCCTGCTGGTGACGGCCGTGCTGCAGGTGCTCAGCATCATGTGGGACCCCTTCTGGCTGCTGTGGCTGGTGGTGCCCGGGCGGGCCGGCTACCTCCTCTGGACCAACCTCCTGGCGCCCTGGTTCTTCGCCCCGGCCCCCGAGGTGGACGAGAAGAAGCAGCGCAAGATGGAGCGGAGGATGCAGCGGAGATGATGAGGGGCCTTGAGAGACGCGAGCGATCCCTCCCAAACCTCATGCTCCTCCTCCTCCTCCTCTGCCCCCTCCTCCCTCGAGACTGAAGATAACTCTTAACCCCGCTTTTTGCACCGGGCCGCTTTTCATTGACCACGCCTGCCACAGGGGGGATTTGAATGATAGCGAGTTTTTGTTTTACGACGGGAGAAATGTAGGCCCTTTTCCAAAACCTGGCTTAGGCTCAGGCTCCGGCTTTGTATCTAGTTCTTACATCCATTTTAAAGTACACGGCGTGAAAATGGGAGGCCTCTGGCTTCGTCTTTTAATGTTACACTGTGGTTTGAAACAAAATCTGTTCAACTTCAACAAAAAACTCCATCCCGTGTTTTCAGCTTTTGGATAGCGGACGAAGCCGGAGCCGAAGCCTAAGCCAGGTTTTGGAAAAGGGTCCTAGTACAGTCATTTGAGGCGAACATGGATCTGCGCATGCGCGACAATCTGCAAGTCGCCGTACCGCTAAAATCTGAGACCGTTGTGAGGGGAAATAGCATCCGGGTCCAGAGCAGAGCGCAATGCAGTCAGGTACTGTGTAACGTCATAATTATGTGACCAACACTCGCACGTGTAATTCAATACTCAGTGCAGTGCGGTGCCTACCCATCGCGTAAACAGAACAAAACTGCTTCCATACTGGATGGGCACTTCCGTGCGGGAACAGTCACAGTCTGCGAAATCCCCCGTACTGTGCGCTCTCCGTCGTAAAACGAAAGTTCGCTAGTCATTTTCAAAACATGCTAAAATAATTACGAACAACAAAATTTCGATGAAATGAATTGATAAGAGCACACTATGTGTACAAGCGAGTCACACCTGGCACAATGGGAATGTCTGTGTAGCTTTTGTCAGGCTGCATGTCGTCTTGTGGTAGGCTGAAAAGAGTCTTTGTTTAAAACTTGGAAAATAGTGGTGCCTAGACTCGGTGAGCCGGGTGCATAGCAACACCACCAGTGCTCAGAATTCAGAGGTCCCGGCGCGAAGTGGTTAATGCATCGCCAACAGTTTGATTACTACTACTACTACTACTGCTGCTACTACTAATAACTAAAACACAGGTTACGCGGCCACTGTTTACATGCCATCACGTTACTTATATTGGTTATTTTTGTGAGTGTCCGTTCCTGGACTTCGTAGAAAGCTATTTCATCACATGCCACTTCATGCATGTGAAACGATTGCATATGCCATGACTACATGTAACTGTTTACATGCCATCACGTGACTTATAGTGGGTATTTTTCATCTCATTTGGCACAGAGCAGCGATGAAAATGTACAAAGAAGAATGAGGATAATTATGGCAGTCTTCTTTGCTCATTTCCACTCCTGTTCTGCAGCGAATGAGATGCAAAAAATACCCACTATAAGTCACGTGATGGCATGTTAACAGTGGTCGCGCAATCGGTCTATTCAAGTTGCATCTACCCAATGCTTTCCTAGGCTCCAAGCCATGTACTTTCTCCGCACCAGCCTGTCCAGCGAAGCAAATTGTGGTTCAGTAGTGTTGCCCGGACCTGTGTCTCTCTTCATCGTGCCTACAACCTCTGCGTGTGCCACATCCGTGAAGCAAGTCATATATCTCAGACCCCAGAGATCCGGGCAAGGGAATAATCACTGGTGCTGCAGTCGATTTCATCAAACCCATCGTAACTTATGATCAATCGCAATCGATGTACAGAAACCATAATACGGCCTATCACAACTCACGATGGGTTATCCATCGTAAGTTGAGTTACGATGCATCATAAAGCTTTGTGAAAAACAGAGTCAAAACTCGCAGACTGTTTTTTCTTGATGCATCACATCTTTTAGAAGTGGGGGACCATAGGTGCAATGTTCTACACCAGTGCTGCGTTATTTTGGCAAGTTTCACGTTCACATTAACTTAATAAAAAAGAAATCGTAGACAAAATTGTTGAATGCTTTTGGCTTGCGCCCCTACCCTGACAAAGACTAGTTGACTCTTAATTTTGGGAAGGCCACTATCTAAGGGCTGGATAGCTTAAGTCCCAGTCCTGTCCAATTTTTCCTTGCCACTTTTCAAAAAGCATTAGCTCACCGAAACTGCTGTGGCTTTACCCTCTCCGAGTGAGATGGCTTCAATGAACCCTTGCAGTCCTGATAATAGTTTACAGCATGACAACTCTCCAGGCCCAATTCCATTGAATCAGTGACAGTAAGGGCAAAGAAATGCCCATGGGTGATAGCACCCCAAAAAAAATGGTTACAGTAAGCTCATTTTGTAGGTGTCAAAGAATCGTATCTTCTCTGATTGTGAAACTTGCATAACTAAATACTTGTTGCTTTTTGGGATAGACTATGATTCTTTCTAATTTCTATAATGTGTGGTAGAAATGGCATGAGTGAGGATTGCTATATACAGATTCCAAGATTTCGGGCCAAGTCTGTAAGAAAATTGCCGTATTCAGATTGTTACTATGCTCAAAAAGAGTGTAAGAAAATTGCAACTCCTCAGCTTCTATAAAAGGAATGTCACTGAAGCACAATTTAACTATTGCAATAAATGCTGTTAGATTTTTTATCAAAGTGTTATCAGGATCATTGCGAAATGTGGAATGTTGACTTCCAATGCAATATGTACTGCTTAGATTCAAATTGCATGTACACGTGAATTTGGAAGGAATTGAGAATTGCATATTTATCAGTAAAATGCACACAATCTGCTTGGGATTGTTTATTAGTTCTTACATGTACGTTATCTGGATTGTTTATTTTGTTTACCCTCTTCTAAGATCTCAAAAGTAAACAGCCTTTAAAGTAATTTTTTTTTTGAGAAATGAAAGAAAGTAACTGGGCCATAACCACTTACTGACTAAAATGAGCTTAGTTCTAAAAAAAAAATCTTCAAACATTTGTGGCATAGCCCTTCCATCCCATACTTCCCTGAAGTAAAATTCTTGAACAAAAATGCCTGCCCTGGCTCTTAATAGCGGTGCTTAGACTAGTTCAGTTGACTATTTGGGGAGGCCACCATCTAAGGGCTGGATAGCTCAGATGGAAGAACACTGGTGCTGAGGTCTCGGGTTCAAGTCCCGGTCCAGTCAAGGTTTTCTTTGGCAATTTTTCAACCTGTTTTGATTAACAAACCTCAACAAACAGTCAGACAGACAGACAGACCGACCGAGCAACAAAACAAACTACTTATCACAAACCTACGTTTCAACTATATTCATGACGCACACAGACCCCGAACCTAAACCATGGTTGTATATTAAAACCTCGAGATTAAGCACCCCCAATATTTCCACTTCCGTCTCCAAATTAATGACAGTGCAATTGAAATAACGACCTCCACCATAAGACGTAGCATTGGAAGCCGTTGTTGACCTGTATTCATGCAAACAACCAACCCCCCTACTTCAATCAAGAAACCATCAACGCCCAGTGTGATAACACGAACTCTAAAAACGAATACAGGTTAACTCGTACGCGACCAACTCGTACGCAGGTCAACTCGTACGCGAGACATATCGTACGCCGACCGACTCGTACGCTAAGTGAAAATTGTTTATATTTAAATATATAGGTGATATACAAAAATGTTGCAAACTGCTTACTGACTAAAATTACCAAAAAGTAAATCTAAAATTTAGTGGGCCTGACGTTTCGATCCTAGCAGGACCTTTCTCAAAGGCAGAGCAGCATTTAAAGGCAGCATTTAAATATATATTTATTTTTCATTTATTTCCGAAAACCTTGAACGTTTTTTTTTTAATTCTTTGCTGTTGAGAATTTACGTTTCGGATTTACGCTTGGTTTTAACCATTAGGAAGAAGATTGGATAACACCAATAAACCATCACAACCACGGCCACGGGTGAAAAACCGTATTACTCGGTTGTGGTACTACCCATGGTACTAGGAGCCACAACACCGGGCCCCGTGCTGTCGTCCTCGACATCAAGTTTAACCATCCATTGGTTAAAATTCCTTCATTGAAAGGGCGATACAAACAACGGCATTGCGCCATCCGACTCCGGGCTGCCAGGCAGTGTTGTGCCGCGGGCTGACTCGAAATCGAGGTTGCCAGATGTGGTGTTGCCATGGTAACGGGTTGGGAGGGGCCGCGGCCGTTGTCCAATACCCACGTGGTGTGGCGGCGTCGGCTCCGTCCAGCAAAAATGCGCTTGCGCATCGCGACGCTGCCTTACTGTGGTTGCCTCGCACTCAAATCCGACTGTTTCTCAGGTGACTGTGTGTATGTCACTTTGACTTTGAGAAAGGTCCTGCTAGGATCGGAACGTCAGGCCATTCTAGCTTTTAAGTTTCATGTATTGCAGGCAGTGTTATAGCTAGGGTATTTTCAGTGGTGGTTCAAATTTCACCAACAAGAAGTCGCTCTCGTGAACAAAGCCTCACGATTAGCGACTGCGGTCAAAATGATAGCAACAAAACTTGTATTACATGTACTGTTAAATTAAATTAATTAATCACATTAAAGTGATTAATTTATTAATCAAATTAACTTTACTGCAAGTTTTGTTGTTAGTCATGTACAGTGTATAGATCATTAATAAACAAGTAAACTGAACAACAAAACTTGAAGAATAATGTACATGTTTGAATTGACTGTGTGTGCACTCGGTACATGTGCAATGATTAGTAGACTTCCGTCAGCCCTTACAGTTGTTTTCTAACAAAAAAACTAATGTTTATTACAGTTATACTAGCGATGTTTCGCGGTCAACCAAAGTGTATTTTCTAGAAATCTAGAAAATTTGAAAAGGATTTTAATTTTTCATTCATTCTTGAGATATCGGAAGTTGAAATCTTAAAAATCGCTCCGTGCGGCCGCGGTAGATCGAGCCAAAATGACGGAGAAAAAAAGAGAGTCAAACTAGCGTTTTTCGACCGCCGTCCAAATTTGTCAATTTTACCCTCAACTTGAAGCCTGTATTCTTTGCTTTTTATTCATACATTTTGTACCAATATCAAAATTAATAACGAAGGGAATAATATTAAACTACGTGGAAACAACATTCGGAGACAAACGATGAAAGTAGCGTATTTTAGTTATGACCGATTTCCATTCGCAACGTTACCGAGGTTGGCAAGTCTAGGTGTGGTTTCCGCCTCTAGGTAAAGCCATAGCGACACTACAGGAGCAGTAGGGCCGAAACCAGCCTACGCGCGGCACATGTGACATGACACAACATGTCTTTGCACACACTGTACATGGTGTACATACTGCACAGCGCACGTGCACGCGACCGCATGGCTTCATACGAGTTACGACTACGATCACGCTGCGCTACTCAAGCCTGATCGGAACTTCCAGAACAAGTATTAGCGAGACGGTTACGCTACAAAAAAGTACAATTTATTTTACTACCGAAACCAAACATAGATTGGGGTAATAATGGGGTGAACATAGTGCCGGTCGGAAGCATTGTTTTTCACCAGGAGTGGTGGACGGAAATTACCCGTGGTGGTCGGCCCCGTCCACCGCCGACCAGCGTAGCTATAACACTGATTGCAGGTCATTTTAGTCAGTGAGCAGTTTGCAACAGCTTTTTGTTTGTACCTCATAGTCATATACATCGAAATCTAAGAGGGAACCGACCATGGTTCTGGCTCTCACGGCTCTGGGTCTGTTTCTGACCGTCCTGACGCGTGGAGGAGATGCCTTCACCAGGGACGGCTGCTGCCAAGAGGCGGGCCAGTGCCCCCCGCGGACGGCCAGCCGGTTCGTCTTTGCCCTGCCCAACCGGCGCCTCGTCGGCCAGACCTACCGCGGCGGCGGCCTGCAGCTGCCGGCCACGAGCCAGGTCCGGTGCGCTAGCGCCTGCCTGGCCGACCCCGGCTGCGTCTCGTTCCAGCACTGGCAGCGTGAGCGGCTGTGCGAGCTCAACGGGGCCACGGCGCTGCGGCTCCCGCAGAACCTCACCGAGAGCCCCGGTGCCACCTACTACGGACCGGATAAGGTATGGACAAGGCTCGTTTGGGGTGGTTTTGATTTGGGATATTGTTCATGGCAATAAGTATTCACTCAAATGAGATTTGAAGGTTTGCATGGTGAGAATAGCAGGATAGGTTTGCGGTGACACCATGTAAATTCTCTTTTCGGTGAGTATGGGTGGTTCTGAAAAGAACCAGAGGAACTCGACGTTTCGAACAGTGTACTGTGTTCGTCTTCAGGAGACTGGTATTCACTCATCGTAAGGCAAGAAGCAACTCAAGATATATTGTAGTGTTTTTTGTCATCCAATTAGTTTGGAGAGCCCTCCTGACAGAAACTAGTTTCTTTGGGGCAATCCTACTGGAGTTAATTGGATGTTGTTTATGTTGCTGTTTCTGTTGCTTTTGTACTTGTTGTCGTTGCTGTTGTCGTTGTTTTTGTCGCTGTTGTTGATTTGTTGTTGTTGTTGGTGTTGTTGTTGTTGGTGTTGTTGTTGTTGTTGTTGTTGTTGTTATTGTTGTTGTTGTTGTTGTTGTTGTTGTTTAAATTGATTTTTGAATTTATTTACTTCTGTTTTCCACTTTATTTTTGTTTGAGTGTGCTGTGATGTGAATACATGTGAATAATAAATAAATAAATAAATAGATAAGATGGGACGAAGGAGGGGGTGCTCTTTGAAAAAACAAACAAGGAAAAGATCACTTTGTTAGTAGAATCGGGAAGACTAATACTTATTGATTGGTAAATGTGAAACAAAACCCCAGACTGCTCGCCTGCCGGTGGTCAGGGGACTTACAGGCCTGCTTCACATCTGAAGGAATAGAAGCCACTTAAAGCCCATACACAGCATTGGTCGAAGTCAAAGCATAGCATCCACACTATGAACATCTAAACCGTGAAAAAGGGGTGAAAATTCGCCGTAAAACTAAAAGTCACTGTGATTTCACGGTGCATTTTACAGTTAAATCACCATGAAAATAATTGCCTCTCTGACCTGATAAGGATATCTTCAGGTCACTAAAAAGACTGTGAAAAAACCGTGAATATCTATAGGGTGGCAAGAGCTTCCAGCCTTGAGGGATGGCTAATTCAATTACCAGTAGGGACAACCAGCCCTGTCCGCGCTGGACTTTTTTTTTGGGGGGGGTAACTTGACCACTTCACAAAATTCGACTCTGGAGGCTCTACAATTCCATGAATTTTCTCTCTTTATGAAAATCGTACTGAGTGGCTCATAGGTAATATAGGTTGTCGTTAACACCCAATCAGATAAGCAAACTTTATTTCTGGGTGTTGCATTTTACGTCCAGCGCGGTCAGCCCACAGGAACTTTTCCTCCCAGGTAATGGGTAAGTTAACCGACTGACTTCTGCCTGGTCAAATTGACCAGTTTATCCGAGTCGAAAGACCAGTAGTGCGAATGCGACGTCTGTGTAGCTCTTCGGTGTCAACACGCTCTTTTACGTCAACATGCTCCCCTAGCTGCCTAAACATTATTGTCGGACAGTGCGGACCAAGCGCGCTCGCTGTGCGGCACGGCTACTACCTGACCAAAGTATTGGAGGGCTAGGGAGCATGTGGACATATTAATATAAGAGATGTCTCATGCGTTGATTTTAGTCAGTCGGTCAAGTTTTACCCATCGTTGCGATTATCTACCCACGTCGATAATCCAAGGGCGGACGCCGGTAAGATTTACCCATTGAAATGTTACCCACGCGGTCTCGGTTAAAAAAAGACTCCAGTGCGAACACGGCTTCTGAAACAAAACGACGCGGAACGAAAAAGCCACAAACATCAGAGAAATTCACCGAATTACCAACTGCATTTTGTGCCCCGTAAGTTTGGCCTTGAATGTTTGGCCAATGCAAGTTTAGAAAAGCTTTTTTATAGGCCTATTTATACGGATTCGTAGTGTCAATTTATTTTCAGTGCAGTATTTTCTTCTTGGCCAAACAGGACGCACATAATTATGTGACCCGGCACAGCGACATGAGGAATATCCCATTAAAATACTTTTCGAGTAAACAACGCCTAAAGTCAAAGTATCTTCACAATTCGATAAAAAATATATATTTTTTGTTTGTTGGTATTTTGGGAAAGTTAATATATTTGAAGAAATTTTGATACCATTTTGAAAGCTAATGGTACACTCTTTCATTTCATTAGAAAATCCCAAAATCTCAAAAGTGGGGGTTATTCCTCATTGTGATGTGCCGGGTCACGTATAATAGTCACTATAGTTGAGTGGTAATGACGCGGTTCAAAGGGTGTCTTCTCGGGGCTGGGCAAAAGAACAGGATGAATTATTCAAAACCCGACCGAAGTATATCTCCAGGGATCACACCCCTGCTTTCATTTAGATGCAAGCAACCAATTGTTGTAAACCTGACTGTCACTAGCGGTTCGGGGATCGCACAAAGTGGATGCAGCTTTTTAAATTCAAGTCAAACAAATAAAGGAAGGACTGACTGGGAACTTTTGAACATTTCTCTTAGGGGGAAAAAATAGGCCAAGTTGAGGCAAAGATTTCCTTACTTTTTGGGAAGGCCGCCATCTAAGGGCTAGCTCAACTTGCTAAGAGCGCTGTTTAGCGAAACCAGAGGTCTCGGGTTCAAGTCCCTGTTCAGCCCAAAGTTTTCTTCTTCTTTTTTCTTCAAAAATATTGTTCAAAAGTGTCCAGTCAGTTTGTGTAACCAGAATTCATAGGCCTACTTATAGCAATTAGCATATAGGAAATAATACAGTAGTCCTCAATCGTGGAATCTCTCTCTAATATTATTGTCGCCTGCAGAAATTACTCCCCGAACATCCTTGGCTTGGCAATTAAGCCGCACTGGCCGACGTTATAGTGACTTGTCGATAATTGACATCATGCATGACGGTACTGTAATGGCCCCACTTAATAAAACGCGGTGCGTTGTCATTTTTGTTTCATGAAACTGGCAGAAAACAGACTGCACGGCCAAGGTTATAATAATTGATAGTCAGCGAAGACAGATAATTAGGTACGCCCTTCTCCACTTTCCTGACGACGGGCAGAGTACACACTACCCGAAACGTTGAGCTACCGGCTCTTTTCAGAGCCATATACCACTATGGTGTACTAGACCGATTGCGCGAACAATGTTTACATGCCGTCGCGTGACTTACTTTTGCATCTCATTTGGTGCAGAACAGGAGTGGCAGCGAGCAACGAAGACTGACTATCATATTGTCCACATTCTTCTTTGTACATTTTCATGCCGCTCTGTGCCAAAAAATGAGATGCAAAAAAACCCCACTATAATTATTATAATGTGGTAGCTTTCTACGAAGTCCAAGAACGGACACTGTACAGAGAAATTTCCCCCCAAATGAAGGGATTCTGACGATACGATCCTAGCAGGACCTTTACCAAATGAAGTGTATTATGTTCTCAAAGACAGAATTGTTTTACAGCAACTTAATCGTTCAGTGATGTGCCAATTCGTGTTCATTGCTTGAACGAATTTGCTGTATTTTACAGAGCTCGAAAATGAGTGAAATGAAATCACTGTCATTTCACGGGCTCCGTAGTTTCAAAATGTTTTTGCTGTAAAAACCTGTCAAATAAATTACTGAAAAACTGACTAGAAACCTTTGAACAAATTGAAACAATGGCAAAGACAACTTCGACTCACTGCCGTCGTTTGAACCCGAGACCTCTGGTTTTGCGTACCAGTGCTCTTCCCATATTTTTGAGCTATCCAGCCCTTAGATGGTGGCCTCCCAAAATAGTCAACTTGTCTTTGCCGAAACGTCAGAATTGGTTAAAGGTCCGACATTGGGAAGATCGAAGAACATCGATGTCCACAGATTTTTTACTAATTTACACAGTTTGTAGGTGGTCATGGTAGAATCCTCATGTTGGAATCTTACGGTCTGGGATGCTGTACCTCTCGTGAAATCATCACTCAAACATCGACAAAATAGTTTATTACTCGCAAGTAATAAACTATTTCTTACACTACAGAATGGTGCGAGAAACCGTGACGTGTTTTTTTTTGCCTTTTTCGACTTTCTCAGGTCACCATTTGAGCTAAAACCTTGAGTTTTCGCAGAATTTCTTTTTTTTTTGGAATGTTTGATGGTCTAACACATGTACAAACTGTGGCAATCTTTTGACCTTTGCCAATGCTTTATAGGGCCTTTAAAGCCGCTACACAACATTGGTAAGATCGAAAAACAGAAATGTTCACTGATTTACATGAAACTTATACAGTTTGAAGATGGTTATAGTAGAAACCTCTCACTGAATTATTTCTGCCTAAAATGTAATTTTGGGAGAAATGAGTAAAAGAAACAGTTTACGTCTCACCGAGTTCTAAACTATTTTTCGGAACAGTGCGGCGTTGAATGCTGCATTTTCGCGAAACAAATGAAGCGGTTTTCACGATTTTCTCGAGACTCGGTTGGCGGATTGAGCTATTTCATGCATATGTTGAATCAGATGACGTATGGATGCTATCCTTTGACCTCGACCAATGCTGTGTAGGGGCTTTAAAACCTCATGTGCTCCGCTAACGATATACCGATAGTGCAATAATTCAGTTCGTCGGTTTATCCATTAGGCGAGTTATTTATTCAGGGCTGGCATTATCATTACACGCACTCACCAAGGTCTCACTCGCCGAGGTCTTAATTCGGTAAATTCCGAATCCGTTAATTTTAATCACTTTTTTAATGCATTTCCCCTTTCTTATTAATTGGTTTGGGTTAACAATTTATCGTCCGGGGTCATTTTGTCGTCATTGTTAAAAGGGTCTTGCAGTAATCAATCTTTCAAAAACAAAATAATGCAAAATGAATTAGCCAGTTTCCATTTTCGAAAATTTCTCCGGTGTTGCACGGGCAACAGAATTAAGTTGGGAGCCAAACAAGAATCGCACTTACAGGGATAACACAACATTGGTCGAGGTCAAAGAATAGCATCCATACGTTGTCTGATCCAAAATATAGGCCTACATGAAGTAGCACACGTGTGAAAATTTCATCTCAATCCGCCAACCGAGTCTCGAGAAAATCTTGAAAACGCCGTACTGTTCCGAAAAATAGTTTAGATCTCGGTGAGACGTAAACGATTTCTTTTACTCATTTCTCCCAAAATACAACATTTTAGGCAGAAATATTTCAGTGAGAGGTTTCTACTTTCTACTACTATAACCATCTTCAAACTGTATAATAAGTTTCATGTAAATCTGTGAACATTTCTGTTTTTCGATCTTACCAATGTTGTGTAGGGGCTTTAAAGCTGGTGTCACCACAAACCTTCCTATATTGAAGTGAATTGAAGGCGAGAAGATTGCGTCTCAAGCGAAAGAGAAACTGAATAATTTGATTTGTCAGCACGCACAGTCGCAGCTTTGGTTCCTAAAGCCAGTGGTTTACCACACATGCACGCGGTTTGTCCGCTCCAGATGTAAACGTCCCCATAGCAAACTGTGCGGCCTATATTTTAGACCGCGCGGAATCGCGTTACCGCTCGCGTGTGGCCTTAAAGGGATAACACAACATTGGTCGAGGTCAAAGAATAGCATCCATACGTTGTCTGATCCAACATAATTATGCATGAAATAGCACACCTGTGAAAATTTCAGCTCAATCCGCCAACCAAGTCTCGAGAACTACCGTAATCGTGATCGTGAAAAAATAACTACCGTTATAACTACCGTTAATTACTACCGTAATCGTAATCGTGAAAAAATAACTACCGTTATAACTACCGTTAATTACTACCGTAATCGTAATCGTGAAAACCCGCTTCATTCAACGAATCGTTCCGAAACATCGTTTAGATCTATAGGGGTGAGACGTACTTTAACTCTTTTCTCCCCAAATACAATATTTTAGGCAGAAATATTTCAGTGAGAGGTTTTTACTTTAACCATCTTCAAACTGTATAAGGTTTCATGTAAATCTGTGAGAATTTCTGTTTTAAGATCTGACCAATGTTGTGTAGGGGCCAAGTCAAGCAGAGTGACTTATTTTCTGTTCCATTCTCCGGTCCTCTTTGCAGCCTTTGCTCGTCGAAGACCTGTACCAGATTGTGGCCTCAGGAGTGCAAGGCAGAGGTGAGAGCTATGAATGATTTTTAAAGCCCCTACACACCATCGGTAAAGGTCTTAGAAACGCGTCCATACAATTGCGAATGGACCGTGTTGAATTTGTGCAAATGGTGTGTAGAGCCTTTAAGACTGGTCAGCATGGTTTTTTTTCTCTCCAAAAGTCGTTTTAAAACGACCGTTGGAAATTCATACAAAATTCAACTTCTCATGAAAATTGCAGCATTTGAAGCGCCAAAAGTTCCCAGCATGTCTGATACTGGTATTTACTTCCACTTCCAGTTGGACAAAATTAGTCAGGTCGAAATTTGGATTTGTGCAAATAGTGCGTAGGCCTATATAGGGATAGAGGTGCTCACGTTTCGCTATCAAGCTGAATCTCTCTCAAGGTCAAAATAATGTCATTTACTCTCAGTCAGTTATAGATCAGCCTAATCTTATTAAGTTCTAGTCTTAAATTGCGTAAATATCAATTTGTATACATAATTATTTAATGGTTTGCCATCCTCGTTTTAAGAGTCCCCTGATTCTTTCTTTTGGGCAATCCTACGGGAACTAATTGAATGTTGTTTTCATTTTGGGCAATTTGCAGATTTAAGTTCCCTTGTATTCACTTCATCATTATGATTGCTATTTGTGTGCAGTGCAGCTATGACATATCCCGGACAATAAAATAAATAAACTTAGGTAGGTTTAAAGGCCTTATACAATCATTGATAAAGGTCAAAATATTGCCACAGTTTGTGTGTTAAACCATAAAACATTCCAACATAGCAATACTGCGAAGGTTTAAACTCAAATGGTATAATCTGTATAAAAATACGAAAAACCACCGTGCATGGTTTACGCATCGTTCTGTATGAACGCGGTCTGAGCTTTCTGCGCGTTCTGCACGGTCCGATTATCACCGTCAACCTCCCTGTATGCCATGTGTGGTGAACAAAGCGAAATTCTACGGCATAGAAAAGGGTACCAGACTATTGCCGTTTTCGACATGAAGGCTTAGGCTCGGGCTTAGGCTTTGGTCGTAATTATTTATCTTACTCGTTATACTATTATCACAGACATCTAAACAAAAAAAAAAAAAACAATTTGGCCCTAGATTCTCGGTAAATAGTCTGTACACTTCACTGAGCCAATTAAGCAAATTTTCGAATTCGGAAACAAACCACAACCTGGGTTTTCAGGTTTTGTCAGACGGAGACGAAGCCTTAGCCCGAGCCCGATCTATAATGGATTCGTAAAGGTCCTTCTGCACACTGTTTTGAACGGTCTTCGTCAACTTCCCTGTATACCATGTGTGCTGAACAAAGCGAAATTCTACCTCATAGAAAAGGGTACCAGACTTAATCCCCCCCCCCCGTCACAGCTAGCCTCGATTTGGCTACTTCAGCCACGTGCGTTCGATTGACGCAGTTGGGATAAAATTGGGTTTTAGTCCTCTTCTTTTTTTGTATCACAAGGACCACCGGGTGTGACGGACTGCCTGCACCACACGATAGAACCGGCCTCTGCCGACTGTCAGCGTACCGGCCAGCACCTGTGCGAGCTGTGGGAGCTGGAGCAGGTGTACCGGGCGGGCTACGACGCCACTCTGCCCGCCGAGGTCAGCCTGTGGTACGCCGTGGCCGACAGCCAGGCCGTGCTGCCCGTACACGAGGCTGGCAACGGGACCGGCGAGGTGAGGCAGCACGGGCTGCCGACGGTCGTCCCCGCCCCGGGCGTGTGCTGCCGGGGCCTCCCCCTGGAGCCCCAGGACCCCGTCATCAGCGCCCTGACCTACGCCAACACGGACCGGGACGGCATGGCCCAGGGCTGCGCCCAGGTGAGCGCTCACCCGTGCACCCTGGCCGAGCTCAAGGCGGCCTACCGGAGGGGCTACCGGTATGGATCCTGGCGTTGCTTGGCCGTGCCCGGTCGCGATGCCACTGTGTTGGGTGGGTGTGCCGGTGGATCCGAGTGCTACGAGGGTACGATCGCAAACACCCCTCGACCATCTGCGAATTGCCAAGTCTTTTGCTGCAAGGACCTTTACTAGAGCGGGAACGCTGAGAAAACTGACAAGACGAGTACCTTCACTGGGGTAAGAAGCCCCGCCCAGTGTTCCTGCGATCAGGGGGAAAACCTGGAAACAAATTATTTTTCTTGAAAAATTTACTCATATCTACATTTATCAAGTATATTATGTATTTCCATGATTTTTAACATCTTTAAACTCAAGATTTATCTTAAACATTATCATTGACTTGTTTTTGATAGCTTTTACTACTATAGTTGGCTATTTATTTCACCAACCTAGGACTGGAGGAACAGGCTTTTGAGTCAGAGTGTTCTTAACTTTTGTTCCCCCTGGCTGTCTTAGATTGGATTGTCTAAGATTGGATTTTTGTACTCCTTCGCTCTTGCCCTCCTCCCCAACCTGTTCCCCTTCATCCCTACAGCCATGCAGCCATCCCCGGCCGTGCAGTACATGTACAGTACATGTGTGCCCAAGCAATGACTTATTAATATTCAGCAGGCTAACTTGGCATTGTCCAATCAGGGCGCGCGCTTTTCCATTCAGGTCACAAGGTCACGGATTTTCCTGCTCGAATAATGGCGGCCGATCCCCTACGTTAAAAAGTGGGGGACTCGTTGAGAACTTCAGGTGTACATCGCATTCTTAAAACACCTACGACATCATCTTCACGGGGTTTTGCTAGATCAAGGTACACTCTTTCCCATGATTACCTCAGCTAAGAGGAGACTTTTGTTTTCGTCGAGAAAAATAAGAATTTACGTCGCACTTTTTCAGTCGATTTTTCGGTAAAATAACAACCCTCAAAATACATATTAATCATCCTTTTGGAAAAGAAAAACCTTATTGGAGGCACGCATTAGATCTTCAACTACCTAGAATAGTTGGATTTGAAAGGATTTGATACGCTGAGGCATAGAAAACGACAATTTTCCGAAGCCTTTTTCCAGGCCGCTTTCGCTGTGCTCACGTGACATTCGATTTGTGTGGACGAGAAATTTGGGGTCAACGCGTGACACGTCCACTGGCTGCCTAGTCCTTGCCTAGTCCCACTTACTGGGCCGCTTGTGTGTTGATCTGTCGCCCTCGGTAGTTTCAAATAAAAAAGGGGAAATAGTTTCAGAGGAGCTCAGAGGAGTAAATGGGACTAGTCCTTGCCTAGTCCCACTTACTGGGCCGCTAGTAGCTCCCTTAAACGAGTTTTGAGATTATCTGTAAACTCGTTTAAGGGAGCTCCTACCGGCCCAGTAGGTGGGACTAGTCCTTGCCCTATCTCTTCCCCATCTCATCCTGACCTAACACATCTCTGATACATCTATTCTCCTTGTTTGGTATTTATTCAACAATATGTATCTCCAATCTTGAATTTCCATGATATATGACTGTATGATCATTCTCACCCAGAATGTACTACTTCTTTGTTTTCCTTGGCAGAATAAATGAATAATAATAATAGTAAAATGTAAGTAGCAAGAATAGAGTATACATGTATAAATGTATATTCCACCACCATTTGAAATGCAATGAGCTTGATTTTGGTGTTTTCTACTACTTGTACTTGTACTTGTAATTGCAAAAATAATAGTAATTATTTCCAAATGGAATCAATAATGATATATTCAGATAGAGCAATGTTGATATAAATACCAACATTTGTTGTAACTGGTTTCCTTGTATTGTACATGCACATCTTTCATGATAAGCAACTATCACTCTAAATATTAATGATAAGCAAATCCTTTTAAAGGGTCTTTGCAGTCTGCAATAGACATGCTATCACTTAAATCCATGCTACAGAATTGTTTTGCAGTGTTGCTATTGAACAATCAAACTGTTTTTCACACTCGCTCTGGCGGTGTAATTGAAAGTTTTCAGTTTTTATGCTAATGGCAATTTCAATATTCATGAGCAAATTGTGATTTCATTGCAGTAACATGCAACAGAAACCCAATTGATTGTGTACAAACGTTACTGAAAATGTCTGGTTTTTTTCCTGCAGACCTATCCCTAAACCTGTTGATTTACTGCCAGAAAGATAATGTTTTTCTTATGTTTTTAACTGTGACATGATCTTACAATAGCGCCCTACTTGTCACAATGATATTTTTTAGGGTCAAAAGGTGACCTATTTCTGACTCCACTAGTCCACTTAGAAAAAGAAGCTTGCCAATATGATCCCTCGATGACAGCAGAAAATAAGCTAGACTGATATTGCAGAGACCCTTTAAATTAGAGGTAATGCAAGTTATTAGTGTAAATATTTACTTCAGCATTGAAAAGTAAACCGTATTCCTCCACGTGAAAGATTTGACTCGTTCTACAAAGTTCACAGTATATAATCTGTCTCTCACACTTTATTTCATTGTCTCCACATGATTGTATACATCTCTCTTTTTTTGTAACAAAAATATTACTTATTACTATTAGTAGATACAAAAGGTATGTTCAAGTAAGCGTATAATTAGGCGACTGAATTGAATCATCACGGATCATAGACATGTGTGTATTGGGATGGATTACGAGCTACTATTACCAGTTGCTGGCAGTTGAACACTGCAAGACAAAGAACCTACTCTTGAAGGGATAGCCTGTGGGCATAGCTTCTAAAGGCCGCCGCAAAAGAGAGCTACATGTATCTGCTGAGCAAAAATGCTCTCAAGGCCGTTAACTCAGCACGTAGCTCTCGTGTGCGCTGAACTTTCAGTGAGATTTCTGCCTCAAGAGGCCGTGAGACCAATATCTATCCTGTTTGATTTTTGTTGCCTCTCCTGGATGAAAACTCATCGTGTGCGGCGACTTGAGCAAAGAAACATAGCAACTGGCCAATGAAAGCGCACGCCCTGTTCACGTGGTTGCCAAAATCAGGATAGATATTGGTCTCACAGCCTCTTGAGGCAGAAATCTCACCAAAAGTTCAGTGCACACGGTGAGCTACGTGCTGAGCTAATGACCTCAAGAGAATTTTTGCTCAGCAGATAGCTATCGTGTGCGGCGGCCTTTAGGGATAGCCTGTGGGCACAGCTTCTTAAACACCCCCAGGTCTGTCCATGGCCTTCTATTCAAACTCATTTCCTGCCCATTGGCTCTTCATTGAATTTGGACGCCATTTTGTGTGTGTGTCCATGCACAGTTGCGGTAACCGTAACCCTCATCCTCCCGTGGGTCGGAGACCCGATGGTTACTGGTACCGATGTACACAAATCTGGAGAAATTTTTTTTTCGGCATTTTTGAAACACTAGTGTCCCAATTGACCCCCTTCTCCACCCATTCTGACAGATTCTGAATTTACATTGAACTGTACATTATTGGTTGAATTGCTTCTGACTGGCGCCCCACCCCGGCAAAGACTAGTTGAGTAGCTGACTATTTGGGAGGGCCACCATCTAAGGGCTGGATAGCTCAGATGGGAAGGGCACTGGTAATACACAGCAGTTAATGGTTGAATTGCTTCTGACTGGCGCCCCCACCCCGGCAAAGACTAGTTGACTATTTGGGAGGCCCACCATCTAAGGGCTGGATAGCTCAGATAGGAAGAACACTGGTAGTGGTACGCAAAACCAGAGGTTTTTGGGGTTCAAACCCTGGTCCAGTCAAAGTTTTCTTTGCCATTTTTTACAAATTTGTTTTTCATCAATTGATTTGTTGGACTTGAAATATACATGTTTAAGAACCACAGTTTTTGTTTAAGAAACGGCTTAGTGCCTACAAAGTACATTCCTAGATAAAGATGATTGGCAGCTACAGTGTATTTGAAATATTTCATCTGCAGAATTCAGTCCACTGCAGACAAAAATCAAAGAAATAATTGGTCTCTGCATTTTGGCAGTGCATCCCTCCAAAAAAATAATAATATAAAAAACAGCATTTTCATACTCTCGTTACTCAATACACTCAATAGTCAATACTCTGCAATCTGTATATATAATAGGTAAAACATATGAAAATCGAAATATTGTTTTCTTTATATCTACATAGATGTCATTTTCAAGAATATCTTTTATACCTTGTTATTCTTTAGTACATGCTCTCAGTCTCACCCAGTATGTATTTAAAAAAAAAAATCATTGCAGCTTATAGGTGAATCAACAAGATATGTACATTAGTTGCTTTTTTTTCTGAATTGAAAGATTGAGGTGAATATTGACTTGTACACAGGATCCTTGCACTAAATGTACACTGTACATTGTGGGTGACCTTGGCCTTTGACCTTTCAACTCACAAGACCAAACTGGGTCCCAATAGACCGATTGCACGACCACTGTTTACATGCCATCACGCGACTTAAAGTTATAGAGGGTATTTTTCCATCTCATTTGGCACAGAGCAGCGATGGAAATGTACAAAGAAGAATGTGGACAATATGATAGTCTTCTTTGCTCATTTCCACTCCTGTCCTGCACCAAATGAGATGCAGAAATACCCACTATACTGTAAGTGTAAGTCACGTGATGGCATGTACACATTGGTCGTGCAATCGGTCTATTTCATGGCTCTGCTAACACAGAATTCTGCGCTTACGGGGCGCTGCAGAATTCATTTCATGGATCGTGTAAGAAAGGATTCGGCGCTTAAAGAGCTAGCACAGAATTTCTACACTTGATGGAGGATTTTCGCATTCGCAACAATAGAGGAAAGTGGCAGTCGTTCCGCCAATTTTACAAGCTAAATTTCAACCCCACGGTGACCGCGAATTCATACAAAACCTCTAGAAATGTTTGGGTGAGGTACATGTAAGGTTTTCGATCAAATGATGTTGTTGAACTTGTTGCTTTACCTCCTTTGCCGAAATTTATTAGAAAGACACGGCAATTAGCAGACAACAACGCAAAGATTTCGTTTGTTTTCCAGGCAGGGAAGCAATTCAAGCATGCGCGTAGCGAATAATATTATTTTGCTAACGGAAGCAAGAAATAATATTGGCCATGAATTACGCCTACGATAAGCGCGAAGTGTTTGCTTCCGTGAGCGCTGATTCTATGCGTACAGTAAGCAGAGCCGTGAAATTGGGCCCCGTTTTCCCAGACATTGCATGGTATTATTGACAAAAATCTAACAATTACATTCTACTGTTAGTAATTGTTCATGCAAGTATTATACTGTAGGTGTTCACATGCAACATGTGAACAGCAGTGTAACAAGTACAGCTGCTGTTCACACAGTTAAATGTGTGGCAGTTTAGCCGAGCCAATTCGCAGAAATGTTGGCACTTTACTCTTCAAAATTACCTTCAATACTTACACAAAAACTTTATATAAAGACAAATTTATAAATTAATTAAATGTATATTGTGTAATACAAGGGCCGTTCCCACTACGAAATAATCGCGATTTGAATCGCGATTCAAAAACCGGGGTTTTTTTTGGTCGTGTCCACACAGGCCAAATAATCGTGTCGCAAATAAACGCGAGCCGATTGCGGTTAGCATAATTATGTATGGTCGTGCTGCACAAGCGGGAATGGCAGGACTCGTAAACAAACCCTGTGCCGCACTTCCTGGCAGTAAGCTGCTGGCAGGAAATGCCATGCTTGCGCAATGTATCGTGGGCTTAAAAAAACCGGTGCGATTTGAGCGGATTGTTCCCACACACATCGTGTCGCAAATAAACGCAATTTTTTTTTAAAGGCTCACTCTTAGTGGAGCTCGAATCGCGATTCAAATCCCACTAATAATCGCGTTTATTGTGTCCCCACACGCAAAAAAGTGGATTTTGAATCGCGATTCAAATTGCGATCCAAATAATCGCGTTTATTTGGTGTAGTGGGAACGGCCCTACAGAGATGTTGCTGTTAGAAATGAAGGTACAGTGTGCATTATGCGCAAACGAATGAACCTCTTAGATGTGCATGTCACTAGAACATACTGTACTAATTCTGTAAATCTTGTGTATTATTTAAAACCCATTGACGTGTGATGCTGCGTGCATTAAAAGACTGCAACATGCAGTATTTAAAGCTATGAGTAAGTACTGTCTCATTTCCTAGTGCACCAAGAAGGCAGCATGCTTTTACTTATATTTTTTAACTCTTCATTATGGAAAAAGAAAATGCCTAGTACTGATTAAACATGACCCAAATGAGAAAGTAAACTTCAGCATCTACGGAAAATTGTTTACATAAAAACTCAAAGATAAAATGTCAACAATTTTGAGGGCCTGCCGTGGTGTTCCTAGCAGGACCTCTCTCTTTCTCAGGACCTCTGAGAAGAGAAAGGTCCTGCTAGGATTGAAACATCAGGCCCTCTTCATTTTTGAGACCCGGGCCCAATTTCTTAGAGGCTCTTAAAGGGAAATGAAACCCAGAGAAAAATGTTTGCTTATCTGATTGGGTGCTAAAAACAACCTACATTTACCTATTTGCTACTCACCTACGAGTTTCATAAAGAGGGAAAAATCATGGAATTCGCTGGTCGAATTTGCGTTCCCGCAAACCACCATCTTTTCGAATGGCCCGCCAGTCACTGCAAGGGGTATGACATCGCAACGGAAAACTCCCTCATGGGCCCGGACGGATGTACCCCTACTACATGTACAATGTATACTGCGTGCAGTTATATACTCGCGAGCTGAACGATGGTGTACTGCCAGGCTTTTGGATGTCAAAATGCCAGCGGGAAAAAGCTGGGGAAATCTTTCCATGCAGTTCCCAACAAGGGCAAGAGACCTGTTTGACAACCAAAAGCCTGGCAGTTAAGCCAACATTTTTCTCTGGGTTTCATTCCCCTTTAAGCGTGAAAATCTGCCAAGCAGGAAAAGTCTTCCTCGTGTAAACAGGATTGCAAACCAAACTGAAGTCAATTGCTTTTAACTTGTAATGCACTCTTCTTCACTCGGCATGAAACAGTTGTGAAGTTTGGGTTGACAAAGTGATCCTATGAACCCTGACTTTGTGTGCTTAAGGCAAATTTCGGCGCTTAAGCACCTCTATGTAATTGGCCCCTGCATTTTGGTCATCATAGTCAGTCTGCTGCAACATTTGTTTTTTACTTTTTAAGTCAAAACTAAAATCTCAATGTCTTTGCAAGGCGTCAAAGTGTTGCTAATTTGTTTTTTATACCACGTAAACCATTAAGTATTACCCTCCAAATCACAAGCTTTATGCCAAATTAAAATATCTACAGTGTTTTGTTTTTTTTTCCATCGGTGGCGTGGCGAAACAAAGTTTATCTTACAGTTTCTGAATACTCCCCAATAATGTGCGTATATACATGAATCCTGGCTCTTTGCTGAAGATGATAGAGTTTTACTGACGCATATTAATATGTTGATACCATTTCCGAAACTTGCTACGGGTGAGGTTTCCTCAATCCAGATGATCCGGTTTGTGCCGACACCATGTTAAAGGTTGCTCTTTCTGCGAGCGAGTGTGGTTCTGACATGGCGTCACTGCAAAACCCGATGATCAGTACTTCCACCGTGCATACCTTCAAGTCTTATTCCTCAAGTCCCCTTTTTTTTTCAAACCTTCCGAGACACTTTGAAAGGCTGCATAATCTAGGCCACCGGTGCTACGTGTATATCATTTTGATTTTTCAATGACAACTGATTACCGGGGCTTCAAAGGTTATTGAATACAGTGAAGAATGGACAGAGAGAGAGAAACGGGTCAAAAACAAGATTGCTACGTAGATTATGGAGAGGGGAAAAAACCCAATTATTATCCTTTAACTTTTATCAATTCAATATGCATAGAAAGTTATTGGGTGCTCAGTATAGGCACGTCCTCACCTGACATCTGTGAGGAAGTGGAGGTGAGTGAGAGCAGAGACGAAGACCGGCTTGCCCCTTCCTCACTCAGGTCCTCCTCCCCGTCTGACCGTGTCCCCACCTCCCCGCGGTCCCTCGCTCCGCCGGTCTGCATCTCCCCCGACGAGGGTGCAGAGCGCTGGCCGTCTCGCGGGGGATCCAGTCTGGGCTCGGCTGCCGAGCTCGGCGGCTGCGCCGTGCCGAGGCAGTCGCTGCGGCTGACTCGTCGCGCGCTGCAGGGCGAACTCGGGCCGGTCGGGTCCGTTCTCGATTCGTCCGCCGGCGGCGACTCCAGACCGCCGTCGGAGGTGGGCGGGCCGGAGTCCTCCTCGGGGGCCGAGTCGGTGGCCGCCTGGTCCACCAGGCTGCCCGTGCGGCTGCGGGCCCGCGCCGCCCGCTGGTCCTGGGCCTGCATGACGTTCTGCAGTCCGCCGGCCAGCCGCATGCGACGGATGTTGGCCGCCGCCCGCAGGATCTGCTGGTCCCGGGCCTCCAGCTGCAGGGCGTCGTGGTTGGTCTCCGAGTCCGTGTCGGAGACGGAGCCGGAGGTGGACTCCCGGTTGGCCGACGCTGCTGCTGCTGCGGGTGCCACCGCCCCGGCCCGCTGCAGGTAGGCTCCGGCGGGGCCAGGCCGGACAACGGGGATTGGAGGCGGCGGCGAGCCGATGGCGTTGCCGACCTCCTCCTCCTCTTGCGATGGCGTGGATGTCAGATCAGCCTCGGATGGGCTGCCCGGCAGGGTCTCGGTCCGGCTCTCCTGGGAGCTCTCGTCCGGCAGGACAGCGCCGGAGTGGCCGTTGTCGCGGGACAGCATGCGCACAAAGGTCCCCCGCTGCCGCCGGCCCCCGCCACCCCCGCCACCCCCTCCGCTGCTCCTGCCGCTGCTGGGCGCTCGGGACTCGTTCCGGGCGATGACGGCCGCCTGGATGCCCTCGATGAAGGCCCGCTGTGCCTCGTCAAAGTGCGGCGAGGCCATGGTGGCCGTGTAGGAGGGCGGGGCCTCGCGGCGGAGGAGCTCCTCCTCAATCTGCCGCAGCGGCGACATGTGCGAGGGCGGCAGGCGCTCCCGGACGTGCAGCTGGTAGAGCTTGCAGGTGCAGCTCAAGGCCGCCACCAGCAAGAGGCCGCACACTATGGAGCCTACGGCGGCCGCAGTCACAACGTTGGTGTTCACCGCTGGAAGAAGGAATCAGATAGACTCACAGTGACTGACAAAAATGATGCAAACTGCTCACTGACTGAAATGACCAAAAAGCAAAACTTAAAGACCCTATAGATACAACATTGGGAAGATTGGAAAACCGTTTTAGACATATTTTGCCTTTTTCTACTTCCTCAGATTACCATTTGAGCTAAAACCTTCGCAGGATTTCTTTTTTGGAATGTTTAATGGCTTAACACACAAACTGTGGAAATCTTTTGACCTTTACCAATGTTGCATAGGGCCTTTAAGATTAATATAAAAAAAATGTACCAAACTGCTTACTGACTAAATTTACCAAAGTGCAAATCTCCTGACGCTTCGATCCTAGCAGGACCTTTCTAATTGCCTTTCAGAAAGGTCCAGCTAGGATTGAAACGTCAGGCAATATGATCTGGAACAGGAGGACTGCACTGAATATAATGGACTATTTCTTTTATATTGTCATTTGTTTCCAAAAATGTCCTTCATTTGTTTGATCTCAATGTGAGCAACTCACGGCAGATGTCCGGGTCCTCGTCCTCGCCCCGCTGACAGTCCTCGGAGTTGTCGCAGATGTACCTCTCCTCGATGCAGGTGCCGTCCCGGCAGAGGAAGAGCCCGGCCGTGTAGCCGCAGACGCTGCGGTCGCAGTTCTTCTCGTCCTCCCCGCCCAGGCAGTTCCTGCTGCCGTCGCAGCGCTCCTGCATGGTGAAGCAGCCCTTGGTGGAACTGAAGCAGGGGATCTGATCGCTGCGGCAAGCGTCTGCGGAGGTAAGCAGAAAGTAATATTTTTGCAATTTTTAATTTTTTAATCAATCATTAAATTTTTATCATCAAAATTATTATTATTAATATTATTTTTTGGGACGGTCTGATGTTTCGATCCTAGAAGGACCTTTCTCAAAGGCAGAATGACGGGGACAAAATAAAAAAAGGAAGTGGAGAGTAACAGGGACATGGCTGACTGACAGATGACAAAGGGGGAAAGCAGGTAGGGTGAGATCAAAGGGAAGGGCAGGGGCTTGGGTAGGGAAAGGGTAAAAGAGAGAAGTGGGGGAGTGAACACGAAAAGAGGGATTATATGTAAACAAGCAAAGTGTTAATCATTCCCCCTCCTGGATGTTGAGGCCATGTGGTTGAATTGTCCGGAGACGCTTCATCCACATTTTCTCCTGGCTTGAACGGACAGCATCACTACAAAGACCAAGCGACTCTATGCTCAGAACACTCATATCTGATAAGGAATGATGGGGGAGATTGAAGTGACACCCAACAGGTGTGTCAAATTTGCCAGTTTTGATGGTAGACCTATGGTCGTAGACTCGCTTCTTGAGTGTGTTTTTTTTTTGCCTTTGAGAGAGGTCCTGCTAGGATAATATAAACAAGATCTTTTCTGCTCCGTGAACGGATTTTGCCAGGGTGGTGTATAAACAGCGGCGATTTTGAAGGCGGTCTCTTCCAAGATTACCTGAGCATCCCAGCTCATCCTGGCCCTTGATGCAGGTCAGTCGTCCGTCGCACTCCTCCTTGGGCCCGTAGCAGTTCCTGTCCTCCCTACTGCACTGCTTCTGGTTGGCCAGACACACACCTGGAAAGGGGACGCAAAGACCAGGGGTTGTAAGTGACCGACTAAAGCCCCGTTTCCACTGGACTTATTTTGGTCAAACTAACCGAGACAATGGTTACTTTTTCCATTTTAAGTCCAGTGGAAACGGCCCAGTTCAATTTCCTCTCGGTTAATTTAACCGAGCCGAATGGCTACTTTTACCGGCCAACCTCTGCCCAGTAAAAGTGACCAGGTAGGTTTAACCGAGCTGATTAGTCCAGTGGAAATGCACCACTCGGTTAGACTCTGTAAAAAACCACATCCGGCCTAAGACGTAACACGTACATGCACTGTGCACAGCATCTGCTTCGTATCGCACGCTGACACTCGACCTTCATGAGACATTATATTGCCAGCTCGTTTACTTTAACCATCGTCTCGGTTACATTTGACCGACTCAAAAATCCAAGTGGGAACGACGGTCAAATTTGACTATTAGAAATTTAACCATCGTCTCGGTTAAATTTTAGTCCAGTGGAAATGCGGCTAAAGTCATTTCCTGAAAATAACCGAAGGCCAATAGATTGTGCAACTGTGCGTGAGCGCTTACGCGATTGCGAGATGCGACTGCGAGTGAGCACTTACGCGACCGAGAGAATCACGGCAAGGGTGCAGGCGCCCTTCAGGGCTTTTAACAAATAAAAAACAAGCAATTTGAAATACCTGTTCGACATAAAAAAAAAAATAATAATATTTCCGGAAATCCGGAAATTTCCAGAAGACTAATTTCTTTCTTAAAAGACTGCAACAAATTAAATAAATAAATAAAATAAAAATAATAAAACAAATTAAATAATAATAATAATAAAAAAAACACGATTTCCTGGCAAAGACATTTGAAGCTCCAGTGCTGAGCTCCCTGCAGTCTACTCAGTGCAGTCAGGCATTTCAAGGATTGTGTATACTGCACTACAGTGGAATGTCGCGACAACAACGCCGATATACCGAACATTCGGCTATAACGAACACACCCCAGATATTTCACCAAGTGACCAGATTGTCCCCTGTGACCGTGACCCCATGGTCACCCCTAGTGGGTAAACCCTCGACCCCCCTCACTCTCACTCTCACCTTTGGTCTGGTAGGTGGCATTGAAACCGTTGCTGGGCACGGAGCCGTCAGTGTGGTAGACCACCATCAGCTGGTTTCCCGTACCCTCGATGACCGTGGGAGGCATGTAGATGTTCTTCTGTCCGTGCTTGGGGTAGCCGTAGTAGGTTCCAATCTCGTTCTGGCCGGCAGAAGGGAGAGAGAGAGTAAACCGCTCATTCAATGCAGGGCCTTCAAATTGAGGCGCAGAAATTTGACCGAACCAAAATAGACCGATTGCGCGACCAATGCAATGTTTACATGCCGTCGCGTGACTTATAGTGGGTATTTTCTGCATCTCATTTGGTGCAGAACAGGAGTAGAAACGAGCAAAGAAGACTATCATATTGTCCACATTATTCTCTGTATGTTTCCATTGCTGCTCTGTGCCAAATGAGATGAAAAAAAAATGCCCGCTATAAGTCACGTGATGGCATGTAAAAAGTGGTCGTGCAAGCGGTCTATTGGATTCGTTGGATGGACGTGTAGGGAAATTCCTAAGACACCTGTCTCATTGAATTAACCACATCGGATTACCCTGGCCAGTCGGCCTTTGGTAAATTCCAACGCAGGCTGTAGCCGGTGTAACGATCTCAGACGGGCCCCCGTGCTGAGTTGAGCCGTGACGTCACTGGCTCACCTCAGAACGTTGCAGCAACGTTCTCAGCTACTCAGCATGCTCAGATGAGTCAGTGAACCAAGCACGTGGGGGCGCCCTTCATGTGAATGTTATGATTTTCCGCAAACGAACATAGTTTGCTTTTGATTGTATAAAGTCAATCGATACACCCTTCGAGGGAACAACTGTAGCATATTTCTTCCCCAATGTATAATTGCAGGCCTAGGTATAGGCTCCGTACTGAGCGTTGTTAGTAAATAACTACGGGTCAATGAGGATGCCTGAAAGAACTGCATTGCCAATGGCCGTATCGACTTGGCACGGCCTTCAAAATGGACAACTACCATACGCACTGCGCATGACGTTTTTAAACATATATGGTAACGATCTCATCTGAGCATGGGACCCTACATATGCATGAAATAGCACATCTGTGAACATTTCAACTCAATCTGCCAACCGAGTCGTGAAAAAATTGTGAAAAATGCTTTATTTGTTTCGCGAAAATGTAGCATTCAACGGCGTACTGTTCTGAAAAATAGTTTAGATCTTGGTGAGACGTAAACAATTTCTTTTACTCATTTCTCCCAAAATACAGCATTTTAGGCAGAAATATTTCAGTGAGAGGTTTCTACTATAACCATCTTCAAACTGTATAAGTTTCATGTAAATCTGTGGACATTTCTGTTTTTCGATCTTACCAATGTTGTGCCATCTTCAAACTGTATAAATTTCATGTAAATCTGTGGACATCTCTGTTTTTCGATCTTACCAATGTTGTGTAGGGGCTTTAATCGTACAGCTCTCACCATTTCGTTATCGCCGTCGTAGACGCGGACATAGTCCGTGTTGTACTGCTCCTCCAGGTCAAAGATGTCGAAGCGCAGCTGGATGACGTCGCCCTCGCCCACTGCCAGGTGCCAGGTGCAGTCCACGTTGGGGTCGTACGAGTGGGGGAAGTTGGGCGATGCAAAGTACCCATGGGGCTCTGTTGGAGGGGGGGGGCACACATCCACACAACACTCCAATCCTTACCGATGTTTGTCAATTTTTGTTACACAAGTCCAGGTTTGTCCTTTTATACCTAATATCCCTAATACTATTACATCTAATATCCTCCCCACCCTTTTGTTTGTTGTCCCTTTGATCTCCCTCTTCTTTCGTGCATGCATCTGCATCCCAATCCCTTCCCTTTTGTCCTTCCTCTCTCATGTGTGTCAGGGCTTTCCTTCCCCCCACTGTCTGTATGTCCTTGTCACTTTGCCTTTGAGAAAGGTCCTGCTAGGATCGAAACGTCAGGCCCTCTCATTTTTTAGATTTATGTATTGCAGGTCATTTTAGTCAGTGAGCAGTTTGCAACAGTTTTTGTATAAACTTCATACCTATAAACCTATTATGAAATGCCATGTAATCAGAAGCAGAACTATTTTTGTTTTGGCCTTAACACTTGCAATGCCTATCGCCGTAGTTTGGTTTGGTTTTGATATTTTTGTTAACAGTATCCCTCACCTTTCATTACATGCACACAGCTGCAGCCGTTTTCGTCTTCGTGGTTGGCACAGTCCACGTGACCGTCGCACTTCTTGGTCTCGGGCAGGCAGTGGGGCATTGTGGGATTGACGGGCTGGCACAGGAAGAAGTGGGCCGGGCACTTGAGCGGGGCAGTGGTGCGGGCCGGAGTGGTCACTGCGAGAAGTCAACATTAGTCACCAGTCAGTATCCCAGGGATGAAACTCAAAATTTCCCAAATATCAAGAAATCCTAAAACCATCAAATATCAGTGAATAAACGGAAACTAAACCACCTTGACACCTATTTAATGTGATTAAATGTTATCTTTAAATTAAGTGGGCCTGATGTTTCGATCCTAGCAGGACCTTTCTCAAAGGCAGAGGTGATTAAAGGTTACCAGAGGAGCTGTAGTGTACGTATATCGTTGCACCATGAACAATATTGTGTCTGCTCTATTTTCCGTATGTAATCCGAAAAAAAAACACCGTTACAAAAAAATTGTCCTTCTCCTTCAACCATTTCCAATGAAAAACTGTCCTGATGTCCTTCAAATTGTGTGACCGATCGACCATTTTGTACATGATGGCAGATATTCCGTTTGAAAATGAAGTTGACGCACTAAAAATTCACATATGCAGAATACAAAAACAAACAAAAAAAACGGAAAAAACGGAAAATCCGGGAAACATGTTCTGCCGCACCAATATCCGGATTTCCGGTTATATCCGGACAAGTTGCATCCCTGGTTTCCAGGAGTCACGTCTACATTTCATTTTCAATTAGTGCAATGAAGAGCAAAGCGATTGTCATCATGGTCATGGAAGACGGAATTGAAGCTTTTAAAAAACTTAGAACAGTTTTTTGACAGTCGCTAGAAAGTATCAAGTGATTAGTTGGACGTTAAATGAATAATGAGACCATATCATGTGTTCCTCGAAGGACCTTTGAAAAATATCCTGCTAAACGTCGGACCCCTATTTTTTAAAGAGGTGCACTTTGGTCAATGGAGACAGTAAGCCTTTTGTAACATGTCTGTATTGTCAAACACAGACTGGGAACTTTTGAACAAATGGCAAAGAAAACTTTGATTGGTCTGGGATTTGGCGTAACAGCACTCTTCCCATCTGAGCAATCCAGCCCTTAGATGGTGGCCTTCCCAAAATACTGGAAATAGTCAACTGTATTGCTTTCGCATGGGTGTATTGTATTGCCTTAGAGGAGAGAGTCCTTACCCTGGCAGTGCTCATCCGAGCCATCTGAGCATTCTCGCTGGCCGTTGCACTGCCATTCCAGCGGTATGCAGTTGCCACTTCCGCAGTGGAACTCGCTGTTGGCCTGGCAGTGTGCTGCGTCTTTCTCCCCTGTGCAGAGAGACGGAAGGCCAATTAACGGAGTGAGGGGCAGGGGGGGGGGGGCAATGCTTATTTATCAGGGAGAGTAGGGTAAACCGTCATTGAAATCCATTCCTTGACGGAAAATCAAATAATATTTATAGCAATATTCAACCCCAACACTAACCCTAACACTAACACCAATCCTAACACTAGCCCTAACACTAGCCCCAACCCTAACAGTAACCCTAACACTAACCCTAACCCTAAGGCCAAGTAAAAATATTAGATTCTCATCCCTGCCCGCATTATTCTTTTGCTGCCACATTAATTATTATTATTATTATTTTCATTTTTATAAAACGATAAAGCCGTTGAACCTCACACATGCACAGCCTACATATTGTACCGTACAGTACTTTAAAATTACTGGAAATTAGACTACCCATCTTTAGGGGCGGAAAAATCATTTTGGAAAAGGCCAAAAAGTGACCACATCCTCCTTTAAAAAATAAAAGTTCAAATGAGAAACTAATATTTTTTTTTACCTGGCCTAACACAAACCCCAACCCCAATCACTACCCCAACCCCAACCCCATCCCCAACCCCATCCCCAACCCCTACCATAACCCTAACCCCAACCCCACACCAACCCAAACCACTACCCCAACCCCAACCCCTACCCTTACCCCACCCCCAAACCCAACCCAAACCCAAACCCAAACCCAGCAAATCTCAGTCCACTGGCGCCATCTTGACCTGTCTACACCCACCGCTCCCTTGAGAAATGGCCGTCGGAAGAATGAGCGATGGCGGTGCAGGCATTTCGGGCCGCCCTTGGTACTTCCGGGCACTCACCCACAACATAGTCAATCCGGAAGCCTTTCCTCCCCACGGCGTTTCTGCCGCTGGTGAAGGTGATCAGCAGCGTATCGCCTTCCTCCGAGACGAAGGGCGGGGGCAGTGTGGAGCCACAGTACTGGTCCCCCTTGGGCTTGATGATCAGGCTGTCCCGAAGGCAATCCTTGGACGACTCAATGTCAAAGTCCACAAAGCTGTTTGGGATCGAGAGATTGAGAGCGTTCAGACGCTCAAATCACTTCATGACCTTCTGCTGGGAACAAATTCCATCTGGTCCATTTTATGGCTTTTTATATGTGACCCGGCACAGCGACATGAGGAACAACCCCCACTTTTGAGAATGAGATTTTCTAATGATGTGAAAGAGTATATACCATTAGCTTTCAAATGATATCAAAATTATTTCTGTGTGAACTTTGTTGTAAATAGTACAAGGGGACTTCGCTCGTTCATTTGGTACCAGACACATTATAGCAGCACCATTCTAACTCCTCGAAAGCGGCCATTCAAAAAGGCAGGAACTTTACATTTTCATGTAAACAGTACACAAACACTCCCCCGAAATCATCGTTTTTTCAACATTTACAGACGGATTTCGGAAAAATCCTTCGGACATAATATCCTCCAATACATTAACTTTCCGAAAATACAAAAAGACCAATTTTTTTAATTTTTTTTATTGAATTGAGAAGATACTTTGACTTCAGGCGTTGTTTACTCGAAAAGTGTTTTGGTGGGATATTCCTCATGTCGCTGTGCCGGGTCACATTGGCCCCGAGGTTGCAGCATCATCGATGCCACGCGGGATCAGGAACAAGTGTAAACGTGGCAGGGATCTGATCCCACATGCTGATCGCGACCGCAGGATCTGATCTTCCGTTGTGGGATCAAGTGTAAACGCAGCGCAAGAGTCTTCAGTTACTAGACCTCTTGTCTAGTACATTTTTTTTTCTGAAATTACGAGACCTGAATCGCTGATAGATAAGATCTCACCTGAGCGTTGCTATTTGGCCATAGGGTAGCCTGATATGCCATTTGCAGGCGGCGTTGTTTGGATAGGCATCCGGGTAGCTGGGGCTGAGAATGGAGCCGTGGGAGCTGGTGAGTTCCGTCGGTCCGCAGTCGTAAGCTGAGTAAAGACACAGGACACAAGACACGGCCAGGCAGGGATTACTGTCTGTGGTGATGGCTGAGACTTTGGGCCCAATTTCACAGAGCTGCCCAAGTTCCAGAACATTGTGATACCACCTGACCACCGTTCAAACCTTAAGCGCCCATTTTCATCGAGCTGCTTAAAGCCCCTACACAACATTGGTAAGATTAAAAAAAAAAAATGTTCACAGATTTACATGAAACTTATACAGGTTGAAGATAGTTATAGTACTTAGAAACCTCGCACTGAAATTGTTCTGCCTAAAATGTTGTATTTTGGGAGAAAAGAGTAAAAGAAATTGTTTACGTCTCACAGAGATCTAAACTATTTTTTGGAACAGTATGACGTTGAATGCTGCATTTTCGCGAAAGAAATGAAGTGTTTTTCACGATTTTCTCGAGACTCGGTTGGCGGATTGAGCTGAAATTTTCACAGGTGTGCTATTTCATGCATATGTTGGATCACACAACGTATGGATGCTATTCTTTGACCTCGACCAATGCTGTGTAGGGGCAATCGGCGATTTAAACAGGGAAGATATTCTTGCTTCGCAGATTTTCACGTTTAAGCATGAAAACATAAAAGCATGAAAATGGGCCCTGAAGGTTTGCACAGTGGAATCACAAAGTGTGCGGCGACACCGCATACGTACACATGTAAGTCATCTCTTTCGAGTGTGGCTCTGAGAAGAGCCACTCGATGGCTTGGGGCAAAAATACCAGAATACCAAGTAGGGGGTTTGTAGTTGGTACCAAGTAGGAGGTACATCATCTCTTAAGAGATAGATGATGTACATGTACATGGTGTCACCGCAAATCTCCTACTAAGTTACAATGAGTTTGAGGAAATTGACAAGGGATGCAAACTACATGTACAGTACATGCACACACAAACTTAAAACATTGTATAGGCTATAAGTATAAACATGATGAAAACTTTCAAGTGAATCGGATATTGGTTTGGACTTTGGAGTCTAAGGCCAGTAAGTATTTGCTTATCAGTACCAGCAAATGCTGCATGTTACTGGGTAGTACTCTACTACAGTGTACATGTAACTGTAAGGATAATATTCAGCAAAATAAACATGTATCTTTAGTGGGAGAAACATAAAGTGGCTTACCTACTGCTCCGTTCAAGGAAACTAACGTGACTGTGAACAAAACAAAAATAACCACCAAGAAATTACTACTTGTTAAGAGACCTTACACACCGCAAACCCTCCTTAATTATTTGTAAGTTGCAAGTCTTTTTGTGTGTCAAATTTCCACAAAACCGGAATGGGGGATAACATGTGCAAGTATGAGTGAAACAAAGAAGAAGTTTGTTTTGTCTTAACTTTATAGAAAGTCAAGTACATGTACTTCCCCTCACCAATTTGAGGTTTTTTATTTACCAAGTTATGCTGTCGTTCAAATATAAAAAAAATATAAAAAATAAGTTAATAGTTGACTACTTTTGAGAGGCACTCCCCCCTAAATTTTGTTTCCAGTCCCAGAAAAAAAAACCTTGTAGGGGGCCTACTAGCCTACCGATACTTTGAATTAAACAGCAAAAATACACAACCAAATTCAACAACACAACAAAAGGGGTTTCTCCTATTCATAATCTAAGCGTTGTACAGATTTCATTGTGGGAGTCACCTAGTAACTCCCACGAAGGGCTGTGCAGTTTGGGTGGAGTGCTGTGTGTCACGCTTGAGTGAGTATAATGTGGCACTGTTTGCTAACCCGCTGGCGTGGTGCTGAGTCCCCACTTTTTCACTGTCAGCCACCAAGGCAAACAGCACTGGACAGTGTGTATACAATGAGGGCCGTTCCTACTATGAAAATAATCGCGATTTGAATATTTGAAACACCTTTTTGAGATCAGTCCACACAGGCCAAAAAATCGTGTCGCAAAACATAGTGAGCCGATTGTGGTTAACAGCAGTTGTGGTCAAATGGTGGGTGTGTCCTTGAGGGTGGCCCATGCAGGGAGACATATTTATCATGGCACTTCCTGTTAATTAGAGTGTGAGCGGTGCATTGTGGGATTAAAAAACCCGGAGCGATTCAGTGGAGCGTTCCCACACACCGAGTCGCAAATAAACATGATTATTTGAAGAAGTCTACTACATGTAATACTGGAGTCCGAATCACGATTCAAATCCCACTAATAATCGCGTTTATTGTGTACACTGAGTACACACGTATGCAAAAAATGTGGAGTTTGGATCGCGATTCAAATCGTGATCCAAATAATCGCATGTATTTGGTGTAGTGGAAACTGCCCTATTGATACATGATGTATGTATGAGTGTGCATTGCGCGCCAACACTTTGCAAGTTTCAGACCTGGTCACAAAGTCTGGTTTATGAAAACCAGGATGTCCTTCAAAAGCTGATTGTAAGCACCAACTAGGAGATCAATGGAATTTATTGCAGAATCATTGAATGGGAACAGTGAACAGAAAATAAAAATTAACATCGGCAGAAACCTTGGCTCGGTTCAACTAAGGTTTATGAAACTAGGATACAAACAGGAAATAAAAAAAAGGAAAAAGAAAATTATGTTTTTCTGTTTCTCCGTAGGGATTTCTCAATAGGACCTACAGTACTTATTATTTTCTAAATAAATTTAAAACTAAAATTTAACAAGGTCCTACTTGGATTGAAACATCAGGCCCTGCCAATTTTCAATATTTACATTTGGATCATTTTAGTCAGTAATCATGATTTTACTAAATGTACATGTAGTAAAGGAAATAGTAATTTATCAAAGTACACTCCTATTTCAGACCGTATTTCCTGTTTCAGTTTCCAATTGAATGGAATTGGAGCAAATAAAGGAAAAACTTACTGGGAACTTTTTAACAGTTTTGAAAAAACAATGGCAACTTTGGAAACTTTGACTGGACTGGGACTTGAATCTGAGACCTCTGGTTTTGCGTGCCAGCGCTCTTAAGCCGTGTCCGCACTGGACTTATTTTTTACCGAGCCTGTGGGTAACATTCCTATGGGTAAATCTTCCAGGCGTCCGCACTTGGACTATTCGACTCGGGTAAACTAACCGAGACGATCGGCAAAACTAACCGACTGGCGCAAACAAACGCATGAGGGCACTTTCGTGGTGACCTTTCACCGGATGTCTGTACACAATCTACCGGTCGTGTGTGTACATTATGTACAGTACATGTGCATGTACTGTAATCACGTTGCTACCCCACGCCCGCACGAGTCTTGTGTACAGGGACGTACACGTCACGTGGTATCGAGGCTATGCGGGGCGCCGGCGCCGGACCGGATGTTGTTTTTTACCGAGTCGTTTACCGAGACGTCGTGTCCGGATTGGACTTTTCGGCTCGGTTAAACTGACCTGGTCAATTTAACCGGGCAGAAGTTGGTCGGTTTAACTACCCATTTGAGTCGGGTAAGTTACCTGGGAGGAAAAATTCCTGGGCTGTCCGCATTGGACTAAAAATGGTCAATTTACCCATTTGCTCGGTTAGTTTACCCATTTTAAGTCCAGTGCGGACGCGGCTTTATTGTCATCTGAGCTACACAGCCCTTAGATGGTGGGCCTTCCTAAGTATGCCTTCATTAACATTGAACGTTTATCTAATTTACCTCAAATTATTATTATGAATTTTTACATTTTTTTTCTGGTATGTACGCAGGGGGAGTCACTTCATTGTGACTGAGTTCTCATTTGGCAATCCTTCAGAGGTGTGTTACCATGTGCATGTACTCTTTGATTGCGTTACTTTGCCAATTTTCATCTTTATATTGTGCCGTATTTGCTTGCCCTGAAAAAAAAAACCAATGAAATGAAATGAAGTTTAAAGTTTTGGTGTTATCTCAAACGAGTGACTTGTCAAAAAAGTGACCAAACCGACCAAAACTTTTGAACTTGACCCTTACAGAAAACCAAAACGACAACAACCATGCATGATTTAGGCTGGAGATGGAAATTGACTATCTTCTTCAACAGGGCATGTCCCAAGATGTTCTACATCTTGGGAAAGATAGAGTGTACGGGTGAGAGGAGGCAATTCAAACAGCCTGCTTGCTCGCTGTAATGTCTTGACTAGGGGGGAACAAGTAAACAAGAGCAGAGGAACACCTTTCATGGAAAGTGTTTGGGTTAATGTGATTTTGCATTTTTCTTTCTTACCTAAGAAAATCCTCACACCTAACCAGAGCCAGCCAAGTTCCCGTCTGTTGGCTGACCAAGTGCCTGCCATTCTTTACTGCAGCAGGGAGAGAAAAACACACACAAAATAATTAAGATAATTAAGATTAAGATACAGCGACGATATCCATGTAAATCGATGACGTTTTGACAGGTCCGTGTGCGCAATGGGTCTGTGTGACTGTCAGTGTGTGCATGTGCATTCATGCGTTGACTCCTATGGTCGCGTTAACTCCTCTACTGACGCGCGCAAAACGTCATCGATTTACGTGTATACCGTTTGAATTTGAAATCAAAGATGGCTGCCTTTTCGCTCATCGGACGGGAGAGAATCTTCTTTATCAACTGAGGTGAAATTTCTCCCTTTTCCCCAAACGTGAGTAAAACAAATGACCAGTAATCAGTATTGAAATCTGTGATTCTCACTTATTAATGAGCGCATGGAACGGTTTCACCGATGTTTTGAGGGTAAAATCTGGGGATTTCGGTGGGGGGTAGTCACAAAACGTGAACAGCCGGTGTTTCCCTGCTGAAAAGCTTGGAGTTGGACCCTACTAAAGTACTATAGTATAAGTATACTAAAGTACATGTACTATCGCCCGACCCCTTCAATTTTTTTTTAAAAGCGATTGTAACTTGTAACAGTGAAGGGTCCAAGTTACTCGGACTAGTGCCAGTCTAGTCCGAGTAACTTGGACCCGACAAGTCACCCTTTTTTATCGAATTTTGAAATTTTGAGGGACGGGTGACTGTAGGGTCCAAGGATTGAGGCTATGCTGCATCGTCTGAAATCTCTGTAATGTCATCTTTGAAAAATACCCCCGTTTGAAATCCCAAGATTTACCCCCCAAAACACCTGTGAAACCGTCCCACATGCCCATTGAGGATTCAGTGAGAATTACAGATTCCAATACTGGTCATTTTGTTTTACTCACGTTTGGGAAAAGGGAGAAAATTCCCCTCAGTTGACCGAGAACGGGTCGACAAGCCGAATTGGGGTGGCCATCTTGGATTTGATAACTGGATGACGTCACCAGGTCCGGGTGCGGAGTGGACCGGCCACTCTGCAGAAGTGTGTGAGCACGAGGTGCAATATCCCGGACATTGCTTTGCACTGCTGTTGTAGGGCTCAACGCGTGCAAGCGCGCGCACACTTCCGCAGACCACTCCGCACCCGGACCTGGAGACGTCATCCAGTTTTCAAATCCAAGATAGCCACCCCCATCTCGGCTCGTCGACCCGTTCTCGGTCAACTGAGGGGAATTTTCTCCCTTTTCCCAAACATGAGTAAAACAAAATGACAGTATTGGAATCTGTAATTCTCACTGAATCCTCAATGGGCGCATGGGACGGTTTCACTGGTGTTTTGGGGGGTAAATCTGGGGATTTCAAACTGGGGTATTTTTCAAAGATGACATTACAGAGATTTCAGACGATGCAGGAGCATATGCATAGCCATGATCCTTGAACCCTACAGTCACCCGTCCCTCAAAATTTCAAAATTCGATCAAAAAAGGTGACTTGTTGGGTCCAAGTTACTCGGACTAGTGCCAGTCAATGTTTATTTTCTAGCATGAGGCTGAGCCTCATTCGCTTACGCCGACTTACAATAGTTAGTTTAGACTTTTTTTACTATTTTAGTAATACTATATTTATATCACTCAGTATCAGCCAGGTATACAAATTTAAGTTAAATTTTACGCTGTGGCTATTGTTACGGCAGCCGTAACGCAACTTCCATTTTCTATAGATACGGCACTGCAACTACGCAAGCGCAAGGACATTGTCGCATGGGGTATAAACCCCACATGCATAGGCAGCGCCACCTCAAGCTCAGTACCATAAGAAACATGGCAAATTCTCTGGCTGTAGTGTAGGCACATATTTTGCTTGTCTTGAAGCAATATCCCTGTCATTATAGGAATGGAAAACGTGTGTGTGTGTGTTGTATGGGGGGTTATGGCACTTACGGCATACGGTGTGCCTTTTGCGCCATTAACGGAGCTATTTTTTCTTACTAGGTACATTAATCCCTGCTGGGGGAGGGGTCCGGGAGGATCCTCAGAACACAATGTGTCACTGGTGTCCTGGGGGTCGAACCGTGTACCGTGCAGTTTAAGGGCCCGGGCCCCGCCGGCTGATTTGCAGGTTCACAACGTGTCTTTTACAATCATGTATCGTGGGAACCCCCGTTTTCAACGCTACACGTTTTCGACGCTTAGCCTTCTAACTCACATCGCACTATGAAAACAACTCCGTATAACGATCTCAGACTTCGTATCTTACAGTTGGTTTCCTGCTCTTGTCCGTCACCGAAAATGTGGAAATTTAAGGCTTTTCCAGTAGGCCAAACTCGTGTTATTCAAAAAGTTGCTCTTTTGGGGTCTATTTTCCTAGGTACAAAATTGGCAGTTGCTTCGAAGCTTCAGTTTTCTTTATTGTTTGTCCTAAAAAAAATCTGATTGTACCATAACAAACCCCAACATCCGTAGAAAAAAAATATATCACGCAACTTGAGGCAGTCCGTTCAGGGTAAAAATTATGGAGCCACCTATAGGGCGTCTCGCTTATATATTTTTTATTTTTTTATTTTTTATTATTACTTAAAGACAAAAAGTAACATGGCCCACTAGGCTTTTTAAAAAAATGAAAAAAATAAAAGGGCAGCTAGAGAAAGTACCAAGAAGGAGGAAATGTGTCTCTGGAGTGACATTGGGAAAGGTCATAACTGAAGAAGCAGCGAGAAAGAGGATTGTGGAGTTTTTTTTAAACGTCACAAAAGAAGACATCAACCAGACCAATACGTTTTAAGCATAAATTATGAATGATTTGAGGAAAGTGTTAGAAGCAGTGTCGAAAAAAAAACCCAAAGATGAACACAAAAAAACAAACAGGGAAGAATTTTACAGTGCCACACAGCATTTTGAGTTATTTTAAGAATTTATTTTGCGTTTGGCTGTACTAGGACACCTTACTAAACACCACTGACGAAAATAGGTGACGGTGCTTACTGCGCCGCGGACGTCAACAAAACCGGGTAATCTTACGGAAGTGACAGGATTGATCAACCTTCTCTATGATTATTCTAATAGTCTGTGGTGTGGAGAAAGTGACTGGGACCTCTTTTAGTGTGAAACTTTCGTCCACATTGTTCAGTTTGAAGAAAAGTCCTTATATCGTCGAAAATCGGTTATTGGAGGATATATATAAGAAGCTCTCGCACGGTGAGATCGGCAAAAAACGGGTCCCTAACAAAGTCGTCAGCGATGCACTGTACTGTACATGTATCGACTTCGCGTGCATGCATGTGGTAGCAGAAAATATGAGAAGTCATTCGATTTTAGGGAGGTTTAAAAGACCACTATACAAATTATAAAACAATTATACCTATAAATCAACGTTGTAATTTTCTTTAATCAAACAGTGGCAATAAATAATGACAAATGTATCATGCAAATGCAACAAATCAAGATCAAGCACGACGGCCGGACGGCAGCGTCGTCAGCTAACATCGCACTAACAAGCACTAGCTTTGTGGCTCGATCTGGCATGTGTCCTCGCGCTTGCGCAGTTGCAGTGCCGTAACTATAGAAAATGGAAACTGCGTTACGGCTGCCGTAAGTTAAACACTAACAATAGGCAATAGCCACTTCGTAAATTTTAACTTTCAGTTTGAGCTAGTTTTACGTTATTTCTCACTAGTAACTGTAGATAAAATATTATTTTCATTTTTTTTCTTCGAATCGTTACAACTTACAACTTACACTACTTACACAGTTACAAAAGTATTAACTAGTAGTAGTATTTTTCAACATTGAGTGCTGTGTTATTGTACTGAGTACTGTCACTCATTGACTCACTGTGTCTGTGGTGAAGCAGTTGAGTTACCGAGTTAGACGAGGAAGAAATCCTCATAAAACTGTGAAAGGTCAACTCTCATTGTAAGAATAATTTTTACATGAATACGTCACCTACATTCTAACACTTGTGGTGTCACCGATCTTTCACGAATCATACGTCAATCGCTGCGGAATTGTCACAAAACGTCATTTTTTGTGTCTTCCTCGATCACAGTTCGTACAGCGAAGAGTAGCAATTGACAATAGTACTCAGTAATACACTACTGTATCGGGCAGTACCTTGCTCCGGTCACAACTCAGTACAGTGTCAACTTCATAACACTTATTGCTGCATAGTATCGATACTAGAACACCGAATACAGTCACATGAGTATCGATGCTAGACCATAGGCTTAAGTAAACTCACTGAAAAAAAATGAGTCTGGTGATCGACTCTTGAAAATCGATACCGATAATTACAACGGTGTCGCTGTCTGGCTGTCGCCTCTTCTTCCGCCCTTTACACAATATACGCCATTATGACCTCGGTACCATGATGGTCGTCATTGCATGACGTCATGACATCCTATAAGTGAACTTGCTCCAGTCGTTTCAGTATTTATCGCACTCAATAGACACTCCCCCTTCGGTTACGCCCACATGACACGTCGAAATTTACACAGAAATTGGAAAAAGAGCGACGTACCCATAAAGCATTATCATTATTCCAGCAGGACTTTTCTAAAAGGCAACGGGCTATCTTATATGCAGTATAGAACTGCAGGTCCATTTTAGACTCAGTAATTTAGAGTGCCTCTATTGCTATAGCAATTTTTTTTATTAGCAAAATAGTTTGAAAGTTATTGCTTGCAACATGGAGCAAGGCAATTATCCACAAAATGTATCCTGTAAAAATGCAAAGCAAATACAAAATACAACTAAAAACACTTTAAATTTATAATATAATAAAGTCTCATATATGCTCTAGTTTTGTCACTGAGACATGATTATAAAAAACAAAATGGACTTTAAATTTCACTGACTTGGCTTCGTCAACGAGCGATACAGTAAATCTTAAAGCATGGAGGAATAAGATTAAGAAGTACCCCCCCCCAAAAAAAAGCCACCCCAAAACCGAAAAAGGGAAGGACTTTTTTTATCGGCGTCTTTCCGGTGTACCGACGCGAATTACGCATTTTTATTTTCACTTATCGCATGGACGCCGGAAAATGCGAGTCCACTGAATCCTGTCTCACAATATTATTGTAACGTTAGACGGAGGCCTTTCAGTTTCACGACGGATTCCATCCAAGGCGCTACGCTCGGGCTCAGGCTCAGGCTTCGTATCCGTCTGACAAAACCTGAAAATACAGGATGATGTGGTTAATCGCCGAATGTGTAAGTTTAGTGTTGGCATAAAAAACAGAATATTCACCAAAAATTAACTGATAGTAATAATGTGACCGAAGCATATAGCTTAATTTGCACGTCATAACAGGCAATCACTCAAGGGTTCACCAGGAACGTCTGTCACTCTCATGCATTGGTGACCTTTCACACGATGGCACCTTAGTCAGATTTCTCACGCATTTTTCTCAAGCCTTGCGACTGCGAGGGTTTTTTTTTCAGCGTCGTCTGAAAATATCTTTAGCCGTGGCGCGGCATGCGCTGCAAAAGCTGAGATTTTATTTTAGCGAACAGCGCCCTCAATAATTGGATTTTTTTTTACGCAAGGGAGATGTAAAGCTACGTCATCACTTCCACGCCATCAGCATCGTCATTCATCGTGTACAATTTCACGTCCTATCCCAGCATCGCTTGCACTGCGTTACGTGCGCGATCCGGTAGACAGCAAGATGGCGGCCGATCGACGTGTCCTCCTAGTTACGTGCTTCAACTTGTGTCTTTTCGCCGCCGTTCGGTCCGTGGCCCCCATCGATGGCGAGCCGAACTTGAGGCCGAAGGGCTTCGGACAGGCAAATCTCCCGCTGAAGTTCGATAAGAATGTGAATAATCAGCCGGCCGGCGTTGGAGCTCCTCTACAGCAGCAACCACCCAGGGGCGATGTCCAGCAGCCACCGTTCGCCCAAGCGCAGATGCTGCATCGTCAGGCACAGCAGGACTTGGGGCAAAGGGGAAAGCTGTACGCCAACGACTTAGCCAGACAACAACAGCCAGGTCAAGATCCGAGGCTGCAGCTACAGCAGAAATTGCCACAGGATCAGCAGCTGCAGCAGCAGCAGCCCCAGGCCCAGCAATGGCGTGGCAGAGACCAGGGCCTTCTCCCGAGGAAACAACTGCAGCAAGTTCCGAGGAGAGACGGTGCTTCGAACCGGCCGGTGCGGATTGCTGAGCACCCGGCCTGCAAGGACGATGTGGCGGCCCTGTGCGCCAAGAACGCCAGGGGCAACAACTTCTCCATCCTGGACTGTCTGCAGAATGCTGGCGAGGTACGTAGGTGCAGCTTTAGTCCGAGTAACTTGGACTTAAACTAAGTTAAAGTTAAAAATAAAATCGCCCTTTTATCACAATTTCTGAATTTGACGTCAGACGTGTATGTATTTATTTTTGTAATTGTGTTTGTAATTTTAATAATGACATTAATTTGTATTTTTAATAGGAGACCTAAAAGTGTTTTTAATGTAAAGCGCCTTAAATTAATGTAGAACTGCCTTACAATCATTTTTTGAGGGGGTTGGGCGATATATGCAGGTTTACATTTTTTTTGGACAGACTTGTTGACTCTTGACTGAGTTGCTCAGCCTGGTCCACCTAGTATTACCCATAAAAATATTGCAAATACTGGAATCTAGCGTAGTTTGCTGGTTGTAATTCAGTTATTGGTGTCAACACAGCAAGAACAGTTGAACACATCCGAAATGCGTTGAAAAATATTGACAATGACAGAAACGGCAACTGACCTTAAAACTTTGTGTTTATCGTGTTCACGATCGGTATTTACCAGTTCTCTAACTTTTCGAGAGGGCTGCATTCCAATGCTACTCACCAACACGCGCTCACGTGAACAGGTCCCAGCATGCACATTGCGCAAGCGCAAAGACTGAAGAGTTTGTTTACAAATAATTTGCGTAGCACCATTGCAGACGACTTGCAGCTTATTAATATGGAAACCATTATAGTCCTGACATGCGTGTAGAACAGCGTAGTAAATTCAAGGTAAATTCACCTTTTTGTTCCTGGGGTTATTGCAGAAGCTGCTAGAATTAGACACTGACTTGTCAGACCTGTACTAGTTCTATTGGAACTGAGGCCTGCTTAGTTGAAATCTCGAACTGGAGACTTGAAGTGATGCAACAGTCTGCTGTAATCTTACCTTTGGTGAACTTTCATTTGCTTATCAGTCAGAGTAATTGCATTACACGGTTTAACCAGATTGTGTTGTCTAATCCAATCAAAGCCTGCCCACTTTCCAGAAGCTGCTTGCTGTGTTGACTGTTGAGTGACTGACAGCAGTATCTCTTTCTGTGTATTTTTGTTTGTTTGTTCATAGATTCATTTCACTGTGAAGTGTTGATTTGAGCTATTGATTAGGAGACTATAGCCACGTTTCCACTGGACTTATTTTGGTCAAAGTAACCGAGACGATGGTTACTTTTCCCATTTCAAGTCCAGTGGAAACGGCCCAGTTAAATTTCCTCTTGGTTACTTTAACCGTGCCGAATGGTTACAAAGTTTTACCGGCCAACCTCTGCCCGGTAAAAGTGACCAGTTACATCCGAGCCAATTAGTCCAGTGGAAACGCACCACTTGGTAAAACGCGACTCAGCATATATGCACTGTGCACACATTTTTTTGCAAGCTCGGTTACTTTAACCATCGTCTCGGTTAAATTGACTGACTCAAAAGTCCAAGTGGGAACGACGGTCAAATTTGACCATTTGAAATTTAACCATCGTCTCGGTGAAATTTTAGTCCAGTGGAAACGCGGCTTATGACTGCCCCGGCTTCCTGCTATTCAAGCTTTTCCATTTTTTTTTATTGAACCGTGCATTGCAGTCTTTGGTGTTGGTAAGCTGCTACTCACCACAAACTGTAAAATTCTAAATAGGAGGGTTTTTTAGGAGGAAGTAATCATAGATCTCAAAGCACTGCAAATTCTTGACAGCGCTGGCATTGTGCACTGCATTTTAAGCGATCTTTCTTGGCCCGGCCTCCATCGGTTGTGCACATGAGGCTTGAGTTGAGTGGCAGGGAGGAAAAGGGGGGGGGGGGACCAGGCTGAAAGATAGCCAAGGGGCAAGACATGGCTGACTGGATAATTCAATTCTACATTCAATATACATGTACAACTGTACATGTAGTCTGGGGTTTGTGAATTCTACATTCATTTGACCTTGCACTGACAATCTGGCCACCATCTTGGCCTGCGGGTAAAATGATAATGAGAGTGAAAGGCCTATGGTTGATCCATACCAACTTACCAAGGCAAGATTTTAGTTTGATACCTACAGTACATACCCTGTACATGTACACTACAGTAGTACATGTATGTACATTTCTATGTAAATCACTACATGTACATGTACACTGTAAAAGGGTGTAAAAAAAACCCTTAACTCCGCGATAGACCACCCATTGTTATGTCACGAATAGCCCTTGTCTTCCACAACCACTTGCCCCTAAAATTGAACTTACAGTTACATGTACATGTACTGTACTGTGTACAGTTAATACATGTACATTTCTATGTTAATCACTGTATGTACTATGTACACTGTAAAAGGGTGTAAAAATCAACAACCTTAAATCCTCGATAGACCACCCATTGTTATATCACGAATAGCCCTTGTCTTCCACAACCACCTGCCCCAAAAATTGAACTTACATGTACACATGTACATGTGTTTTCCAAAAATCAAAAATGTTGTGACACGTACATGTAACTAATGTTCATGTACATGTACGACTTGTATCACGACTGCATGACAACTATTCATATTCACTGCTTCCCACAATTAAAAAATGCATATCATTTGGTACTCCAGTATTGCTACTGTACTGGTAGCAGAGAGGGAATCAGTGGAGCGTGAAGTGGGTTTGTGTCCCCTACTCCCCTACTACATGTACCTAGTCGCTGCCTTTTGCTGGCCTTTGGAATGATTATAGTCTGTGTGTGAACCAATTGCAGCGTGACAGTTGTGACCCCATTCAGTGGAGGGCACAGCTTAGCAGACCACACCTACATGTACATGTACATGGGTGCACAGCGTATACCATTGCAGATTTGCACTGTACATGTACATCTCTGAATCCATAGAGTCAGCACTCAGCAGTACACTATCGTGCCAAATAATGCTTTTTGACACACTCTAAACTCTTGGTTCTACCAAGGAGGTACTAGGCGAGCACTACATGTAGGTCTGAACTGTTAAACCTGCTCACAGTCCCACTGCTTGATTGTAGGACCGTGCAGAGTGTCGACCGGTGCAGAGCGCTTGACCCAGGTTGGACGTTTTAAAAACAAACCCCTGTTTGGGAGAACTGGGAGATGGGTTGGGAGCTCAGCAATTGATCTGCGTTACAAAATTTAGACATGTGTTGGTACATTCTCGTTTATTGGTGGCGGCCTATGGGACAGCCTCAAGGCTCTCTGTGTGTGTGGCGTTGACTGGCCATCTGGGTGTTGGGATCAATGAATATACCTCAGCGCCAAAGGTCCAAGTTAAGAACCATCCCTGTGTGTTCAGGTCTGTTCCTTTCCTTCCAGAGCTCATCGGAAGATGGGTTGCTGTTGACAGCAAGTGATCTGTGTTGACAAAGGTACACATAGACACATGTTGTACAACTTGTACATGTACATGTACATGTACCGGTACACGTATACATTGTACATGTACATGTACAATTACACGTACTTGTACATGTGTACAGTACAGGTACATGTACTGTTTTGTACATGTACATGTACATGTACATGAACATGTACTTTACAATTACCGGGTACATACATGTATATGTTCAAATTTCTGTAATTTGCATGTGCTTTCAGTTTTTGTTCAATTCTCCCTGAATTTCTTTCCAGTAAATTCATCACTGATATGTATGTGTACATGTACATGTATGTGTAATTGATGTACAGTATGTTCACTTCAAGTGCAGGCACTGTACAGTCGTCTTATTGCTTGAAAGGACTGCTAATTTTGCTATTAATACTGTACAATGTACAAATGTACACGTGTACATGTACATGTGTGTGTATACATGTACTAACATTGTACATGTACTTCAGTGTGCCTTGATAACCTTGTGTACATTGTGTACATATTTATTATGTACGGTACACTGTATTCATTTCGCCTCACCCTACCCTGTGTGACTGTGTGCTACTACTAGTCTGCTAATCCATGCTACAACCTTTAGTTTAATTGGCTAATTAGTGGAAAAAAATAGTGAAAAAGCTAGTTAGTGCACTTAATTATGTTCGTCATGCTTGACCTTTTAAAAGTATCTCACCTGGGAGTGGGATGGTAAAGGCCTAGGCCGCGGCCGAAGGGGTTTTCCTTAACTTTTTGTTTAACTCGCCGGCCGGACTAGTAAAGCCGAATTTAGTCCGCCAACATCTTGACTAGTCCGCCAGTGACAATGACCTTTTTCAAACTGAAATGCGCATAATCAAGCGATTACCAAGTAGGGGACAAATCAAGCGATTACCAAGTAGGGGACACACAATACATATTCAAGGTACATGTACATGTAGTTTTGTGATACTGTACACTGCTTACTTTATTGATTGTCATTTTTTATTCAAAACATTGCAAAATTCCATCTCAACCTACAAAATTGTTTGATGCTTTTTTTTTTTTAGTTTAAGATAATAAAATCGGCAGCTGGACTACTGAGTCAAAGGTTTGTCCCCCATTTTTTAATAAGGCAAGGCCTGAACATTTTCCTACCATTGTACCAATCATGAAAATGGCTGAGGAAAGTTGAATTATTTTCTTACTCAAATCATGCAAAAAAATGTTTGAATAAATAAAACATTGTTTTAATAAGTAGCAGTTGTTGAACGATATCACTTCAAACAATACAGGCAGCTGTCATGTCGTGCTAACCATGGCAATAGTAACACCCGTACACAACCAGCACTGACCAATTCACGTCAATGGTGTATGTGGCATCTTGGGCGGTTTGGGAAAAATCAAAACCCCCAAAACCACTGGACCCTCGACTCGGTTAAACCGTAAAAACCGTTATTTTTTTCAATGAAAAACAAAAGAAAATAAATGAAAACAAAAGAAAAACCCACACAATTCCAACGATAAAGAAAGAACCCCATTATTATCCCAATCCATGATTGGTCTTGGTAGTAAAATAATTATTGTACTTTTTTGTAGCGTACGGTAACCATCTCGCTTCTGGAAGTTCCGATCAGGCTTGAGTAGCGCAGCGTACTTGATCGTACGTACATGTATGCAGCCGTGTGGCTGCTGTGCATGTGCACTGTGCAGTATAGAGTGTGTGCAAAGACTTGTTGTGTCATTTCAATTGCAGCGCGTATGCTGGTTTCGGTCCTACTGGTCCTGTAGTGTCGCTATGGCGTTACCTAGAGGCGGAAACCACACCTAGACTTGCCAACCTTGCTAACGTGCACTAAAATGCGCTACTTTCATCGTTTGTCTCCAAATGTTGTTTCCGCGTAATTCAATATAATTCAATTTTCCTTTTTCATTAATTGTGAAAGTTGTATGGATTGAAAGAAGAGAATACAGGCTTCAATTTAAGGGTAACATCAATACCGGTAGATTTGGACGATGTTTACAGGGTGTGCTCAGCAGTTGAAAAACGCGAGTTTGACTTTTATTCTCCGCCGTTTTGGCTTGATCTACTGGCGGTGCCGCATGTAGTGATTTTGCAAAAATAATATGCAATTTTCAACTGCCGATATCTCAACAAATGACAAATGACAAATCCTTCTAAAAAATCTACAATTCTAGAAAATACATTTCCTATGAGGAGACAGGAGTGCATACTTCGGTTGACCGCGAAACTCGAAATGTCGCTGGTACAACTCACTGTATTAAACATGACATTTGTTACAAACAGGACGGGAGCTTAAGTGTGGGAACGGTCGCAATCCGTGAAAACTGAAATCCCCGTACTGTGCGCTCTCTGTCATAAAAGGAAAGCTCGCTGTTACAACTATACACACATGTATGTACATGTATACATACACGTGTACCGAATACTCTACCTGGTACACTATACTACATGTAACTGTACATGTACTGTAATTGTACATTTGTACATGTACATAGTGTGTACATGTACATAGTACATGTAAATGTACATTGTACATAGGTACTTGGTACAGAACAATACATTACATGTGCCTCACTCAGTTGCCAGGTACATGTAGCCTTTTTTCCATCTAAACACAGCCAAGTGCCTGGTGACAGTGGTGTATGCCAGCAATGCCGGATTGGTTGCCTAGCAACAAGGAGACGCTCAACAGTTGCTGCCCAGCTCAAGCGCTGCGCAGCAAAGCTTGCCTATTGTACATGCACAGAAATACATGTACACAAATGTGTAATGTACATTATAATACATGTACTGTACAGTGTACACAAATGTGTAATGTACAGTACATTATATACAAAGTATACAAATGTACATTATAATAAATCATTATTAAAAATCATTTTCACCTATACAGTGTATATGTACAGTACTAGGGGACACCATTTATGTAAAAGGTTGAAGAATACACATGTACTGTACATAAAAGTAGCCTAACCCAGCATACAGCGTATTACATGTACATGTACAGGTACATGTACATGTACATGTATATTGGGAATTTGGGATACAGTGTACACATGTATAGCACTGCACATGTACATGAACGTGTACATGTACCTGTACATTACACATGAAGCTCAACACATAGGGGCCTACCTTAGTAGATAAATTCTTGGCTGAAGCCTGAAGGACTTTCTCAAAAGGTCCTTCCAGGATTGAAATGTCAGGTCATGTAAATGTTTCAGATTTGCATTCCCTTCCCTACACTGTCCTTTCTAAATTTCAGTCACTATCTCTACAGGCCTTTTCACACTGTCCGTAATATGGGGGTCGGAACCGGTTCCAACCCCGAGATTTGTTTCAATCCTTTTCCCACTACTAAAATTTCAAGTTTCAACCCGGTTCCAACCCGGGTAGCGTGCTCTAGCCGGATCGAAATCAACCCGGGCACTCGGGCAGGAACCAGGGTTGAAAATCTCGATCCGGATGGAAATTGCATTTTTCAGCTTGAACCGGTTCGAAAATGGTAGCATGAACCGCCTCGAGTTGAGTTGATCCTTGTTGAGCTGTGTGGTGCAAAATTATGTGGCAACCTGACTCGGGTACAAAGGTCAATGAACAATCAGCTGCATGGCGCCGCATTCGATCCGTGTTGAGAATTCGTAGTGTGAATACACGGGGCGTTATCCGAATTGAAAGTCACCTGGTTCACGCAGCGGCCGGTTTGCGTCATGAACAGTGTGAACGTTGCGTCTCTGTGATCCGTGTCGAAGACAGCCCAGGCTGAACCGGGGCGGATCTGGGTTGGTTAACTTGGTTTCAACCCAGTTCGAAGCAGAGATAGTGTGAAAAGGCCTTAAAAGTACTGTTAGTACAGCCTACTGTTAGTACAGTCCAACTGTCACAGCCGGAATAGCAGATGTTAAGATGCGTTAGTCCAACTGACACCTTACAGATAGCACTTCAAAGTTCAAGATTAACTACAGTACATGTACATTGTAGTTGGGAAGAGTGCATCAGCTTTCAAAATTGCATACATGTACACACTGTACTTCATCGGATGTAAACAGTATTGTACCAACACTGCAGGCATTGAATTATCTCCCCAGTGACCTAAAAATACATCCTACAATGTGCAAACCATTTTTTCTTTTCGAATCCAAAAAATTCCCATATTATTAACACACTGTTCATATTGTTTTCATATTGTGTGATTATACAGTGTACATGATTGGTGGATTAGAGATCACCGTGGTTACATCGGGTGTCTGTATCATTGTTAATTGACAATGAAAAAGAGGGAGGGGGAGTGCCCGGGGTGGGGGGGGGGGGGTTGTGAGCTTGGGAACTACTGTATGCTTGCATGTTGTTGATGAATTCACATGTCCATGAATAAATTTACATACATGTCCATGTAACATTGCATGTCCCCATTTCACTCCCTACTTACAATGTACATATACAGCACATGTACACGTACACACATGTGCCATGAAAACTGCCATTACACCTTCAATGTTGTTCAGCCCTACATGTACATCTACTGGTACCTTATGACTGTATGACTAATGATTTACCGGTACTCATGTGTAACTTCCCCAATTTTGTTTTGCTTTTTTTGTTTGTTTTTCCCCCCTTTGCAGAAAAGCTCCCGGGTAACGCCCAGAAAGGTTAGGGCCAAAAAATGGAGATATGTATGGTTTTTGTTATCTATAAAAAAATCTTTGGTTCTTGTGGTTGGTTAACCTGACTCTTAGACAGTTAGGGTTGTCTTTCTGCTCGTTTTTACCTCAATGGAGGTTGTTTTTCCTTTGACAAATGGCGGCTCTAATTACTGTATGTCTAATACCCCTCAAAAAAAACCCGGGATCAATTCCTGTATTCCTCCTGCCCTCTCTTGTTTTCTCCCGAGTTTGTTTTTATGACGTTCATTTCACTAGCAGATTGTGAAAAAAAAAACCTGTCTCTTTGCATGTGTTCTCCCTTGCAACTAACCTCACGCTTTATTCTTGCGCACTAGTATGCCAGTCAGTAGAAGTATCGCTTAGGAACGCCTAATGCTTCAGGTGCATGTGAATTGACCTTACAACCATGTACATGTACATGTACTGTATACAATGTACATGTACATGTACATGTACATGTATGTATCATAATGTGTGTACCGGTATGCTAAACATGCATGTGTAGTGTACTGATTTTACAACCATGCACAGAAATGTACAAATGTATATACAGTAACTATACATACATGTACATGTACATGTACTGTACATGTATGTACATGTGTATCATAATGTATGTATGCTAAACATGCATGTGTACTGATTTTACAACCCTGCACAGACATGTACATGTATACATGTACATGTACATGTACAGTATACATGTACATGTACATACTGTGCATGTTTGCAATGATTTTGCTACCTTGCACAGACATGTACATGTACATGTACAGTGTACATGTACATTGTACATGTACATGTACATGTACATGTACATGAACAGTCAGTGTGTACTGATTTTACAACCGTGCACAGTCATGTGCATGTCCTGATTTTACATCTGCACAGACAAAGACGTGTACCGGTACACTGGACAGTACGCGTACCGATTTTACATACATGTACGTATGTATGTACAACCGTGCAGTGGTGCAACCTGCAAAAACATACATGTAATTGTATCCTGATTTTACAACCCTGCATAGACGTGTACAGGTGTACATGTCCTCCTGATTTTACACCTGTGCACAAACATGTACAGTGTACATGTACAGTGTACTGATTTTACACAGGTCTGTGCACAGACGTACATGTACATGTACATGTACATGTATGATGTACGTACATCTACTGATTTTGCAACCGTGCACAGACATGTACATATACCGGTACATAACATGTACGTACATGTGAACTGATTTTACAACCTGATTTTGCATAGACATGGGCATGTACCGGTACTGATATTGCAACCTTGCACAGACATGTTCAGACTACATGTACTTTTAGAGTCCCATTCAAATCAGGTCCTTTGTGGCCCAAACCTGCTGAGATTTCATTCAGTGTAAGCCTAACTTCACTACTTGCATACAAATACATTGTTGAGTGTTGGCGCAGGGGTGCCCAGGACAATTTGGTACTGATACCCTCCCACACCCAGGCTGCATTGTTAGTTTAGTTACATGTAGTCTGACACAAATGTGACTGCATGTGCATGTAAACAAAAAATCTGCTGGCCACCGAAATTAGAAGCTTCTGTGTGGAACTCAAATGGTGAAATGGGGGTAGTCCTTGTCCTTTTATAAATCAAAATGAATTGTATGAATTTATGTACAGGTACATGTACATGTACATGTACATAGTATCATACTGTACAGTACAGTACCAGGCATTTCTGTATGACTATGAGTGACTTTTAGTAGGCTTTGGAATAAGATTCCTGCTGTGACTGAGAATTGCAATCATGCAATATCACAATTTATCATGAAGGCTTTTGAATTCGCCCAAGGCTGTGCTTTATTATATGCGTACATGTATGTCATCATCATCATCATCATCATCATTGAATCATCATCATTGAATCATCATCATTGAATCATCATCATTGAATCATCATCATTGAATCATCATCTTCATCTTCATCATCATTGAATCATCATCTTCATCTTCATCAACGTCACCATCCTCATCAACACCATCATCATCATCATCATCATCATCATCAGACATCATCAGACATCATCAATCAATGTTGTCATCGTCACTGTCATGGCCACCATTGTCAACGCCACCGTCATTATCATCATCATCATTACCATCATTGCTGTCGTCATGGTTTGCATCGTCATTGTCACCATCATCACCACCACCACCACCACCACCACCATCACCACCATCCCCACCAATCACCACCACCGCTCACCAAAATGTAGCCTTCATCTATTGCTTCTGCTCCAAGGAGGATAGACTTTACCGGAAGGGAATCCTCTCGGCCCAATCGATTCTCAGTCCCAAGGACATTGCCTACTGCCTAGTATTGTCTCCTCGGCCGCTATCCACCCTCTGCCACCATTCTCTTCCCCCATCCTGCCTGCACCTGGCTAATACAAACTACAATGTATACTGCTACTGACTGTCTTTTTCTTGTGTGGTCAGGCTTTCCCAACATTGCCACTTGCCTCTGACAAACGGCAGGGACTGACCTTGCCCGCCATCTTTGAGGTGTGAACTTGCAAGTGTCGTTCAAATTCAACTTGACTCCCATCCGTGCCCTGAAACTGTCTGATCCATCGCAAGTGGAGTTATAAATGTACTGGTACACGTACTTGTACGATGGATCGTAAGGTTTTTATTGTGTGAAAATAACCTACGGGGGCAGGCAACCCCAGCTAAAGATTGCTGTATAACTCAAGTTGGTGCACAAGCAAACAGGCTCCTAGTCGCTAACATTACCATGAATTCTAATCCCATTTTCCTGTAATTTCAAAATCACAAAAACTCAGAAGGTCTGGGCCGTCCATCCAAGCAGGACCTCTGCCAATAGCAGGAATGAATTTGGAAAAACAAGCTTCAATCCACTAACCCCACCCCTTCCCAAACCTTCAGAAAAATAACTACTGTGTTTGATTTTTGAGGCGTTAGGGATAGCTTTAGTATTCAGTTCACTAACCCTAATGCTTCCCGAACCCGCCCCAAAAAATCCCTAAAGATTGGGTAGTCTAATTTCCAGTCGTTTTTAAGTACAGTACGATATGTTGTACACTTACTACACTCTAGGCTGTGCATGTGCGAGGTTCAATGGCTGGAAAGTGGAAACAACGACAATCCATCGAAATTTGGGTCTTTTTATCGAAAAAAAAGAAGAAGAATGAATTGATGCGGCAGCAAAAAGACGATGCAGACGGGGATGAGATTCTCGGAGTAATAGGTTTGCGGTGACACCATGTAAAATTCACTTTTTTTGTGAGTACGTGTACAGGTATGTGCAGTTCTGAAAAGATACGGAGGAACTCGACGTTTCATACAGTGTACTCTGTTCGTCTTCAGGAGACTGCTGGATTCTAACTGGGAGTGGGCCTTAAGTAGAGTAGAGAGGGATCCTGATACATATAGGGATTAGTCCACTCCAGTCCTGCTTTCACCCTTTCACTGGACTAATCCCCTTGTGACTACCTGTACATGTACTTAAGCCCCACTCCCAGTTAGAAACTTAGAAATAGAATCCAGCAGTAAGTTCGATAAACAGAAATGTTCACAGATTTACATGAAACTTATACAGTTTGAAGATGGTTATAGTAGTTCTAAACCTCTCACTGAAATATTTCAGCCTAAAATGTTGTATTTTGGGAGAAATGAGTAATTTAAGAAATTTTTCGGGACAGTACGATGTTGAATGCTGCATTTTCACGAAACAAATGAAGCGTTTTTTACGATTTTCTAGAGACTCGGTTGGCGGTTTGAGTTGAAATTTTCACAGGTGTTCTATTTCATGCATATAATTATGTTGAATCAGATGACGTATGGATGCTATTCTTTGACCTCGACCAATGCTGTGTAGGGGCTTTAAAACCTAATGTGCTCCGCTAACGATATACCAAAAGTGCAATAATTCAGTTCGTCAAGCAGAGTGTTTGAAACGTTTAGTTCCTGTTGTTCTTTGCAGAACCACACATGTACAGTCACAGTGTACCCACAAAAGAGAGAACTTTACATGGTGTCACTGCACACATATTACTCCTGCTATTCTCACCATAAAAACCTTCAAGTCTCAGATGAGATTCTAATATTTTCTTTTTTTGGCAGGCCTTCATGTACATGTACTGTATGTACGTGTACTGTTAGGGATACAGTGTACATGCACAGGCGTGTACATGAAGGCAGCTTTACTACATGTACATTGTATACATGTATACATGTACATGTACATGTACATGTTCAATGCAGTACATGTAACCAGCCCCCCCCCTGAAATTACTGTACTGGTTGTACACTATGCCTGCACTGCCTGGTACAGTACTTGGGTGGTACTAAAAGATACATGTACCTTTGTGGTTATTGTCTGCAGCCACTACTGGTACATGTAGCTCCCTTTTTTAAAAGCCAAGTCCAAGTGGCCGAGTGGTGACCCAGTCGATTTTTTTCCACAAAGGAATCAATACTGCAAATAATTGCTGTTCTCCCCCAAGGACTGAGACACCATTATGCCAGCCGAGTGCTTGCGTCACATTTGCATATAAACCTGAAATCTGAGGGAACCAAATACGCCCCCCCCCCCCCAAAAAAAAAAATGGTTTTCTGAATTTTCAGTTCTGTGTCTATCATCATCGTGGAAGTTTGATCGTAATTTTTTGCGATGGGCTTTCGACCACAGGTCCAGTTGGCTGTACCGGTACGTACATGTACATGTACTGGTACAGTATACTGTAGCACAGCATGCATTTCTGCTGTACTTCCTTCATGGATTCGCTGTCTTCCATGAAATTGCATTCACCTGATGAGAATGATAATATGGCAAATACATGTACAGTGTGTACAGTATGTTCGTACTGTACAGTACAATGTACATGTACACGTTATGTACATGTACATGTACATGTATACATGTATTCTGTACATGTTACTGTACATCTGCATACACATTATCATTTTGGGTTACATACATGTACATGTACATGTACATCTCACTAATACACTTTCTGATAGGAACAGAACTGGCAGGTTTTTTTGACTGCCAATTTCAGTGTTCTATTCAGCAGCCACAGGCTTGTGAAGTGTGTATAATATGTACATAATGTACACATGTACACGTACACGTACCTGTATGCCATGTCCTTGCACTTGTGCCAACGGGTCCCATCCCTCCCCTCCCCTCTCCCTAAAAGCCTTCACGCACCAGTGAACCTTGTTAGAAATGCTCTGCGCGAGCGAGTGCGTGGCTGCCTGCCATTGGCACGTTATCGATCGGGGACAATTCATTGGGCAGGAACCTGCACACGTAGCATGCATGTGCTTTGTGCGCAGTAGCACATGCTCAAGTACAATGGGTACTTGCACAGTGTACAATGTGCACCGTGTACATGTACATGTACAGGTACTGTACATGTACACGTGTACGTCGCATTTGCATGTGATTAGTGCTGTTGCGACAGCACATCTGAATTGACAATATGGTATCGGAAAAATCTTAAAACCCGTGTTCCCCAGAAAACCCAATCTAATCATGGTCTCTGTTAAGAAGGCAGTTGTGTATATATTTAAATCGGTTCTACAGTATTTCTGCGTATGGTTTTTAGGAATATTTGATATTTACAATGTAGTTTTGGTTAGTTTTGGTTTTGATTTCTTTAATTAAGAAGGAGATTATGGGTTGTGTGACAGTCTTTGTAATTGTATTGAGTTTTTTTCTTTTCAAACTGCATAAATCTGAGTCTTGGAGCACCTCAAGGTTGTGTGATTTCACTGATTTCTCCCATCTTATTCTCACTGTACACAAGTGACTGCAGGATCTCAGACTCTAACTGTGCAATAATCAAATATGCAGATGATACCGTCATCAGTGGAATTTTTGCAAGATGATGTAGAATCAGTAGATGCATACTTCAAACAAGTTGAACGGTTTGTCGATTGGTGTGACAGTCATTACTTGGTCTTGAATCTACACAAGACAAAAGAAATGATTTTTGATTTTCGGTGTTTTCGATCTAGCCATAACTCCTTGCTTATAGTTATACTGTACATGACCAGTGCATTGAGCAGGTCTCTGAATACAAGTATTTGGGTACAGTGATTGATGAGAAATTGAATTGGAATAGAAATTCACAAGTTGTTGCCAGGAAGGCTAGCCAGAGATTGTACAGTACTTTCTTAGGAAACTTAGGGAGTTTCATGGAGACAATAGCATCTTAGTACTATTTTACCAGTCATTGATACAAAGTGTTCTTATATTCAATTTTCTGTGTACTTTTGGCAATCTCTCTCAAGTCAATGTAAAAAAACTTGTAAGACCGCACAAAATTGCCCAGAAAATAACCCGATCAAACCTTGCCTCAATAGGTTCTTTGTATGAAAAATGCATTCTTCTGAAAGTCCATAGCATTATGTCTGACCCCTCACACCCACTGCACCTTTCTTTGTGTTACAGTCGGTCTGGCGTTCGCTTGTGTGTCCCCAAGAGGCCAAGACTATTCGCTCCCGGTTTAGGCAGTCATCCCAAACGCTATTCACATTTTCAATAGATACTCCAAGCGGTAGATGACTATACATGTATATCATGGCTGAGCCTTTTTTACCCTATTGCCACAGACGTTGCATCTGCGTATGTTAATGCTTTTATGTGACTTTCTGGTGTATCCGTGGGTTTAGTTCGATAATTGTATTGGATGTGTATGTGTAATCTGTGTATTAACCTGGGCCCAATTTCAGAACCTGGGCCCAATTTCATAGAGCCGCTTTAGCATGAAAATCTGCTAAGCACGATATTATCTTACAGTATGCTTTTATCACATTTCCGGTGGAAGGCAAATTTCTATGTTTTTATGTGGATAATAAATTAAATCAATCAATCAATCAATCAATCAATCAATCAATCAATCTCTTTAAAAACATGCTTTCATGTACATGTACTGTGTACATGTACATGTACATGTACATGTACATGTGTACATTGTACACAGTATGTACATTGTACAGTACAGGTGTACTGTAGTTCTAATGATTGACTGCTTCTCAAAGTACACCACTGTACATTGTGTACATGTACATGTACACTGTACCGGTACATGTTATGTACATATTATACGTACATGTATAGGGCCTGATTGTTGGTTGTCCATTTCTTTGGTCTGTCCTCTTTTGAACTACATGTACATGTACATGTATGTATTGTACACTGAATCATCACTGCTTTCATTTTCCCAATTGATCACATGCATGTCCATGCTGATCATACATACATTATCAGTTGACACATGTATGCAATGTACATGTAGATCTGTTGTTTCTGTAGCTTTGGCGAGATGCCACAATCCAAGAAGGATGTACACACTGTACATGTACATGTACATGTACAACACATGTACACATGATGTACTCATGTACAGTTGTACATGTACATGTACATGTACATGTACATGTACCACGGACATGGAAGAACTTACATGTACATTGCTAAATTTGCGCCACATTACAATTACAGGTAGCTGCCATTACATTGTCTGTCCTGCCCTCCTCTTTTCAAAAACATCTGCTCAGCAGGGTTTTCCCCTGCATATGTTTACATGTAAAATAAAACTGTGAGGTGGCCTTCCTCACACCTATGATGGATTACCTCCTAGAAAACCTCGAAACCTGGGCCCAACAGTGGGGAATGCGCTTCAATGCCAATAAATGCAGTATGTTGAGCATCCGAAACAAATCTACACACTTCTAAAGCCTCAACAACACCATCCTAAAGCACGTATCCGATATCCGCTACCTGGGCATTCACTTTTCCTCAGACCTCAAATGGAACTTACATGTATCCAACACCACTAAGAGAGCAAACTCCACTTTAGGATTCCTACGGAGGAACCTCAGAAACTGCCCACCAAGCTGTAGACGGACAGCCTACATGGCCCTGGTGCGATCGGCGCTGGAATATGGGGCAGTGGTTTGGGACCCCTATTCAATAACCAACATAGACCGCCTTGAACGTATCCAACATCGCACTGCTCGTTTCATTACAGGCGATTACACATCATGGAAAACAGGATGTACATGTATCACTGAAATGCTGTGATCTCTAAAATTACAGCCCCTTCAGGTGAGACGGAAACAACTACAGTACATGTACGCCTGATACTCCTGTACAAGGTAACAAAGGGACTGGTAACAGCTATCCCCTCACACCTATACCTAACACCAAGGAAAAAAAGGAAGATTAATTCGCGGGAGAAAACTTGATGGCTCAACCTCAACCTCATCAAATCCCTTAGCAAATTCCATTGCCGTAAACTCCAAATGCTTCAAAGCATCCTGACCAGTGCAATACAGACCAACTCAAAAAGTCTTTCTTCAATAGGACAATCATAGACTCACTGGAATCACCTAAACGAGAACCTTGTTCAAGCTGACTCGGTTGAGAGGTTCAGAACCCTCCTTGGCCATGGATCACACTCAGTCTAATTTACCAGCGTTCACCCTCTCTCTCTGTTGCGTTAATGCCAGAATTGGTTTCTGCAACGTACCCATACAGATACAGATACAGATGTACCATGCTTGTACATTGTAATGTATACGTGTACGTACATCTTCATTGTACATTTACAGTGTACTGTACAGTACTGTACATAGACATACCGTAGTGTATAGTGTACAGTACATTACATGTACACATACGTGTACACTGTATGTGCACATGCATGTACAATGTACATGTACATGTATACAAACTTATGTACAACATGTATCCTCCGGTTACCAGTTTTCGACGATATACATGTACTGTAAGGCCTTTTCTTCAAGCTGACCAATGTGGACGAAAGTACATGTACACATGTATCAGACTCAAAGAGGTCTCAGTCACTTTCTCCACACCACAGACTATTAGAATAATCATGTAGAATGTTGATCAAGCCTGTCACTTCCGTAAGATTACCTGGTTTTGTTGATGTCCATGGTGCACCCCGCAGTAAGCATCGTCACCTATTTTCGACGGTGGTGTTTAGTAAGGTGTCCCAGTGCAGCAAAACGCAAAATAAATTCTTAAAATAACTCAAAATGCCGTGTGGCACTGTAAAGTTCTTCCCTGTATGTTTTTTTTTTTTCATCTTTGCGTTTTTTTCGACACTGCTTCTAACACTTTCCTCAAATCATTCATAATTTATGCTTAAAACTTATTGGTCTGGTTGATGTCTTCTTTTGTGACGTTTAAAAAAACTCCACAATCCTCTTTCTCACTGCTTCTTCAGTTACATGTACATGTATGACCTTCCCCAATGTCACTCAAGAGACTCATTTCCTTGGTACTTCTAGCTGCCCTTTTATTTTTTCTATTTTTTTTATAAAAGCCTATTAGGCCATGTTACTTTATGCCTTTAAATAGAGGCTATAGTTCTCGCCAAGTGAAGAACTCCATTGCTAAAGTCTATTCCATTCCCAGAAGTTCGGCACTAAAACAAAAGCCACCAGGTCCCAAGGACAAGCCCAAGGTTCCCTTAGTTACTTCCTACCACCCCTCTCTTCCTCCTCTCAGGAAGATAACTAAGGAAAACCACCATATTCTCCACACTTCGGATCGTCTGGCTGAAGCCATTCCTAATTCGCCTGTTTTGGCTTTCAGGCGCCCCCGTAACCTGCGTGACTTAATTGTCCGAGCAGAGGTTCCCCCTTTGGACTCTTCACCTCCAACCAAATTTGGTACATTTAAGTGTACCTCGAAATGCATTGTTTGCAAGACACATGTCAAGGAAATAGACTCTTTCAATGGACATTCTTCTGGAACTACCCACACGACCTATGGCTCTATCACGTGCACCACCTCAAACATCATATACCTCATCTCTTGTAGAGTTTGTAATATTCAGTATGTTGGCGAGACCAAAAACACCCTCAAAAAACGTATCTATGGCCATAGGTCTACTATCAAAACTGGTAAAATGGACACCCCTGTTGGGTATCACTTCAATCTCCCTGATCATTCGATATCAGATATGAGTGTACTGGGCATAGAATCACTTGGTCACCGTAATAATGCTGTCCGTCTTAGCCGTGAGAAAATGTGGATGAAGCGTCTTCGGACTATTCAACCACATGGTCTCAACATCCAGGAGGGTAATGACTAACACCATGCAGCTTTCTGATAATCCTTCTTTTGTGTTCAGTCCTTCACACTTCTCTCTTTGATCTTTCCCCCTATTGTCACTAATCCCTACCCCACTCCTTGCCCTTCTCTTTGATCTTTCCCCCTCCTCTCATTAATCCCTACCCTACCCCCTGCCCTTCCCTTTGATCTCTCCCTACCAGCTTCACTCTTTGTCCTTTGTTTCTCATCCGTGTCCTATTCACTCTCCCCCCTTCCTTCGTGTACATGTATCTGTTTTGTCCTTGTCACTCTGCCTTTGAGAAAGGTCCTGCTAGGATCGAAACGTCAGGCCCACTAAATTTTAGATTTGCCTTTAAATGATAATAAAAAATATTTTTTTAAATTACATGTATATAAGCGAGACGCCCTTTAGGAGCCTCCATAGTTTTTACCCAGAACCGACTGCCTCAAGTTGCGTAATATTTTTGTTTTCTACGTATGTTGGGGTTTGTTATGGTACATGCACATTCAGACTTTTTTTAGGACCAACAATAAAGAAAACTGGAGCTACATGTACGAAGCAACTGCCAATTTTGTACCTAGGAAAATAGACCCCCAAAGAGCAACTTTGAATCACACGAGTTTGGCCTACTGGAAGAGCCTTAACTTTCCACATTTTCGGTGACGGACAAGAGCAGGAAACCAACTGGAAGATAGGAAGTCTGAGATCGTTATACGGAGTTGTTTTCATCGTGCGATGTGAGTTAGAATGCCAAGCGTCGTAAATGCGCACCGTCGAAAACTGGGCCTCCCACGATACATGTTCATGTACATGTACATGTACACTGTACAAAATTACAAATACAATGTACATTTGTACATGTACATGTACATGTACGTACAGTAAGTGTGCTGTAGCTACTGTATTGCCTGCAGTGCCATGCCCACGTGTACACGTGGCATCCTGTGCAGTACTGCAGTGTATTCCCATCCCATTCATATGCCAGATCCTTTTGCAATCATTCCAGCTTGCTGAAGCCATAGAGTGGGTTTCTATTAGAAACCCACTGTCCCCTCTCTGTTTGTCCTCCATTAACAGCCAGCCACACCCAGTCTGAGCCAAGGTCCTCCACATTCTGACCTACAGTACATGTACATGTACATGTACATGTACTGAACATGCGATGAACCGGTACATGTATGCACATGTACATGTACATGTGCATACGTGTACATGTACTGTACATGTAGCACATTACATAATACAGATCCCTGGCACCAAAAGCTTTATGGGAAAAAGAGTTTCTTTCATTTGTATAGCTTAGGGGCTTTTACCATGCATCCAAGCCCCCCCCCCCACAGCCACTGACACTGGGAATAATCCTCCAGACAAGATTACATGTAAGGGGAATTGTGCGAAGAAAAAGTCCCACGGATATTCTAATAAGGCCTGGAGGGAACGGTAGTCTTCCTTTCTTCAGTCCCTCGGTTCCATTCAATCGCTGCAACGTACACATGTACATATGTACTGTAAGTACAGTTACTGTACTTATGCAATTGTTGGGGGCCATCTTACTTCCCCGAGGTCTTTCTGATGTAACTGCCTACATGTAGTGACAACTGACAAGTGTAGCCATTCATCTTGTGCAACAAATGTAGCAATACATGTACATGTACATGTATGTACAGTACAGTAGCTCTTCAGTCATACCAAGGGCAGGGGAATCTGGAATAACATGTACATGTACATGTACATGTACATGTACAGTAGGCCTACAATAAGTACAATGTACATGTATGTACGTGTACAGTACATACACAGGGTGCAAATTTCATGAAAAAATGCACTAGACAATACATGTACATGTACATGTAGGTCTAGTAACTGAAGAATCTTAATGGACCTGAACAATTTTTTACAATATCAGAAATTCCTAACGACTGAATGTCATTTTGTTCATGGTGCAAGGAAAAAACAACAGCACTAGACAGCGGTCAAGTGCGGTCACACTCGGCACTAGACCGACTCCGAAATCAGTCACTAGACTCGGTCCACAGTCCAGTTGATCATTCAAGCCCTGATATGTACATGTACATGTACATGTATGTAATTATATACATGTACATGTACATACACACGTGCATTTCAGGGTCCATCACCTGTGTGTTACATGTACATGGCAAATGTGTGCAGTAATCCATCCTGTCCATGGGTAATCAGATTTCATCTTAATTGGTTTTTCCGTCACTGCTGTAGCAGAAAAGTCTCAATGCTTTTCTGTTCATGTTATCGTTTGAGGTTTACAATTTTATTTTCAAATGATGGCCCTGTACATGTAACATCACTTCAAAGCTCTTTTAAGTTTTAACATTTAAATTCCGTGGCCTATATTTCGTTCATTTAGCATTGACATCAGTCCCTTGCTTCCGGTCGAAACAGGGAGTGTCTTAATAATTCAATTTTTAGAGCAGATATGAACTTAATTTCATTTTTTAATTTAAAACCAGTCAAACTCGTGGCAGGTACCGGTACCTGTACATGTAGCTTGTTTTGACACGACACTCGACAGTCAGGAATGAACACGTATCCCATTCCAATTACCGTGCTCTGTGTAAAAATGCACTTCATGTGATATGGCCCAAGATGATGAGTCGACAATTGTTTGACTTTTTAAAAGGATCTTTCTCAAAGGTCCCGCTAGGATCAAAACGTCTGGCCCTCCTTATTTTAAGGATTCATGTACATAACATAATTATCTTAAACAATGAAGAAAAGAGTGATATATATATACAAAAATGTTGCAAACTGTTTACTGAGAAGATTACCAAATTGCAAATCTCAAAATTTAGTGGGCCTGACATTTCGATTCTAGCAGGACCTTTCTCTTTGAGAACTTATTTCTTATGTACATGTAGGTCCTGCTAGGATCAAAATGTCAGGCCCACTAAATTTTGAGAAAAACACATCATACATGTACATGTACACATGTGTACAGTGCACACTGCACAGTAGTATTTAGGAAATGAATGCACCATTTGCATGTATTTTACTTAACATACTGTACATAAAACCATGCATGTACATTTGTACATGTACATGTAACTTGTAAGGCTTTGCAGTCACATGGTAAATGTATTAAGGCTTTCTTCATTGGATCTAACAGCAGGACGGGGTCCAATTTACATGTTGAGGCCACTGCTATAGCAGTTGCCATGGGCTGCAGTCTCGACTGAGCCTGGGGACGTCGCTTGCAAAAACCGTGCGAGTACATTCAGCTGTAGCCCCCGCACCCAAATCCAGTTAGAAAATCCCACCCTTTGGCCTATATACAGTAGTACATGCACATGTGGACTGAATGCTGTACTTTTCCCATGTGCCATGCTTTAAAGGGGAAACAGATCATCGGCCATTTTTTTTTGGGGGGGGGGGCGGGGGAAACTGGAAAAGCAGACAAACAAAAGAAAAACTGATTGGGAACTTTTGAACAAATCGAAAGCTGCATCCACTTTAGCCCTTTTCACACTACAGGGCAAATCCCCAGGGATTAAATCCCCGGGGAATTCCCGGGGATTTTTTACCCCACCAACAGAATCACCCCGCAACAATTCACACTGGACCCAGGGGTGAAAAATCCCCCGGGGATGGCTTATCCCCGGGGATTTCTTCCGTAGTGTGAATAATAGCCTGACCGAAATCCCTTGGGATTTAGTCTAGTGTGAAATCCGCTTACATGTACGTACTGTACATGTGTATGTGTGATCCCCGAGCTGCCGTTGGGGGGGGGGGGGGGTTGGTGGTGATCCCTGGAGTTATACGGCAGTTAACCATAATGATTGAATTGCTTCTGACTGGCACCCTCATCCCGGCAAAGACTAGTTGTCTATTTAGGGAAGGCCACCATCTGCAGTGTGTACACTACATATACATGTACATGTAAGGGCTGGACAGTTCAGATGGAAGAGCACTGGTACGTGAATCCAGAAGTCTCAGGTTCAAGTCCCGGTCCAGTCAGCATTCTGCCATTCTGCCTTTGAGAAAGGTCCTGCTACTCTGCTACATGTACATGTAGGATCGGAACGTCAGGGCCTCCTGATTTGTTTTCCTTCTCATATTTGGTCATTTTAGTCAGTAAGCAACTTGCAACACTTTTGCATTTTATTGCTCCATATGTTAATGTTATCAATTCAGATGGTCTGTCATTTTTAATTAAAACATTTGATTGTACATTATGTACATTATGTACATGTAGCTTGAGCTTTATGGAAAGCAGAATGGCTGATGAGAAAGGTACATTTGTACATGTACCGTACATGTGTATTGTGTACATGTACATGTATACATTGTATGTTTACATGTACCCTGTATGTGTACCTTTAGGATCGAATTGTCAGGACCTGTGAAATTTCAAGCAATAGAGGCCTACATGTTCATGTATACTGTACGTACATGTACATGTACATGTGTACATGTACAGAACATTCTGCTTTTGAGAAAGGTCGTATGGGTGGCCCATGCTGGGAGACCTACATGTACAGTACACAGCATAAACAAGCCTTCCAGAACACTTGCCAGAGTAGGAATGGTGCTACCACTCTGTGCTACTGGTAAATGAACATGTGTATGTACATGTACAGTACATGTACATTGTACATGTATACACATGTATCCACTATCCAGCCCAAACAATCAACTTTTTTCCAAAAATTTATGAAAATAAAAGGTTATTTTTGTCCGCAGTTTTCACACACGCTTCGCTAGGCCAAAAAAATGCGACTTACACATGTATTTAGAAAAGTCACACCATTTCACAAAATGTATGGAAAACTGCTATTGCTGTGATTTCTTTGTACGTATAAAGATTTTTTTTTTTGCTCAACGTCGCTACGGCGGTCTCGACATGATGATGATGATGATGATGATTCAGTGTTCACACACACACTTCGCTTGGCAAAAAATGAAACTGTTTAGAAAAGTCGCAGCCATAGTCTGAAGAATCAGAACTCATCATTTTAATAATCGCGTTTAGTGTGTCCACACAGTGACACCCCCAAAAAGTGGCACTAATCATGTCAGATTGTGATCTGACTACCCGGTAATTGCATATTTATTAATGTTTTTTTGGGGGGAGGGGCACAGTGGGATTGGCTCTAAGGATGTTGCGAAATCTTGCGATTAGCATCGCCGCGTGGGAAAAATGAAAGGCTCACGAAAGAAAGACAGTGATCGCAGCTGCAGCTGGAGCATGCAGTAATTACATACAATCAGCCCTGCAGGGCCGTGTGCGTCCGGCTGCCGTTCATTAAGTCCGTCCTTTCTAGTCAGCAGTGGGCTTGAAATGTCACAATTATAGGCCCACTCTCACCCCAGACATCTATTAAATCTGAGGGGTGTCAGAAAGAGAGGCATAAATGTCTTTTGCATCTTGTATTGAGTTTGATGGATGGAGACTTGTTAATTTGTGCTCAGCCGGCCTGGATGACTTCATGTTGATTTGTTCTTAATTCAATGAGGGTTTGCCCTGCTCGACGTACAATGTACATCGAGCAATGTACATGTACATCGTTCAGGCGGGATTCTTCCTCTCTCTCTCCTCCCCCCCCCTCCCCCGTTTCAAAATGTCTAATTCTGAGAAAGGAAAAATGAACAGAAATGTTCGAACATTTTCTAAAATAACATTGCACAGTAATATGACCAGTGGCCGATTTTATAGAGCCGCTTAAGTGTGAAAATCTGCTAAGTAGGAAAACTCTTCCTCTCATCCTACACTGTATGTGATTTAAAAAACAACCCAGAGTTGTAAGACCTGAAGACATTCTGTCTATCAATACAGTAGCAGGTTTTACGTGTACACTCCGACACTGCTGATAGTTGTGCTTTTTAAAAAGTGAATTTGATTTACATGTAAATGAATACATGTACAAATGATATATGTACATGTACATGTACATGTACAGAGTTGTGTATTTGTATTTTTTTACTTTATTTAGTGGTTTGTACACTGTACACTGTAGCCAGTTATTGTACGTACACTGTGGAAATTTCGAAAAATTATAACAATCTTTTCTATGTGCAAACAACTTGCTTGAGATTTTCTTGACTGTTTTAGCGGCTTGGACAGCTACATACATGTATAGCTACATATACATGCATGTCTGTGTTGCTTTCTACTTTATGTTTTTCGAGATGTTGTAGAGATGTGCGCTAGTACGTTATACTAAAGGCTGTAGTTGATAAGCTATCTGTACGTGTACGTGTACTGTACATGTACATGTACACAATTGTACATACTGTACAACCCTATTCATTAATTTAGCACTAGGAAGTAGAACCTCAGCCCAGGCAATTAACCAGTGTCCACTCCACTTTTGTTTTTTTATTTTGCAGGAGAACACGGAACTCAGCAGCCAGTGCAACAAGGTAAGTCTGGCTTATTTCAATGTAGCCCCTCTGCCATTATTGCTGGTTTTATGATCAATGCTTATCAATTTTATGTTGGACAGCTGTTGTGGGTTCCTGTTTGTGTCAACGTGTACACGTACGCGGCTGCAATAATCACCACATACATGTAAAGGGGCTGCAATCACCACTACATGTATCACTGTGCACACGCACATATTCATGTCCATAATGTGCAAGAAGGCAGTGTGTGCTTTAATGCTGCTGCACACGAGAGCTACTGTATCTGCTGAGCTGAAATTCTCTTGAGGTCGTCAGCTCAGCACGTAATGTAGCTCTCGTGTGCGCTGAACTTTTAGTGAGTTTTCTACCCGTGAGACCAATATCTATCATGTTTGATTTTTTCCGCCTCTGGTGGATGAAAACTCATCGTGTGCGGTGACTTGAGTTACGTGCTGAGCCAAAAACATGTATACAACTGGCCAATGAAAGCGCACGCCCTGTTCACGTGGTTGCCAAAATCAAACACGATAGATATTGGTCTCACGGCCTCTTGAGGCAGAAATCTCACCAAAAGTTCAGCGCACACGGTGAGCTACACGTGCTGAGCTAACGACCTCGAGAGAATTTTTGCTCAGCAGATAGGTCTCGTGTGCGGCGGCCTTTACACACGGATGATGCATGCGTCTCTGTCTCTCGTCCATCCTTTTTCAATGAAGACCAGCGACGTCGTACTCATATTACTGGGTTTTTTTATTCCGTGTGTGCGTGAGTGGCTGATAAGGCCCGTGCAAGCTCCAAATTCTGCCATGTCCACGTACATGTACACGTAGAACACACTTTGTACGCATACATAGATTAGGCCTACAGTTCCTTGCAGCAGATGTATGCATGTAAAGGCACATACAAATCACGTCTATTGGCTGTCATTTCTGGGGTTATAATGCCCCCGTGCCGTGCGTCGTGTGTGCGCAGTAGGGCTTGTGTTCCTGCGCTTCAAATCTGTTCCTGTCTGCTCGACCACCGTGCGAACCGTCCAATCTGATCCAAGTCGCTGAGCATTTTGCCTAAAGCCGTGTCCGCACTGGACTTATTCCTTCAGCGAGACCGTGGGTAACATTCCAAACGGGTGAATCTTCCCGGCGTCCGCACTTGGACTATCGACGTGGGTAAATTAACCAATACGACCGGTAAAACGTAACCGATTGGCACCTACAAAATGCACGACGTCGCGTCCGCATTGGACTTTTGCGACTCGGTTAAACTGACCTGGTCAATTTTACTGGGCAGAAGTCACTCAGGTTAAACTACCCCTGTACCCGTTCGAGTCGGGTACCATAAGTTACTTGGGGGGAAAAATAACTTCCTGGGCTGCCCGCATTGGACTCAAAATGGTCAAGTTACCCATTTGCTTGGTTAGTTTACACGTACATAAAATAAGTCCAATGCGTGCATGGCTTTAGAATGAAATAAACTCAATTACTGTTTACCCAGCCAGTCGAATGCAAAGCAGTTAATGTTTATTGAGCTTTTCAATTACAATGCACATGTACACTGTACCTGAAAGAGTACAGTACACTGTCATTGAGACTGGTTCTGACTGACTGATAAACTGAACAGACAAGTTTTGGAATGAATTTTGTTGTTGTTGAAGTGTATTCATTATTCAGTGGATAAAGCTCTTTCTGACAATGGCAGTCCCAAGAACTCATCAGAAATCACCATGCAGAAACTTACATGTAGCTTGTTCTTCCGCTGTTTTTTTTTTTTTTTTTTTTTTTATAAAGCCCATATTTGTTTGGACTTTGGAATGTTGAAAACATCTACACATGTACATGTACATGTGTACCGCACTCCCATCTTTATACCGATTTGGATGGGGAGACCTTGACTCTATTGAATTTCGTCACAGACGGGGAGAGATTTTTATCAATAATTGGAAAGCGAGACACATTAGAGGTTTGTTAAGACAGAGAGGTTTGTTATGGACTATTTTGTGAAAAAAAGATAATTTATCAGGGATATTTTCAACAGTGGCGACATGCAAGTTACATGTACATGTACTGTAACATGCATACATACATGTGCATGTACATTACATGCACTTTTTGCATTTTCTTTTGAACTGACCGACAATGTTAAATTTTGATGATTTTTATTGACATCATTTTCACTGAGGGACGTTTTGGCCCTGTTGATGTACATGTACATGTATGTACTATGTACATGTACTCTATTGTACTGTACTGTACATGTACATGTGTATATTGATATACATGTACGGTACTGTACAATACACATGTACATAATACTGTACATGTAATTGTACAAATGTATATCTACATGTACATGTACGGTATACGCGTACATGTACATGTACGTGTACACATGTACGTGTATACACAATGTATGTGTACACGTACATGTAGATGTACATGTACGTGTACATGTGTACACTACAGTACATGTACATGTACAGTATCAAAGCATGATCAAAGCCAGCATGTGCACCACCGTGTGTTGATGGCAAATGCTTAGGAGAGAATGGACTGATACTGTAGAGTCTGTAGTGACCAGAGTTTGAATAATTTAGCCCTGGCCATCTGGCCAAATTGACAGTTGCAATTGTCTTGGGGCCAGTTGAAGGCCATCCCAAACTCGCCCGCTGGTCAGTTACATGTACACATGTACACTGTACGTAGGTTTGACTTTGACCCCCCAAAACCAAAAATTAACCAGACATTCTCCCAGCACCACTTTGTGGGGCATAGCAATGTTCTTTAAATTCAGGGCCCAATTTCATAGAACTACGGTGTAGTTAGGAGTTAGGAGCTACACAAGTATATTGTACCTTTGTTGTCCTGGACCCTAAAAATGCCCCCGGATGATGATTTTTTTCCCCTCTTGTCTTGGTTGTTTTGTGGGGCAGTTTCTGTGGAGCTACAAAATGAACCTGACCACGGACGTCCGCTTTGATTCAGCCGCCTTTGAAGTCTGCAAGAGCGAGATCAAGAAGGTCAGTACTCAGTATTGAGAAGCTTTGCCCATATCGGAAACGGAGATGTAAGACTTCCAGAAATTCCCAGATTCCCGGAAATGGCGTCATTTTATTTACCGGTAAATCTTTTTATAATTTGAAAATGGAAGAGCACCGGTACGTTACATGTAGTCCAGAGGTCTCGGGTTGAAGTCCCGGTCCAGTCAAAGTTTTCTTTGCCAATTTTTCCAATTGTTCAAAAGTTCCCACTCAGTTTTTCCTTGGTTTGTTTAAATTTTGTTATCATTTTTTTTCAATTATTATTATTATTATTATTTTTTTTTTTTCAGAACCACACACACTCACATAAGAGAAATTGCATGGTGTTACCGCAAACCTACATGTACATGTATCACTTACTCTGCTACTCTCACCATGGAAAACATCAGATCTCGCAGGATTAAGATGTCAACATTTTTTTAGATTTGCATTCAGTGAGCGTTTTGCATCATTCTTGTGCTTACTTTTCTCCGAATTCTCTCGCCTTGTCAGTTTCCGGACTGCGCCAGTCTGGAGAAGGGCCAGTCCTTCATGTTGCCGTGCCTGTACGAGGTGGCCGAGAACATCACCAACGTCCAGTGCCGCCAGTACATCAACCGCATGAAGGCCATCACCTTCAGCGACTACATGCTCATCCAGGGCTTCTACGACGAGTGCCGGAGCGACATCGAGGAGAAGAGCTGCGGCAGCGTCCGGGGGAGTCCCGAGAGGAAGGTGGGTGAGCTGTTGCAGCGCCCTCTGTTGTTCAGATCCGGGGGTTACCCGGTGATTGTGAACCAATATGGCAGCCGTTGCTTTGACGATACTGTTACGTGCAACTAATCCTGAAATCCAAAAAGAACGACAGAAACAAATGAAAAGACAGGACAAGAGATGAACAAGCAGCAATCATATTGATGTTGTAATCAGAACAAGTGATTCAAATGCAAAAACAATTAACATGGAATGCAGTTTCCAAATAAAAAGCTAATTACCGGAAGCTGCATGGAAGTTTGGCTTTTCCAGTTGTTGGCAGGGGATGTTTGGAGGGCTGACCCGCAAGTAGGCTGATGTTAGACAGGCTTGTGGAACGTCGCTATAATGAATGCCAATGTACTGAGCATTCAACTATAACGAACATGCCCTTTGGCCGTGACGGTTTCTTGCCTTTTTATACTTTCTCAGATTACCCTTTGAGCTGAAACCAATGGTTTAACACACAAACTGACACAAACGTGACGGTTTTTGGGGGGCCTTTTTCCACTTTCTCAGATTACCATTTGAGCTAAAACCTTCGCAGGATTTCTCTTTTGGAATGTTGAATCATAATGGTTCAACACAAACTGTGGCAATCTTCTGACCTTGACCGATGTTGTATAGGGCTTACATGTAGATGCTAAGCCAGTCACAAATGTGACCCAGCACAGCGACATGAGGAATATCCCACCAAAACACTTTTCGAGTAAACAACGGCTGAAGTCAAAGTATCTTCTCAATTTGAAAAAAAAAATTTTTTATTTTTTTATTTTTGGAAAGTTAATATATTGGAGGATTTCATGTCCAACGGATTTTTCCGAAATCCGTCTCTAAATGTTGAAAAAACGAGGATTTCGGGGGAGTGTTTGTGTACTGTTTTCATGAAAAATGTAAAGTTCCTGCCTTTTTGAATGGCCGCTTTTGAGGAGTTAGAATGGTGCTGCTATATTGTGTCAGGTACCAAATGAACGAGCAAAGTCCCCTTGTACTATTTACAACAAAGTTCACACGGAATTAATTTTGATATCATTTGAAAGCTAATGGTATACTCTTTCACATCATTAGAAAATCTCAAAATCTCAAAGGTGGGGGTTATTCCTCACTATGCTGTGCCGGGTCACAAACGTGTGTCTCTCTCACTGTCCACAGGGTGACTTTCACCACAAGCAGGGGGTGACCATCAACTGCCTGGAGAAGCACGTGACGGAGCTCAAGGACGGCTGCAAGAAGCAGATCCTGCGCGTGGCCGAGCTGTCGGCCGACGACTACCACACGGACCGGGCCCTGTACTTCGCCTGCCGTGGGGACCGCGAGCGCTTCTGCGCCGACGAGGCGGCCGGCCAGGGGGCCATCTACGACTGCCTGCTCAAGCACAAGTTCAAGGAGGACATGACGGAAGACGTGAGCTCAATGTTTCTCTCCGCCGCCCCCCCCCCCTCTCCTCTTCTTCACATCCCCCCAGACCGGTGGTCGATCTTGCCAGACTCTCAGTGACTTACGATCCATACTAAGATGATTTGGTGGAAGTGCCAAACTGCCAAGTTCTGTGGTATTTTTCTCTCTTCCTCTCACTTTCTGTCACTCTCTCTCTTTCTCTCTCTTCCTCTCTCCCTTTTTCTCTTTCTTTCTCTCTTTCTCTTCCTTTCTTTCTCTTTTTTTTTCTCTCTCCCTCTCTTTCTCTCTTTCTCTTTTTTTCTCTCTTTCGATTTCTATTTCTCCCCTTCGCTCTTTCTCTATTTCTCTCTCTGTCTCTCTTTCTCTATTTCTCTCTCTCTCTCTTTCTCTCTTTCTCTATTTCTCTCTCTCTTTCTCTATTTCTCTCTCTTTCTCTCTTTCTCTCTCTCACTCTCGCTCTCTCTCTCTCTCTCTCTATTTCTCTCTCTTTCTCCCCCTTCTCTCTATCTCTCTCTTTTTCTCCCTCTCTTTCTTTCTTTGTCTTCCTCTTTCTCCCCTCTTTCTATTTCTATCTCCTTTTCTCTTTCCCTCTCTCTTTCTCTCTTTCTCTCCATCTGTCTCCTTCTGTCTCTCACATTCTGCCTTTGCTAATTGCCTCTCCATCGTGTTCTGATCCCGTCCAGTGTCGCAACAAGCTGACCACTCGGCAGAAGGTGGTCAGCGTGGACTACAAGGCCAACTACCGGCTCATAAGGAAGTGCCGGGACGACATGAAGAAGACCAAGTGCCAGCGGCCAAAGGACCCCCAGGGGCGGGAGTTCCGACTCTCGTCGCTCCTCATGTGTCTGGAAGATGCCCGCAAGAACAGTGAGTCTCCCTCTCACATCCCATTTCCAGAAATCTGCGTGATTTTTTTCGGATTTCCGGATTTTTTTTTGATTTGTCAAACTGGTATCTCAAACTGCTAAATTTTATCTGTCAAAACCCTAAAAACTGAAGGGCGCTTGCACCCATGCCGTGAATCTCGCAATCGCATCTCTCGGTCACTCATCAGTTAGACTAGCACGGCTATCATTACACGTCTTCAGTATACTACGGATCAGATCACAGGGTTCTTGCAGTAATAGAATACAGGTGATTGAAATATGATGGGAAAAGTCACGGATAAAGGCATGGAAAAGTCATGGATGAAGGCATGGAAAAGGCATGGAAAAATCATGCAAAATGTCATGGGAAAATAATGGAAACAAAATGGATAAAGCCATGGTAAGGGAAAAGTCATGGAAAAGTTAGGGAAAAGTTATGGAAAATGGCATGGGAAAAGTGATTGAAAAATAATGTAAAAGGCATGGCTAAAGTCATGGAAAAGTAAGGAAAAAGTCATGGAAAATGGCTTGGGAAAAGAGATTGAAAAATAATGGGAAAAGGCATGGCTAAAGTCATGGAAAAGTAAAGGAAAAGTCATTGAAAATGGCTTGGGAAAAAAGATTGAAAAATAATGGAAAAGGCATGGCTAAAGCCATGAAAAAGTAAGGGAAAAGTCATGGAAAACGGCATGGGAAAAGAGATTGAAAAATAATGGAAAAGGCATGGCTAAAGCCATGGAAAAGTAAGGGAAAAGTCATGGAAAAGTCATGGATTTGTGTGTGTGTGTGTAGAGAAGATGGATTTGGCCACATGTTCAATATTTTGGTTTCCTCTGTTCCGCGGCGTCTTACAGAGGTGCAGGTGAGCGGCGACTGTGTGGCTGAGCTGGAGGACACTCGAAAGAGCCTGATGGACGACTTTATGGTCAACCCGGAGATCATCACCAACTGCAAGAACGAGATCGGCACCAAGTGCTCGGGACTGCAGCGCGGCGGCAAGACCCTGAACTGCCTGATGAAGCTGGCACAGGACGAAGACAGCCTGACTGAGTACTGCAAGGAGGCGGTAAGTCTCCTTCAAGTCCCCTCTCCCAGTCCCCTCTCTCCCTCCCCTCTCTCCCTCCACTCTCTCCCTCTCCCCTCTCCCTCCACTCTCTCCCTCTCCCCTCTCCCTCTCCCTCTCCCTGTCCCTGTCCCTCTCCCTCTCACTCCCTCTCTCTCCCTCTCTCCTTCTCTCCCTCTCTTCCCCACTCTCTCTCCCTCTTCTCCCTCCTCTCCCTCTCCCCCTCCCCCTCTCTCCCTCTCCCTCCGCTCCCTCTCCCCCTCTCTCCCTCTCTCCCTCCTCTCCCTCTCCCCCTCTCCCCCTCTCCCCCTCTCTCCCTCTCTCCCCCTCTCCCTCTCTCCCTCTCTCCCTCCTCTCCCTCTCCCCCTCTCCCTCTCTCCCCCTCTCTCCCTCTCCCTCCGCTCCCTCTCTCCCTCTCTCCCTCCTCTCCCTCTCCCCCTCTCCCCCTCTCCCTCTCTCCCCCTCTCCCTCTCTCCCTCTCTCCCCCTCTCCCTCTCTCCCTCTCTCCCTCTCTCCCTCTCTCCCTCCACTCCCTCTCCCCCTCTCTCCCTCTCTCCCTCCTCTCCCTCTCCCCCTCCCCCCTCCCCCCTCTCCCCCTCTCTCCCTCTCTCCCTCTCTCCCTCTCTCCCTCTCTCCCTCTCTCCCTCTCTCCCTCTCTCCCTCTCTCCCTCTCTCCCTCTCTCCCTCTCTCCCTCTTCTCCCTCTCTCCCTCTTCTCCCTCTCTCCCTCTCTCCCTCCTCTCCCTCCCCCCTCTCTTCCTCTCTCCCTCCTCTCCCTCTCCCCTCTCTCCCTCCTCTCCCTCTCCCCCTCTCTCCCTCCTCTCCCTCCTCTCCCTCTCTCCCTCCTCTCCCTCTCTCCCTCCTCTCCCTCTCTCCCTCCTCTCCCTCCTCTCCCTCTCTCCCTCTCTCCCTCCTCTCCCTCTCCCCCTCTCTCCATCCTCTCCCTCTCTCCCTCCTCTCTCCCTCCTCTCCCTCTCCCCCTCTCTCCCTCCTCTCCCTCTCCCCCTCTCTCCCTCCTCTCCCTCTCCCCCTCTCTCCCTCCTCTCTCTCTCCCCTCCCTATCCCACTCCAGGGCCGACTTGTTTTCGAGTCACAAAATATCCAGTTTAAGGCACATCTCTCAAGGCTTAGGTAATGATAGACTCCTCGTTGCCAGAGGTATCCCCAAACTGGTTTGGGCACTGACCAGGCAGCCTGCCTTTATCTTCTATCTAAAACTGTTTCTCACATCTGTTTTTAATCATCCATTTTAATTGTAATGCACTTTTGGTCATTTTTATAGATAGGGCTCAGTATAAATTCTTTATTATTATTATTATAATTATTGTTTTATTATTTAATACTGCACATTTCCATATATGCTCTGACTGTGCATATGCTACGTGTAAAACTTCTGCACCAGTTTGGGATACATGTACAGGGTATAGCTGCAAATACTGAGACGGAACCATCCAAAAGCTAACATCTGGCAGCGATTAACGGATGATTTAAAAATCATCAAAGACCTGGCTAGCGATAGTGCATGAGAGGGAAATCCGAAACAAATCAGCAGACAGCTGGGATTGTGATTTGGGATTGTGATTGGGAACGGGACAGAATCCAAGAGAAAAGTCAATAGAACAGTGCACCTGGAGCCCTTGGCAATGCATGCTATTCTTTGCCAGCTATTCCGGTAGGGGGGGGGGGATAATGATATATTCAGAGTTCACAATGGCTTGACTTCGATTTTTTGAAAGTCGGCGTCACACTAGTATTTTTGTTTTGTACAGGTGACTTGATCAATGATTCCGTTGGCCGCAAGCACTTTTTGTTTTCGTGTAACAGTCATTGCAATGCTGCCACTGGTTTATTTGAGTACACACTGTTAATTGAGTACAATGCGATGCAAGAATATAAGATGAAATATAAGATTATCAATGCAGAAATAGCCCAACATGTGGAATCGATAAGTTAGTGTAAACAAGTTGGCAATATTGAGGCAGAGGGAGGAGATTCAAACCAAGAAATGGAGACGGGCAGGGCTCCTCGCTCAGAGCATTGCTGCCAACCATTCCCATTTTGGAGGAATCATTCCTCTTCTTTGGAAAAAATGGATCACTTTTTACAAGCTCTTGACAACAGATTTTGATTTTTGGCTTGGAAATACGCATGTACCCAGATGTAGTTTGCTCTGTGGTGCCTCTTTGTTTAATAGCAGAAGTATTCCTAATTTCCTTTAAGATACGGTAGATTGGGTTGGCAAGGGAATCCTATGAATCGTGAGGTTTTGTGCTTAAGCAAATTTCGGCGCTTAAGCAGCTCTATGAAATTGGCCCCTGAACAGAACAGAACAGAACAGAACAGAACCAAAACAAAACAGGCCCAATATATAGGGTGAAGCAATAGCAAGACACGCAACGGGACAAGAAAGACATAGACTTAATGACAGACCAGCACACATGAGAGCACGTGTCTATAGCTCCAGGCCTTGAATGACAGCTATCTTGCCCTTCTTTTCTGCGGCGTTTCTTTTTTTTTTTTTTTTTTTTTTTTTTGGCGCCGTTCTCTGCAGCTCCAAAACCTGGTGAAGACGGCCGACGCCGGCAGCAACTACCGCATCGACGGCATTCTGCAGAAGGCCTGCGAGACCACGCGCACCAAGCTGTGCAAGGAGGAGGGAGCGGGCGACGCAAAGTGAGTTCCACCCGGCACCATCTCCCAGACGCACGCAATCCCTCTCGGCACTGGTCTACTTGTCCGTTGAATTGTCAGCTTTTGTCCGAATTTCAAAACCGCAGATTCATACAGTGATATTTAACATCACTGGCTATTCAGCCGTCTTTTTCAAAGAGTGCCCACTCCTACCCAACTCGAGCTGAACACGAGCTGACCTGGACATGCACCCCTCTGCTCTCTGGCACCGGCCGCTTTGTCCGTTGAATCGTCAGCTTTTTGTCTGAGTGTAAAAAAACTGCAATTTGTACAGTGATGATTAACATCACTGGCTATTCAACCGACTTATAATCCTCTTGATGTGAGGATATCGACCATGGTTTGGTAGAACAGCTGTGCAAACATGACATGGCCAGTCTACGTGTTTCACTTTAAATTGTTTGCAGACTCCACGAACTCTGCTAAATTTCAACTTTTTTTCTTCTTTTTTCTGTCATATGAGATTTGGAAATTTTCATGGTGAGAATAGCAGTGGGAGTAATACATGTAGGTTTACGGTGACACCATGCAAAATTCTCTTTCGACTCTTTTCATTTTCAGTTTCCTGAAGTTCAAAAGAGTACACTGCTCAAAATGTCGAGTTCCTCCGGTTCTTTTCAGAACCGCACATACTCACAAAGAGAGAACTTTGCATGGTCTCACCGCAAACCCATTACTCCTTTTTCTGTCATATTTGAAAGGAATAACAATGTAGCGTGCACTTATTTGTTGTTTGTTTGAGCTCCTCCTACATGTAGCCTTGTCCTCTTGTCCCCTCCCCTACAGGGTGCTGTCCTGTCTAATGGAGAACATCTATTCCCCGGAAATGGACAAAGAGTGCGAGAAGCAGCTTCTCGTACTCCAGTATTTCATCTCCCGAGACTTCAAGTAAGTTTTCTCTTCGGCAAAATGACCTATGGGTGGCCTACTTAAAAGCAAAAATAATGGGAGGGAAAAACTGACTCCTAAAAAGAAATTGACCCCGGCAGAGACTAGTTGAGACTATTTCGGGGAAGGCCACCATCAGGGATGTAAAACAGAAGATTTATTTCAAAGTTGTAGCCCTGTTTTATCCAGTGATGGATGTCAGAAAATGAGCCAGAGCCAGAGCCAGAGCCAGAGCCAGAGCCAGAGTCAGAGCCAGAGCCTGAGCCACAGCCATAGCCACAGACACAGCCATAACCCGAGTTAGAGCCAGAGCCAGAGCCTGAGCCAAAACCCGAGTCATAACCCGAGTTAGAGCCAGAGCCAGAGCCTGAGCCAGAACCCGAGTCAAACCCCAAGTCATAAACTGAGTTAGAGCCTGAGCCAGAGCCAGAACCTGAGCCAGAACCCGAGTCAGAGCCAGAGCCAGAGCCAGAGCCAGAGCCAGAGCCCTAGCCAGAGCCCAAGCCATAACCCGAGTCAGAGCCTGAGCCAGAGCCAGAGCCAGAGCCAGAACCCGAGTCAAAACCCGAGTCATAACCCGAGTCATAACCCGAGTTAGAGCCAGAGCCAGAGCCAGAGCCTGAGCCAGAACCCGAGTCAAAACCCAAGTCATAAACTGAGTTAGAGCCTGAGCCAGAGCCAGAGCCTGAGCCAGAACCCGAGTCAAAACCTGAGTCATTACCTGAGTTAGAGCCTGAGCCAGAGCCAGAGCCAGAGCCTAAGCCAGAACCAGAGTCAAAACCTGAGTCATAACCTGAGTTAGAGCCTGAGCTTAGAGCCTGAGCCAGAGCCAGAGCCTAAGCCGCGGTTTTGAAAAGGACATACATTTATTACATGACTATTAGCGCCATGACTCAAGTTTCTAAGTCGGCGTCTCAATGCGTTTTGTTTTTTTGTTTTATTATTTGTCTCTCCCCTCCCGTTCCTCTGCTTCCCCGCACTGCAGACTGGACCCTCTCCTCTTCAAGAACTGTCAGAAGGACGCCGAAAAAGTGTGCTATACGGAGAACATGGATAACTCCGCCTTACCCCAGGGCCTGGTCTTCTCCTGCCTGCACAGGCATCTCCATCCCATTTCGGAATTTGACTCGGTGAGTCCCCCTGCCGTCCAGCCGCAGGCGACCGGTTGGTTTTACCGCACCGCATCTTCCGGGGCCCATGAGTTTTCCCAGAAGTCATAGATGTAATATCGGCCCTTTACGAAATGAAGGCTCAGCCTCAGGCTCAGGCTTGGGTTGCCTTTTTGTTTCTGCATCCGTTCTGATTATTATTGCCATTGATGAAGATTAATGAAGATTGAGACCCAGAGCCAGAGCCAGAGCTAACGCCAGAGCCAGAGCCAGAGCTAATGCCAGAGCCAGAGCCAGAGCCAGAGCCTGGGCCAGAGCCTGGGCAAGAGCCTGGGCCAGAGCCTGGGCCAGAGCCTGGGCCAGAACCTGAGTCAGAGCCTGAGCCAGAGCCTGATTGTTATCGCCACTGATGAAGATTGAGATCTTGCTGCACGTTGCCGAGATAATCCTCCTTTAATACCGAACAGGTTTACACCATCTCCAAATTCACCGACCAGACAGGACCCGTATTTTCAGGCCTTTGTGTGGTGGAGACGATGCCTGGATTAGCCAGAGCGGCAACAACTGCGCTGCTGTGCGACTTTTGCCGTGGATGATCAAAGGATAGCGTGCCGCTATAGCATGTCTCACAGCCCAACGGTCTTAGGACAGGCAGTTGAACTTCGCCGTATTGCCTTTCATCACAAACTGTACCAAGTTTTCCCAATTTTTTTTCTTCAAATTTTGTTTAAAAAATTCCCGGTCGGTTGTTTTCATTTGTTTGTTTTGATGAATTGTATTTGTCGTTGTGTTTTGTTCGTTTGCAGCTTTCCCCGGGCTGCCAGGCCCAGGTTCACCGCGTGCTGCGGCAGCGAGCTGTCAGCGTGCACCTCAATCCCCAGATTGAGTCCCTGTGTCGCTTAGACCTCGGCCGACTCTGCACAGAGCAAACGGGCAAGGGCAAGGTAAGTCTGAGTCCGTAGTCCGTTGTCTGATCCACCCTTGTTTTTGTGCTGCGTTCAGACTGGCCTTTTTTTTAACCGAGACCGTTGGTAACTTTCCGATTTTCCGATTGGTAAATTTTTACCAGCGTCCACACTTGGATTATCGATGTCGGTGGTTAGATAACTGCAACGATTTGTTAAACTTTAACCGACTGACTAAATGCAAATGCATGAGACGTCGTGTCTGCATTTGACTTTTTGACATGGTTAAACTGACCCGGTCAATTTAACCAGGTAGAAGTAAGTCGATTAACTTACCCATTTGAGACGGATAAGTTACCTGTGAGGAAAACTTCCAGGGCTGTCCGCACTGGACTTAAGATGGTTAAGTCCATTTGCTCGGTTAGTTTCCCCAAAAAGTCCAGTGCGGACAGGGCTTTTAAGGTAGGGTGCACCATTTGCCAAGGTCAAAGAATCGCTTCCACACTTTGTCGAGCTCAGTGTGTACATAAAGTAACATACCTGTGAATGTTTTGGCCCAATCCGTCAACCATGTCTTGAGAAAAAATCATGGAAATTAAATTTTTTAAATTAACTTAAATTAACCTTTTTCAGACACAGGAGGCGGTATCTGTAAAAGGAACACTTTGTTCCAACAATTTTTCCGTGGAGCCTTTGAGAAAGGTCCTGCTAGGATCGAAGGGTCAGGCCCTCTCAACTTTTGAGATTTCATGTATTGCAGTCCATTTTAGTCGGTGAGCAGTTGGCAGCAGTTTTGGTTTGTACTGACTTCCAACTTTGGTCCCCGGCAGGAGTTGGCGTGCCTCCAGGACAACCGCGACAAGCTAGAGCTGGAGTGCAAGGAGAAGATTGGAGGCTTCACCGAGGAGGAGGCGGAGGACATCAAGATGAACCGCTTGCTCATGGCCGCCTGCGCCCCGATGCTCAAGCAGTTCTGCAAGGTACCTAACCCTAAAGCTTTGCACCTCCCGCACAGGGCACACACTGTTTACCACAATTTACCACAGTGCCCACTGGGGTGTAGGCTCACTTACTACAGGTCACCACAAAAACCCCGCTGTGGAATGTCCTGGTGCATGGCCTTTATCCTCCCACAGGAAAAACCATGTGTGGTTAATTATGGTTTCAATGCCGGTTAGGGTAAAAAGGCCCTATACAACATTGGTAAAGGTCAAAGGATTGGCACAGTTTGTGTGTTAAACCATTAAACATTCCAAAAAAAGAAATCCTGCGAAGGTTTTAGCTCAAATGGTGATCTGAGAAAGTCGAAAAAGGTGAAAAAAAAGTCACTGTTTTTGCACTATTCTGTAGTGTAAGAAATAGTTTATGACTTGCGAGTAATAAACTATTTGTCGTTGTTTGAGTGAAGATTTCTCGTGAAATACAGCATCACAGACCATAAGATTTCAACATGAGGATTCTATCATGACCATCTGCACACTGTGTAAATTAGAAGGAAATCGGTGGACATTGATGTTTTCCGATCTTCCCAGTACAACTCAGCCCTGGACAAAATCAGCGTCCGATAAAATAAAACAAAACTATTTATCTTCCGCCCTCTGTTGGTCAAAAGTGGTACCATTGGAAAGGTGAATAAACAAGCTTTCTAACCATAGTATTGTACCCTATGTCGGACGTATACAAAAATAGATACAGGATGAAAAAGAAGCCAGACCAATCCTGTTTCTGTCATTCACAAGAGTTCGTGAGTTTCGGTTGAATTATCGCGTAAAACACTTCATACTACAGCTTCAGAATGCCCCAAAAGAAGCCTGAAAAGCCTGAAAAGATTTATTTCTTCACAGAAATGTAGCTCAATATGTAAGCTTTAGAATAGTATATAATGTGATGAGGTTTCTAACAAGAAAAGTGGACTTGTGAAGACAAAATCACAGCACATGCAAAACTCACAAGAATGGGCCTGAGTTTAAAGGGTTAACCAATGAGGGTGTTTTTCCCCACTCGGTGTGATAAGCACTGAGTGGTCAGTGCTTTGCCCGATGCCTGATGAAGACAGATTTCAGGCAGCGATTCGAAGCCGTGACTCCTGCTCTCTATTGCAGATGTCTGAATAACTTGCGCCCCGATGCGCAAGCAGTTCTGCAAGTTACTTATCCAATGAGGGTGTTTTGCCCTGCTCGGTGTGATAAGCGCTGAGTGGTCAGTGCTTTGCCCGATGCCTGATTTTAAAAAAAAGATTAAAGAATTCAGGCAGCGTTCATTCAAACCTGCGATTTCTGCTTTCTATTGCAGATGTCTTTAACAGGGATGTAAGACTTCCGTAAATTTCTGATTTTTTTTTTTCTGAATTTGTTTTCCTTTTTTCTTTTTTCTTTCAAACTGCTCATTTTTATCTGTTAAAACCCTACAAACTGAAGGGTGCCTGCACCCCTGCAGTGTATCTCTTGGTCGCGTAAGCGCTCACTTGCAGTCGCTCACACTCGCAGACGCTTTTGTCGGTCACTCGCATCCCTGCTTTACAGCTTGACAACCGAGCTGGTCGAGGTCGTGCGGCGGATTCAAATAATGCATAAGCGCTCACTCGCAGTCCGCATCTCTCGGTCGCGCAATCGATTGGCCTTCGGCGGTTTTGACGGGAATCAATTTTTTTTTTTTCCGGTCACTTTGCACCTCCCTGCTCCAGGATCACCTCAGCAAGAAGGTGGACGAGGGGGAGGCGCTCCAGTGCCTGATCGATCACAAGAACGATGAGGACATGAACGAGAAGTGCAACTCCGGCATCGAGCACTTCCAGCTGGTGAGTGGCAGGGCGGACAGCGGAGACTATCTTGGACCGGAAACAGGTGCGCGAACCTGCGAGACCCCCTTGGCTGAACGTCGAGCGCGAGTTCTTGGGGTTTCCAGTCCTCTCCCCACTTGCGTGAATGTGCTATTTTAGAAGAAGAAAAAAAAGAAGAATGGTTTTAATCCACCGGACACGGTTTTACTTTCCCCAGTTCAATCGGTGTTTAAATAAAGCATTTCAAGTTGAGGAATGGGTTTATTGCCCAAGTCTAAACTAAGATGATCTGACATCCCTCTCTCTCTCTGTCCTCTGTCCTCTCTCCCTCTCTCTCCCTCTCTCTCCCTCTCTCTCCCTCTCTCTCCCTCTCTCTCTCTCTCTCTCTCTCTCTCTCTCTCTCTCTCTCTCTCTCTCTCTCTCTCTCCCTCTCTCTCTCTCTCCCTCTCTCTCTCTCTCTCCCTCTCTCTCTCTCTCTTTTTCTCTCCCTCTCGCCCTCCTCACTCTCTCTCTCTTCATTGGACTCTTGCAGATTCAGCTCAAAGACTATCGATTCAACTTCAAGTTCAAGGAGGCATGCCGCAAGGACGTTATCAAGATGTGCAAGGATGCCAAGGACAAGTAAGTTCCATAAGTCTCTGTCTCTTCCCTCTCCCTCTCCCTCTGCCTCTCCCTCTGCCTCTCCCTCTCCCTCTGCCTCTGCCTCTGCCTCTGCCTCTGCCTCTGCCTCTCCCTCTCCCTCTCCCTCTCCCTCTGCCTCTGCCTCTCCCTCTCCCTCTCCCTCTCCCTCATCCCCTCCCTCTCCCTCTGCCTCTGCCTCTGCCTCTCCCTCTCCCTCTCCCTCTGCCCCTGCCTCTCCCTCTGCCTCTCCCTCTCCCTCTCCCTCTCCCTCTCCCTCTCCCTCTCCCTCTCCCTCTCGCCAGTCAGAGGCACTGAAACCATTCCTTTTGACACTTGTTTCTTGACGTTATCAAGATGTGCAAGGATGCCAAGGACAAGTAAGTTCCATAAGTCTCTGTCTCTCCCTTGCCTCTCCCTTGCCTCTCCCTCTGCCTCTCCCTCTGCCTCTCCCTCTGCCTCTGCCTCTGCCTCTGCCTCTCCCTCTCCCTCTCCCTCTGCCTCTGCCTCTGCCTCTGCCTCTGCCTCTCCCTCTCCCTCATCCCCTCCCTCTCCCTCTCCCTCTGCCTCTGCCTCTCCCTCTGCCTCTCCCTCTGCCTCTCCCTCTCCCTCTCCCTCTCCCTCTGCCCCTGCCTCTCCCTCTCCCTCTGCCTCTGCCTCTCCCTCTCCCTCTCGCCAGTCAGAGGCACTGAAACCATTCCTTTTGACACTTGTTTCTTGAAGGAGTTCCATCATCAAATGCCTGAGCACCAAGGTTCGGGAGGACACACTCAGGAGCCATGAGCACAACGTGTCGGTGGAATGCCGCAAACAACTCAAGGTGGAACTGCTGCAGAGGGTAGGTTCTACTCCCCGACCGGCATCTTAGACTAGACGTCTCTGGTGGATGAGAATCACCAATACATCGTGTCAGGCCACGGGTTTTGTCTTCATCCTACTCCAACCCCCCGCCCCTCCCACTTCGCATCTGCCGAGATTTGCTCGATCAGAAAGTCATTCCCTCATGCATCTCATATTTGAGATCTTTCAATCCATCTCACATCACTCTAAGTACTCTGTCTGTCTGTCTGTCTGTCTGTCTGTCTGTCTGTCTGTCTGTCTGTCTGTCTGTCTGTCTGTCTCTATCTCTCTGTCTGTCTCTCTCTCTTTATCTCTCTCTGTCTGTCTGTCTGTCTCTCTCTCTCTGTCTCTCTCTATCTCTCTGTCTGTCTGTCTCTCTCTCTATCTCTCTCTCTGTCTGTCTCTCTGTCTCTCTGTCTGTCTGTCTCTCTCTATCTCTCTCTGTCTGTCTGTCTCTCTATCTCTCTCTCTGTCTGTCTGTCTCTCTCTCTCTCTCTATCTCTCTCTGTCTGTCTCTCTCTGTCTGTCTCTCACTATCTCTCTCTGTCTGTCTATCTCTCTCGATCTCTCTTGATCTCTCTCTGTCTGTCTGTCTCTCACTCTCTCTCACTCTCTCTCTTTCTCTCACTCTCTCCTCTCTCTTTCTTATTCTCTGTCTCTCTCTGTCTCTCTCTCTCTTTGTCTCTGTTTGTTTGTCTTTCTCTCTCTCCTCTATTTGATTCTCTCTTTCTCTCTCCATCTCTCTGTCTCTTTGTCTGTCTCTCTTTCACTCTCTCTCCCTCTCTCTCTCTCTTTTCTCTCTCTTTTTTTCTCTGTTTGTCTGTCTTTCTCTCTCTCCTCTATATGTTTCTCTCTTTCTCTCTCCATCTCTCTGTCTCTTTGTCTGTCTCTCTTTCACTCTCTCTCTCCTCTCTCTTTCTTATTCTCTCTGTCTCTCACTCTGTCTCTCTCTCTTTGTCTCTGTTTGTCTGTCTTTCTCTCTCTCCTCTATTTGTTCCTCTCTTACCCTCTCCATCTCTCTGTCTCTCTTTCACTCTCTCTCCTCTCTCCATCTCTCTGTCTCATTGTCTGTCTCTCTTTTCTTTCCACTCCTGGGGCCTCTTCTCTAAAACAGTCGGAAGACATTAACCTGGACACTGAGCTCTTCAAGGGCTGCGAGACGGACGTGCAGCAGTTCTGCGGCAAGGTCAAGGCCGGCAACGCCCGCATCCTGGAGTGTCTGCGGGACAACCGCAAGGGCCTGAGCGACGGCTGCCACATGAAGATCTTCAACCGGCAGAAGGAGCAGGCGCAGGCCATCCGCACAGACTACGCGCTCATGCACACCTGCAAAAGGATGATCAAGGTGAGAGCCCCTCCCCCACCCCCGGCCTCTCCTCCCCCCCCCCCCCCCCCCCGTACGTGTAGCATGCAGGTGTCCGACGAGCCTGTATTATTAATGAGGATGAAAGCAACTGCAGCAACAGTAGCAGCAGCAGCCTTAGCAACAGCCTTAGCAGCAGCAGCAGCAACAGCAATAGCAGCAGCAATAGCAGTAGCAACAGCAATAGCAGCAGCAACAGCAATAGCAGCAGCAACAGCCTTAGCAACAGCAACAGCAATAGCAGCAGCAACAGCAATAGCAGCAGCAACAGCAATAGCAGCAGCAACAGCAATAGCAGCAGCAACAGCCTTAGCAACAGCAACAGCAATAGCAGCAGCAACAGCAATAGCAGCAGCAACAGCAATAGCAGCAGCAACAGCAATAGCAGCAGCAATAGCAGCAGCAACAGCAATAGCAACAGCAATAGCAGCAGCAAACAACAGCAGAAGCAGTATTATCAACAGCAGCAATAGCAGCAACAGTAGCAGCAGCAGCCTCAGCAGCAGCCTCAGCAGAACAAGAGCAACAGCAGCAGCAACAGCAATAGCAGCAATAACAATAGCAGCAGAAATAGCAACACTATTACAATAGTAGCAACATATCATCAGAACAGCAGCAATATCAGCAGCAACAGCAGCAGCAGCAGCAAAAATGGCAGTAGCAATAGCTTCAGCAGCAGCAATAGCAGCAACATGAACAACAGCAGTAGCAGCAATAGCAACAGCAGCATCAACAGCGGCAATAGCAGCAACATCAACAACAGCAGAAGCAACAACAGCAGCAAGAGCAACACTAGGCAAGAACAACAGCAACATCAGTAGCAACAGCAGCAGCAACAACAATAGCAACAACAGTAGCAGCAACACAAGCAGCAACAGCAAAAACAACAGCAGCATCAGTGATAATGGTTATTTTTTATTTATTTTTCGTCCTCCCACTGTGCAGCAATTTTGCCAAGGAATGGACCAAGATAGTCTCTTCAAGTGCCTGAAATCCAACAAGAACAACCCGTCCTTTGACAGCAAGTAAGAGGAGAATTTCCTGCTGGCCCACCCCTTTTTCCCCTCATGAAGAGAGACGTCAATGAAGTCAGTGTTGCTTCTCTCTCTGTCTCTCTCTCTGTCACTTTGTCTGTCTGTCTGTCTCACTCTCTCTGTCTCTGTCCCTCTCTCTCTCAGTCTCTGTCTTTTTCTGTCGGTCTTTCTCTATCGCTGTCTGTCTGTCTCTGACTCTGTACCTGTCGCTGTCGCTGTCTCTCTCTGCTTCTGTCTGTCTCTCCGTCTCTCAGTCTGTCTTTTTCTGTCTGTCTGTCTCTATCACTGTCTCTGTCTGTCTCTATTGCTGTCTCTTTCTGTCTCTGTCGCTGTCTTTGTCTGTCTCTGTCGCTGTATCTTTCTGTCTCTGTCGCTGTCTCTGTCTGTCGCTGTCGCTGTCTCTGTCACTGTCTCTGTCTGTCTCTATCGCTGTCTCTGTCTGTCTCTATCACTGTCTCTGTCTGTCTCTATCTCTATCGCCGTCTCTTTCTCTATCATTGTCTCTGTCTGTCTCTATCACTGTCTCTGTCTGTCTCTATCACTGTCTATGTCTGTCTCTGTCGCTGTCGCTGTCTCTCTCTGCTTCTGTCTGTCTCCGTCTCTCAGTCTGTCTTTTTCTGTCTGTCTGTCTCTATCACTGTCTCCGTCTGTCTCTATTGCTGTCTCGTTCTGTCTCTGTCGCTGTCTTTGTCTGTCTCTGTCGCTGTATCTTTCTGTCTCTATCGCTGTCTCTGTCTGTCTCTGTCCCTGTCTCTGTCTGTCTCTGTCTGTCTCTGTCGCTGTCTCTATCTCTTTTTGTCTCTGTCGCTGTCTCTGTCGCTGTCTCTGTCGCTGTCTCTGTCACTGTCTCTGTCGCTGTTGCTGTCTCTGTCTCGGTCTCTCTCGGTCTCTCTCGGTCTCTGTCGCTGTCTCTGTCACTGTCCCTGTCGCTGTCATTGTCTGTCTGTCTGTCTCTCTCTCTCGGTCTCTGTCTGTCTGTCTGTCTCCCTCTCTGATGCATCCCCTCTCTCCCCGCCTCTCAAGGTGCAAGGACATCCTGACCAAGAGGGCCATCCAGAAGAAGGAGGACTACCGTCTCAACCCCATGCTGCAGAAGTCCTGCCGCCGCGACATGCCCAAGTTCTGCGGCGACATCATCGAGAAGGCCAAGGCCAACGAGGACAGGGAGCTGGAGGGCAAGATGCTGCTGTGCCTGAAGAAGAAGTTCAGCGCCAAGGTCAGGGCTGGAGCTGCCCATCTGATGGCTTCTCCTTTATCGAGATCCTCGAATCCACCTCTAAAGCCTCCACGATATCCTCCCTTGAATCCCTTCTAAATCCCCGAAGTCCTACTCTGAATCTCTTCTAAATCCCCCAGGTTCTCCTCTTCACCCCATTTAAATCCCCATATCCTGTGATTCCCTTCTAAATCCCCCAGATCCTCCTCTGAATCTCTTCTAAATCCCCCAGGTTCTCCTCTTCACCCCCATTTAAATCCCCATATCCTTTGAATGCCTTCTAAATCCCCAAGATCCTCCTCTGAACCCCATTTAAATCCCCATATCCTGTGAATCCCTTCTAAATCCCCAAGATCCTCCTCTGAACCCCATTTAAATCCCCATATCCTGTGAATCCCTTCTAAATCCCCAAGATCCTCCTCTGAACCCCATTTAAATCTCCATAACCTTTGAATCCCTTCTAAATCCCCCGAGATCCTCCTCTGAATCTCTTCTAAATCCCCCAGGTTCTCCTCTTCACCCCATTTAAATCCCCATATCCTGTGAATCCCTTCTAAATCCCCAAGATCCTTCTCTGAACCCCATTTAAATCCCCATATCCTGTGAATCCCTTCTAAATCCCCAAGATCCTCCTCTGAACCCCATTTAAATCTCCATAACCTTTGAATCCCTTCTAAATCCCCCGAGATCCTCCTCTGAATGCCTTCTAAATCCCCAAGATCCTCCTCTGAACCCCATTTAAATCTCCATATCCTGTGAATCCCTTCTAAATCCCCGAGATCCTCCTCTGAATGCCTTCTAAATCCCCAAGATCCTCCTCTGAACCCCATTTAAATCTCCATATCCTGTGAATCCCTTCTAAATCCCCCGAGATCCTCCTCTGAATGCCTTCTAAATCCCCAAGATCCTCCTCTGAACCCCATTTAAATCTCCATATCCTGTGAATCCCTTCTAAATCCCCGAGATCCTCCTCTGAACCCCATTTAAATCCCCATATCCTGTGAATCCCTTCTAAATCCCCAAGATCCTCCTTTGAACCCCATTTAAATCCCCATATCCTGTGAATCCCTTCTAAATCCCCAAGATCCTCCTCTGAACCCCATTTAAATCCCCATATCCTGTGAATCCCTTCTAAATCCCCAAGATCCTCCTCTGAACCCCATTTAAATCCCCATATCCTGTGAATCCCTTCTAAATCCCCAAGATCCTCCTCTGAACCCCATTTAAATCCCAATATCCTTTGAATCCCTTCTAAATCCCCAAGATCCTCCTCTGAACCCCATTTAAATCTCCATATCCTTTGAATCCCTTCTAAATCCCCCGAGATCCTCCTCTGAATGCCTTCTAAATCCCCAAGATCCTCCTCTGAACCCCATTTAAATCCCCATATCCTGTGAATCCCTTCTAAATCCCCCGAGATCCTCCTCTGAATCCCTTCTAAATCCCCAAGGTTCTCCTCTTCACCCCATTTAAATCTCCATAACCTTTGAATCCCTTCTAAATCCCCCGAGATCCTCCTCTGAATGCCTTCTAAATCCCCAAGATCCTCCTCTGAACCCCATTTAAATCTCCATATCCTGTGAATCCCTTCTAAATCCCCGAGATCCTCCTCTGAATGCCTTCTAAATCCCCAAGATCCTCCTCTGAACCCCATTTAAATCTCCATATCCTGTGAATCCCTTCTAAATCCCCCGAGATCCTCCTCTGAATGCCTTCTAAATCCCCAAGATCCTCCTCTGAACCCCATTTAAATCTCCATATCCTGTGAATCCCTTCTAAATCCCCGAGATCCTCCTCTGAACCCCATTTAAATCCCCATATCCTGTGAATCCCTTCTAAATCCCCAAGATCCTCCTTTGAACCCCATTTAAATCCCCATATCCTGTGAATCCCTTCTAAATCCCCAAGATCCTCCTCTGAACCCCATTTAAATCCCCTTATCCTGTGAATCCCTTCTAAATCCCCAAGATCCTCCTCTGAACCCCATTTAAATCCCCATATCCTGTGAATCCCTTCTAAATCCCCAAGATCCTCCTCTGAACCCCATTTAAATCCCAATATCCTTTGAATCCCTTCTAAATCCCCAAGATCCTCCTCTGAACCCCATTTAAATCTCCATATCCTTTGAATCCCTTCTAAATCCCCCGAGATCCTCCTCTGAATGCCTTCTAAATCCCCAAGATCCTCCTCTAAACCCCATTTAAATCCCCATATCCTGTGAATCCCTTCTAAATCCCCCGAGATCCTCCTCTGAATCCCTTCTAAATCCCCAAGGTTCTCCTCTTCACCCCATTTAAATCCCCATGTCCTTTGAATCCCTTCTAAATCCCCGAGATCCTCTCTCTCGAGGATGTAAGATGTCTGGAAATGTCATGATTTTTGTTCAAATTTCCGGAAATTATGATTTTTTAGATTTTTTTTCTTTTATGTCAAACTGGTATCTCAAACTACTAAATTTTATCTGGCAATCGAATCTCTCGGTTGCGTAAGTGCTCACTCGCAGTCGCACAATTTATTGACTTAAATCGCTTACATCCCTGTCCTCTGAATCCCTTCTAAATCCCTCAGGTCCTCCTCTGAACACCATTTGAATCCCTAGTGTCCCTTTAAGACGAGCAGTAGTCCTGAAGAGAACCGGTGTGTTCCCTCTCACCAGTTCCTCCCAGAACCACACCTCGTCTTAAAGGGGCACTGCACGTGCCCACTCATGACGTCCACCGTGCAAAGTTTTTAAATTTTTCACATTGTTCACATTTCTCTTTTGCCACAGTCCCTGTCTCCTGACTGCGAGAATTACATCCGAGACGTAAGTTGATGCATGTCACTTTCATCTAGCGATTCCTTTTTTTTAACAAAAAATTGAAGGGGGCCCTGACTAGCAGACTACTTATTCTGACACAGAATTATTGTTTTCCTTTATCGTGTTTCCGTCTTAAAGTCCAATTCCCCAGTTTACCATTAGAACTTGATTTGTATGTCTGACGGAGCCCAATTGTCCATCCGACGGAGCCCAATTGTCTGTCCGACGGAGCCCAATTGGGCTGTCTGTCAGAGCCCAATCACGACAGAGCCCAATCCGACGGAGCCCAACTGGGCTGTCTGTCAGAGCCCAATCCGACGGAGCCCAACTGAAGGAGTGTGTGTGACGGTACCGCCTATTCTTCCCACCCGCCAGGCCATCCAAGAGGCTGCCATGGACTACCGCATGGACCCCATCCTGGCCCGCCTGTGCAAGGACACCACCAAGAGGCTGTGCTCCGAGGAGCTGGAGACGCCCGGCCAGGGCCAGGTGGAGCAGTGCCTTAAGACCAAGCTGCACCAGGGACTGATCAACGACCCCAAGTGCCGCATGGTCAGTTCTCCTTGATTTGATTTGATCTGATCTGATCTGATCTGATTCGATTTGATTTGATTTGATTTGACTTGATTTGATCTGATTTGATCTGATTTGACTTGATTTGATATGATTTGATCCGATTTGATCCGATTTGATCCGATATGATCCGATTTGATCCGATTTGATCCGATTTGATCCGATTTGATCCGATTTATCTTACTCTCATGGTGGATTCCAACTCTGATCGGTGTTTATATGCCTGATGAAAGCGCTGGGGCGTGGAGAATCTTTGCTGCCCAGTGTGGCCACTGCTTCTCACTTGTATTCCGCTGTTCTATACTTAGATGCTATATACTGTATAGATATTCTATACTATTCTGTACTTAGTCTTCACTTCACTTCACTCGTTTCGGGTTTTTTTGTGTCACTCTTTTATTCACCTACTTTGTTGTCTGCTTCCACAGCAAGTGATCCGATTGCTGCAGGAAGGTCGAGCGGATGTGCACGTGGATCCTCTGCTGTACAAAGCCTGTGCCTTGGACATCAAGCACTTCTGCCCCGGCATACCTCAGGGAGAAGGCCGTCGTAAGTACCCTGAGAAGGTTTCCGGGGAAGGAAGGTGGGGACAGAGGGGGTTAGCGAGGCTTGTCATAATCCCACCCTCAGCATTTGCCCTGGTCTCTGATATCTGATAAGAATTTGGAAGGTTTTGCATGGTGGAGCCTTACAGAGATTGTAGGAGGTGTCAAGAGAAATCCGAAGAGCGTGGCACAACGGATGCAAAGATTCACAGCGCAGTCACTGCCTGAAATCGTCCTCCGTTAACCACAGTGGGAGACGTGTCTTAAAGAAGCCTGCAGTCTAAATTCTCACCAAGAAAACCATCAAATCTCAAGAAATTGGTAGATACCAGAAGGTCACAGATGAATTGTATTATTTGTGCTTGATTCTGAGGACGTGTATTCTCAGCTGCTGTGGGCCCTTGAGTAAGATTTCTAGTGTCCGACGGCCTGTTTCAGATCCTGTCCCTGGTCACGCTGTACGGGCCATTGTTCACACTATAAAAACCTGGGTTTTTTCCCCTCTCCCTTTTCGAAAACTCCTCTCTTCTCTTCCCCCTTTGCACAGAGATGTCCTGTCTCCTGGAGGCCCTGGAGGACACCACCATCAAGCTCCACACCGAGTGTCGACGGATGATCTTTGAGCGCAAGGAAATGTGGGCGTACGCTGTCAAGGTGCGTGCAGGCAACCCACCCCCAAAAAAGCAAATCGATGAAACTTTGACTGGACTGGGGCTTGAAACCAAGGACTCTTGGGCCCTCCCCCCCCCCCAAAAAAAAAACCCGGCTTAGGCTTCGGCTCCGGCTTCGTGTCTGTTTTCCAAAAGCTGAAAACACAGGTTGGAGTTCTTTGTTTAAAGTTGAAGCTTTGGATTCATTTTTAAAAACACAGTAGGGCCTATAGTATCTTAACAGATTAGAAGGGCCTGACGTCTCAATCCTAGTAGGACCTCTCTCAAAGGCCCTTTTTGAAGCCTTTCTACAGCGATCCAAATTTTTCTGACTCAAATTTTTTCGAAGACGAATCAGCTCGGGGGGTCAAGTGGTTGAGACGTCTGCACTGAAAAGCAGGAGTCGCTGGTTCGAATCCTGCCCAAGCTGCGTGAATTTTTTGTCATCAGGCATCGGGCAAAGCACTGGGCAATCAGTGCTTATTACGTCGAGCAAGGCAAACCCTTATTGAATCAAATGTTTTCTTTGTCATTTCTGAAAAATTGTTTCTCTTTTTAAAGCCCCTACACAACATTGGTAAGATCGAAAAACAGAAATGTTCACAGATTTACATGAATATTATACAGTTTGAAGATGGTAAACATTTCAGTGCGAGGTTTTCGCACTGAAATGTTTCTGCCTAAAATGCTGTATTTTTGGAGAAAAGAGTAAAAGAAATCATTTACCGGGTACATCTCACCCCCTCTAAACGATTTTTCAGAACAATATGTTCAATGCTGCATTTAAAGCGGTTTTCACGATTTTCTTGAGACTCGGTTGGCGGATTGAGCTGAAATGGATCAGACAACGAATGGGTGCTATTCTTTCACCTCGACCAATGTTGTGTTATCCCTTAAATTTTTTTTTTTTCCCGGTTTTCCAGGTTGCTCCACCAGACAGTCTTCAGGACTTGGCAGTACTCATGAACACGTCGGAGGCCAGGGGCTACTTTCTGACCGTTCTATTGGCCATAATCGGCCTACTCTTCTTCGGCGGCCTCTGCTGTGGTCGGGCCACCAAACGCATCCGAGCTGAGCTCAAAAATAAATAAGATTATTGTCTTAATTGTTTATTTTTTATTGATTTTTGTTTAATTTTACATTGTTGGGGTCTTTTTGTAGCCTTTGTTAATATATCTCAGATGGTGTAACTTTTTGGCTGCAATTATTTTTTATTTTTTTTAATTTTTTTGCAATACTTTGGTTTGGTAGAAGGGGCACAGTGAGTTATGGGTGCCACTTTTTGGTTGTAAATCAGGGGGGCAAGTTTCCAACACCAAGGCTGGATTGGGATGGGCGGTCGACTATGCCCTTCCTGAGCCGACTTTCCAGTGGCTTTCGTTTGTAGTCGGGTTTTGTCGTCCGGCCGGTTGTGTTCGCTGGACCGCGGCCATCGGCTGCAGGTCCAAAAAATCACGGAACACAGAATGGAACACTCAGATGCAGCTTGAGGTAGGAGTTGCTGAAATGACTGAACTTCTATCGCAGACACACAGCGGTCCGCTTAAGCAAGTGGACTTTGAAGTTGGAAGCGTTTGCGACGGATAGTTAGGGATTCGTGGGATAGCGTCACAGTGCGTAACACGGTGAGGTCGAGGCAGTCAAACACGATAGGGAACAGTTACAATGACCTCGTATTGACAACAACAAGAGTCCGATTCCATAGAACCGCTTAAGCATGAAATTCTTGCTAACAAGAATTCTGTAAACAGAATTACAAAGCACTTCATGATGTTACTTGTTTACCAACTATCCTTTACTTGCCATGAAACAACTGTGAAGTTTGGGTTGGCAAGGTGATTCTATGAATCGTGACTTTTCGTGCTTAAGCAAATTTTTGAAATCGGCCCCAGTGGGAAGTCGATAAGCGATGCGCTCGAACTATGCATCCCATCGAGTCGAGTCGATCTCGGCCTGTGAAGCAGAGATCAGGGGCTGCTTAAGCATGAAAATCTGCTAAGCAGGAACATTGTCCCTCGTGTAAACAGGATTCTTCACTTGTAATCCGTTATTCTTTTCAAAGTGTGAAACAAAAGAGAAGTTTGGTTCGGCAAGGTCGATTCTGTGTGAATCGTGACTTTTCGTGCTTGAGCAAATTAAGGGGGTTAAGCAGCCCTATGGAATGGTCCCCAGGTTGTGACACAGCTGACGATGCGCTCGCAAGAACTACCTGGCCCCGAGTTGAGATCGGCCTGCAACCTCGTCCCCCTTGCTTCGCTCTCTTTCCCAGGGGCCAAAAAAAAAAGGAAAAAAACAAACCGCTCACACCGGTTCGCGGCGACTAACCTCGGTTTAGGGCAAGGCTTTACCACACGTGTGTGGGGTTGTTTAAAAAAAAAAAAAATCCCACTAGAAACGAGACGAATAAAGTTGTAAATAATTGCGTCATTGCTCAGTCACTATTTTTGACATTTTGTACAGACTTTGTCATGAAATAACACGTTAGTCAACATCTCAGAAAAAAAACAATTGTAAAAAAATTAGCCTCGTAATACATTGTGCCCTTATCAAATTGATGGATTTTTTTTCTGAAGGCTGTAATGCACCCATGTTTGTGTTTTGCTGGATATACTAATAAAGAACTGAATTATTCTTTACAGGGCTATTTTTTTGGTGTTTAAAGGATTGGGTTTTCGCGGGTTGACTTAACATTTAGTTGATAGACATTTGATGAAACTGTGTAGCTGGTGTGTAGCTGTGTAGCTTGCCATCGGGGTTGACGGTCAGCTTTTTTTTTTCTTTTTTTTTTTAAGGCTGAACACTCTTAGATAGACCAGCAATTTGACCTCTTAAGGTTTTTTGGGGCAGGAGATATTCAACCGTCAACGGTATTCTTCCCGCAAACCCATTCTACCGGTCCCTTAGTCTGATTGGCCAATTTGTCATTGCATCATGTTTATGCATATTCGTGTACGCTCTGTCCTCTGACGCTGGCCAATCAGAATAAAGCATGTTCATGAATATGCATAGCATCAGCAGGAGCGACCTCCAGGAAGAATGCCGTTGCCGGGTGAATATACACTTCCTTTTTGTTGGAAGGGGGGGGGGACCATGGACCGTGGGGGGGGGGGGGGACACAATGAATCGGGGTGGTGTGAAAGGGGAGATATTTTAGTCTGTTCGCGTAAGAAAAGCTCGATGTTCATAACAACGGTTAGGACTGCGCGCTGTTGCAAAATTGTGGCCATGTGAAATTTGGCACCACTCTTGACTGACGGTCAATCGCGACTCCACAGGTGGATTTCGCAAAGCCTTACGCGATGCATGGTAACACAACTTACGATGGATAACCCATCGTAAGCTGTAATACACCGTATTGGTGTCTGTGCATCGCTCATGGCCTTGCGATTGATCATTTAGTTAACGATGAGTTATGTGAGATCAATTCCTGATAGTGATACTGATAATGATAGGCCAGCGGTGTGTGGTCTGGAGGAGGGGATGGGGCTGCCATTTTATTCAATGAGGCTGAGGTGGACCTCAACCTTGCGTGACAGGACTGTAATGTTGATTTGAACACTGAAGGTCCAATCCCTGAAGCTCTGAAGTGTCAAAGTGCCAGACTTGGACTGAAGCGTGACGCAGCCATCATGCCGCTCCTCCCATTGAAACAAAAAAAGTGTTGGCCAAACCGAATTTGTTCTGGCAAAATTAGTCTGATGCCTTCTTTGGCGACCAGGGAATACGGTGCTGTTTACCGTACAGGGCATACAGGGAAGTTGACAAAGATGGCTGCGCCCAGCTTCCAAGGTTTGCGGTGATTGTAAACGCTGCATTTTTTTATATAAAAAAAGACGTAATCGGGGAAGTGTGTGGAAATGGTCTCTTTGTACCGATATTTCAAACGGAAAATCCATTGGAAGTATACGATACGGCAAGTTACTTGTTATGTTAGAGAAAGTTTCTTTTAATTTTGTGAAATAGGAGAACATTAATAAGTTGATACCGGTTTTATGAACTAGCAAAATGATTGGCCAAGCCGAACTTTAATTTTCATCTGCAATACATATTTTAGCTAGGATCTTTGTACATGGCAGACGTTACTTTAGCTCCTTTTTTTTCATTTTCTTTCATTGTAATCGGGAAAGGTTTCATTTCCCAAACTAGTTGGGAAGGTTCAGAGGTTATAGAGGATGTGTAAAGTATTAATAATAGATCAACCGTGATTAATTTGGTGTGTGTATTCACAACATGCGTGAGTTTAGTTACCAGATTTGGTTATTTTTGTATACGTGTCACAATAGCGGGTTTTTTTCTTCACTGCGCAAGTGTCTGTGACTTCATCGGCCAAAGGGGAAAAACATGATCTGTGTGTTTTTATGTTTACTCGTGTAATCGTGATTTTTGCCTTTGGAGAATCCTGTCGCCGACGATTTTCCTGTTCTTTTAGAATGTTTCTTTCTTCAAATGTAAAATGGTATTATTTTTGCCCCCTTAAACGTGAAGGGAATCAATGTTTATATTTTCAATGCTGTAACTGTCTTAGCAGGGGGTTTGTAAAATCGTCGAGCGTTGTTTTTTTCCCTCGCATATCATTCATGTTTAGTTTTCTTTGTTTATAGTAGTGACTGCCTTGAACAGTAATGGTTATAAACATTCGAGGAGAGGAGAGGGTGATTTTACCGACAATGTTTGATAAATGTCGCCGTAGATTCTCAACAAACAATTTCTTTAAGTGTCAAGTTATAGTGTAAGTCTGCCTTTGAGAAAGGTCCAGATGGGATCGAAACGTCAGGCCCACTAAATTTTAAGGTTTGCATTTTGGTAATTTTAATCAGTAAGCAGTTTGCAACATTTTTGTATATCACTTTAAGTTATGGTGTATAAACAAACTTTTTTGGGGGGGTTTGAGAAAGTAACACTCGTTTTGGAAGTTCTCTTGAATGAAGACGGTGAAAGAAATCTGTTACATGGTTAAGGTGAGAACGGCGTCCTCTATTAATTTGTGATTGTGTCGTAAAAAGTTCTCCGGGTGGGGGACGGTTTATCCGAACACGAGAATAGGACTTCGATTGCGTGAATGGGGCTGACTACCTCGGAAGCCGAGGTTCTTGTCTGCAACCACGTGTATATATAATCACGGTGGGTTTTTTTTTGTTTTGTTTTTTTGGTGTGGGTTTTTTTTAATACGCAGAACTAGTTTTTGTTTCGTCAGATATCTTGAGGGAAGGAAGCGCGGGTATGTACTTATAGACACTCTGGGCTTACAGGTACTCGACTACTTTGTCTGCTGTTTAGCGAGGCGGTTTTAGAATAGTTCCATGCTGGGTTTCTCTCCCGAAATTAGACAGCAAATTGTTCAAGTGGTTGTCTTTTTTATACATCGCGCCCTTTTTTTCATTTCTACTGTCTGTGCATGTAGGCTGGATGACGTCAACGGTTGATGACGTCAACGGTTGATGACGTCAACGGTTGATGACGTCAACGGTTTTGGGGCTTGGTCGAGTTGGTATTAAGTGAACGAACCCCTATGTCGTTTGGTATTTTGGAAAACAAATTTTAGTTGTGTACATTCCATAGTCATCTAGTCAGATAAAACAGGGGGAAAACGATCGATCTCGCTTATCCAACTCTGAAATACGTGTGAGTGGCTGGTCGGTGCATTGGAATTTAGAAGTCGACCTCAGGAAATTGTTATCAGTCACTGGTAAGCGGACAAAACACTGCGCGGTACAGTGTGAAGGAACCGACGCATACCAACGAACTATGCGAAACGACATTGGCCGTGCTTGTTACTGTTCCTTGACTGACGGAGTTTTTTTGTCTCCAGCCTGTCTCATCCTTTGGAACAAAATGGCTGGGTGTTAGAACGTTGGCCAATTGAAGTCTTGCCCAATTGAAGTCTTGGCCAACATCCGTAGCATAGGCCCTTTTCCCAAAAAAACCTTGCTCAGGCTAGGCTCCGACTTGGTCTTTCTTTCTTTCGTCCATTTTAAACTACAAGTACGGGGGACCCTTTGCTTCGTTTTTCAATGTAACACTGGATTTTGAAGACAAAAAAAAATTCAAAGCTTCAACTTCAACAACCTGTGTTTTCAGCTTTTGGATAACAGAGACGAAACCGGAGCCGAAGCCTAAGCCGGGTTTTGGAAAAGGGCCCTGGCCCTTTGCCAGAAATGTCGGTTGGATATTACCCAGCATTCATTTTTACGGTGTATATAGGGAGCATGCGCGATGACCCCGAGTAATGGCGGCTGTGCGTGATGTGACTTTCGACTAATCGACGTCGACTCCATTGACGGCGTTTCACTTTTCTCACTCGATGAACAGTAGCGACTAGTCGGCGGTAACATTTGTAAGAAAACTAAGACAATAAGCATGAATCAGACCAGGTATTTGTTTATTAATTGGAGCATAGTGGGGACTTCGTCGTTGACATAGCAACCGATGATTGTAATGATTTTGTGTTAAAATACCTAAAAATAATATAAATACCGATTTTTGTTTTTTCATTTCGCGGCACGAGTTATTTTTTGTTCACGATCGCTCGCTATGGTGTCGTCATCATTACGTCACGGCCGCCACGGTTTATGATATCCTACCAGCTCGTCCAACTTTGATGTCGTTTTTTTTTAGGATCAATAGTATTTCTTTCACTCCGAAGAGCAATTTGTGAATGTGAGAAAGCGGCATTTTTGACCAAGAGAAATAAAAAAATAAATGAGTATTCGGAAATGAAGTGTGTTGTTTTGCTTGTTTTGTTGATCGTTTTCTTTCGATGAATATTATTAAAGCCCTTTATACAACAGTGGTGAGAGTCAAAAGATTGCCACAGTTTGTGTGTTAAACTATTACCCATTCCAAAAAAGCAATCCTGCGAAGGTTTTAGCTCAATTGGTAATCTGAGAAAGTAGAAGAACCGTCACGGTTTACGCACCGTTCTGTAGTGTAAGAAATAGTGTATTACTCGCGAGTAATAAACTATTTTGCGATGGCTTAGTGAAGATTTCTCGAGAAGTACAGCATCCCAGACCTTAGAATTTCAACATGAGGATTATCATGACCATCTACAAACTGTGTAAAATTGAAGGAAATCTGTGAACATCGATGTTTTCCGATCTTCCCAATGTTGTATAGGGCCTTTAAACTAGGGGAAGACATTCATTCAAGGTAGTAGCTAGAGCAGCAGTTCACTGCATTTTGAGTTACCAACATCTCAGCAAAGGAGCACGCGAATCTAGTGCCTTGTGGAGACCTTAGATAATATGTTGAATAGGTCTCCACGGGAAAATATTGTAAAGGTGTATAGGTCTCCACAAGGTTTTCACGAAACTGATATTTGGAAATGGATAAAAAACGGGAAATTTGTGGTTGGTAAGAATCCGTCGCAAATGGAAGTGTTTTATAAAAGGGACATACGGTCCAAATTTCTACCCAGGAACCGGAATGTGGATGAAATGGGAGCATTTTTAAAACATCGTTTCTAACACGGTGGTATAGTGCACGATAAGAAAGCAATGTCTCCACAAGGATACAGATTCAGGTATGTGTGTATTTATGGTGTATAATTATAACCCATTACAGTCAGTACGTCTGCCGGGCCGGGGACCCCCTGCTGCGTCTGCCCCCCCCCCCCCCCTCCGGACCTAAAAAAAACCACCAAATTCACCTTGATCACACAAGCAAGGTACGGTACCACTTGAAACCAAATTAATGATAGGGCCTATACGAACAGGTCACACAATGGCCCCTGCAATCTAGGGATGACAGGTTAGGCCATTAACATTCATGTGCTCAGATGTTGCTACCTCGTTCGTAGTTGATCAAAATGCTGTGGGCTGCTGGTCTATAGGGTAGGCCTACATCATTTTGCGAAGGTCAAAGAATCGCTTTCATACGTTTGTCCAACTCAACGCTTCCACAGGCTGTCAAGCCCAGGTTCACCGTGTGCTGCGTCATCGGGCTGCCAGCGTTCTCCTCATTGCGCTATACGACCGTCAGTACAATCAATCAATCAATCAATCAATCAATCAATAGGCATTATTTTACCCGTGGTCTCCTCCTCAAATTATACACCGCTTGAATCAGCGGTGCCGCTTCCACCACTGCCTGCCTGTCCAGTGCTTCTTCTTCCTGTTCGTTGGTATCACAACTCCTGACCATTATCGGACGTTGTCCGCTCAAGGCATCTTTGGTCTGGCCCACAGAACGACGACATCCATCTGGCTTCCCATCCACAACGGCAGCTGCCAGACCGCCTTGCCAAACCACATGGCCTAACCAAGCTGCCTTGTGTTCAATCACAACGCTACCGTTTGTCACATGGTCTGCCCACTTGATGTTGAGCAGGTCACGCTAGACGGTTCGGCCGAAACTGTCCTGGTGTTTGATGTCATCATCAAGTGGTTGTGCCAGAAGATGGCTATTGTCTACATATTAACATTCTAAAAAAATTATTGGGCCTGACGTTTCGATCCTAGCAGGACCTTTCTCGAAGGCAGGACCTTTCTCACTCTGCCTTTGAGAAAGGTTCTGCTAGGATCGAAACGTCAAGCCCAATAAATTTTGATATTTGCATTTTGGTAATTTTAGTCAGTAAGCAGTTTGCGACATAAAAATGCACATTATTAACACTGTGTATTATACAATTTGATACCGCCCTTTTACGGTGTACGTATTATGATGCCTAAACTACGTCAATCTTGCCGAGATGGAATATGAATGCCTAATTTCAGGGATGTTATCTTTCAGAAATGCCTTTGAGAAAGGTCCTGCTATAGGATCGAAACGTCAGGCCCTCCTACATTTGGATTTTTTTGGTCATTTTAGTCAGTAAGCAGTTTGCAACATCTTATGAAAATTACTTTTACCTGTCTGTATTAGTTTCAAAAACATTTCCATAAAAATGGGTATTCTCTTGTGGGTACACAACATTATGCATTTTACGTACGCGTATTGTGTTCACAGTGTAACAACAATTACTAGTGACGATCGAGTATCAATCGTTCTGATCTTACCAGGGAGCCTGCCAGTCCACGAGTCTGTGTATGTGAGTGCTTGGCTTCATTCTAATTGGTGGATATTATTATTTTACTGAACGAACAATGGCTTCATCTGAAATAAGGGACTACTCTCTAAATGCAAAAGAGTGAAGGATTCACTCTCTCTAAATGCAAGAGCCTGAAGGATTCACTCTCTCAAGGATGAGTGAAAATCGCTCCAAAAAGCCAAAACCGCTGAAAAAAAGAGCGGAAAATACTGTAAAAGATGTGAACACCGCTCAGAGTGGAGTGAAATAACACTCCTTCTAAGGAGCCATATATGGAGGAAACTCGAAAAAAAGAGTTGTCCTCCATAATCATTGCTCCTATGTGAGCGGTGTTTGACTCCATTCTTAGCAGTTTCCGGACCTTTTACAGTGCTTTTCACTCTTTTTAGCGGTTTTGGCTTTTCTTGAGGAAATTTCACTCTTAGTGGGAGTGAATAATTTCACTCTTTTTGGATTTAGAGAGTAAGTTAAACTAAGGGGATATTTTTTATACTGCCTACAGGCAACCTCGTGTACGTATAGCTTTAAAAGGTTCCTGGTTCATTGCATCGGTATATATACGGTGAACGATTTTGGAGTATGCTAGTCCAGTATGGCACAGTCCTATCAACGATGAGCACACTAGGTCCATTGAGAGTGTTCGGAACCGTGATGGACTGCCGCCACGTTGGATCGCTTTATACGGAAAGTGTACGTGTAGCCTGAAAAATGAGCACACTACCTAATTGAAAAAAAATACTGCAGAGTTTGGAGAACTCACTGGCAACAAAAATAAACTATTGATCGAGCGTGGGACAAGTCGCGAGGAGAGAATTTCAATAAATAGGGACAAACAATCGTGTTTAAATCCAAAAAGAGCGAAATAAAATTTAATGCAAAAAAAATCTCATTCAGACTGACCAGATCTATTCTCACTGGCAGTACACAAAAAAGGGAGAAAGGTATCAAGAAAGTAAGAAAGCGAGAGAGAAAGAGAGTAAGAAAGTAAGAGAGTGAGAGAGTGAGAGAGTGAGAGAGTGAGAGCGTAAGAAAGCAAGAAAAGAAGAAAATAAAACAGTCCGAAGATAAGAAAATCACCTAAGATGGGATAAGTTGCAAGGTATACCAAAGAATCTGAGAGATGAAGGTCCAACCTACAATTTTCAGTATAGCTACAAGAACTGAGAGACTTTTGGGAGTGGGATAATTGGCTTTGAAAGTGAGTGTTTTTCTACAGTGTTCAATGGGAGCTCGATTTAGTGTTCTGCACCCGGTATGGTTCTTTTTAAATTTTAGTGCCCTTAGCCGATTAGATGTTTTGCTAATTACCCCCAGAACAAAACAACCCCCAAAATGTGTACCCGTCCAAGCCTAATTACTGCCAGGATTTTGGGATAGACCCCTCCACTTCTACAGCCAAACAGGGCCACATTTAAAGCCGAATATGGTTCAAATTACATTGCAAATTGAAGAGTGAACCCCCAGGTTGTCTTAGGTCTAACTTATTCTAGTTGAGGGTCCACAATTTATGATAATCAGCTCGGCGGAGCTGCACCCGTATATTTGTAAATACTGACCCAGTGACTATTGCCTACATGTCCTCCTCTGACTAATCGATTTCGTTTCCCTTTTCAACTTTTTTTCTGGATTATTTTTCATTTCTCCTTTTTTTCTCCTTAACAATATTTTGTTTAATATTTGGAAATGTTTTTTTTTTAATGTAGCAAATTCAATGAATTATGTGTAGGCCTGTTGCCAATGCCGTATGGCTGCGGGAAGGCATAGGCCTAATTAAAGAAATAAACCATAATGCTATTAATAGTCGAGATAGGCCTACGCCTTGCTCCCCCACGCAACTCACGTACGTGTCATGCCACTCTTCATCCCTCGATCATTGTGTGAGGGATACAACATGTATTTTCCCAGTTTTGGAATCTAATAAAGTCATCATAGGCCTATCTATCTAACTATCTATTTATCTAGCTGGCTGTGTCTCAATCGTCTGTTACTACACACACGCCTAATTGGGATGTCTGCGTACAGTATCTGTTGGGTCGAGATATTATAATTGAGAGAAAGAACTCGAGAAGAAGAAGACCTCTCTATCTAACTGTGATCTAACAATACAAATATATCTATCTATAACATCTATATCTACCGGTATCTATCTATCTGTCTGTTTAGGCCGCTGCACCCTAGAGCTGTGTGCTGCTCAGGCCAAATAATATCTAAAGGCCGTTAGTTCGTGTACGGTAGCTCACGTCGTAGTACGTGGGCGGCAGCAGCCTTTCTTCTTCTGAAGATTTTTCATTCCACCCAAATCAGCATAGACCCACTGATCGTGCCTGTGTCAACATACGCTAACACCGTAGAGCTCATAATCATTCTTTTGTGTTCACTCCTTTACATTTCTCTCTTTGATCTTTGCCCCTCTTCTCACTAATCCCTACCCTACTCGTCCTTGCCCTTCCCTAAATTTGATCTCACGTACCCTACCAGCTTTACTCTTTGTCCTTTGTTTCTCATCCGTGTCCTATTCATCTCTCTTCCCCCTTCCTTCGTGTACATGTATCTGTGTTGTACTTGTCACTCTGCCTTTGAGAAAGGTCCTGCTAGAATCGAAACGTCAGGCCCACTAAATGTTAAGACCATAGAGCTACATGTATAACCAAGGAGATGTAAATGGCTCGCCTAACACCTCCTTGATGTAACACACCGTATATAGCGTTACCCACAACACACGACCAAGCCTATACTAGCCATAACCATTTTTTCAACTGTTTAAGGTCATCTTTTTCTCTGAAAACCGACTCGTGCCAGTCTACCTGGACACCCCTTCATCATCACAAGAGTCGAGCTACTAAAGTAGCGGGATCGAACACATGGGCAGGTCGCTATGGCGGGGAACCCAGGCGAGCTGAATATGACCGATGCGGCCGCTGCTGCTTCTGACGATGGCTGCTGCACACCTCGAAGCCTTCCCGTGCTGTACGCGACCGGCACCCACTACCAAGTCGGATTCGAGATGGTAAGAGCACGGGAGAAATGGATCGATATGGGATTGAACCTTCACTGGTACTGATCCGTACGCACTCTGATGCATTATAATACCGTAGGCGCATGCAAGGTCGTACGTATAATGCACAACTGTTTGCTTGCGTCATAGGAATGAGGTTGAACACTGATTATGTTGTCAACAAACAATCATGTATATAAATTTTCCTTTTTTTTCACAAAATGTAAACCAATTTGGCATAACTGCATACCCTGCCACCTACCTCTGCACTGTGTAGCACTGGCTGCGCATTGCACACACAAGGGCTTCACGTACATAATAGTGGCGGGGTATTCCGTATAATTCTACAGTATTCCCACAATTAAAAATAGAACATGGACTATTTATTCTTTTTTTAAACATTAGCTATGGCATGTAATTCTGATTCCAAAGCTTGTTCACCTTTTCCCTTGCAGCATTTTGATAAGATGCCCATAGCCCAATGGCTGTGTGTACATTGTACAGTGCACATTATGATCGGTACCAAAGTGAAAACCATTTTCTTATTCATGAAAACCACGCCGTTCTCTCGTGGACTATGGAATGATGTTATTGTTTGATGGAAGTCATGCGTGCAGTTGAATTTGTCGATTGCCACATTGAGAAGAAAAGTTGCCGTGTAGGCCTATACCATACGTCAGTGCGGCATCGATGAACGACAAACGGCTGCCTTCTTTTGTGTATTCAACCATTCCTCCATGATTCAACAATGATGTTTGCATATACCGATCGGGGCGAACGAGGCGGAAGCGAGCAAGCGATTAAACCGCACTAAAAAAAACCCAACCCAGACAGACATGTCTAGCAGCGGCCATAAGTCTGGGAGATAAACATATTTCTATCAAGGAGTAAGAAATGGTGTGGGAGGGGGGGGGGGTCTCCAGTGGTTGCATCATGGGTTGTATCACACTGTGAACAGTTTGCGGGTACACCATGTACACGTGTACCTATCCATTGTATTATCGTATTCGCCGCACATTGCGAGGCATGTAAGCGTCACGACGTATGACACTTAACCACCGTGGCTAAGCCATAAGTGCACATGTGCGAAGCCAGGTTTTGCTGATGAGGCCTCCCCCATTCATTCATTCATTCATTCATTTCTCAGGTAGTTATACAGGCACAAGCACGAAACAACCCTAACCCTTATCCTAATCCTAACCCAAATAACCCTAATCCTGAACCTAGCCCTAATCCTAATAATAATATCATAACTCTATCAGTAACGCTAACCCAACCCGAACTGTAACTCTAACCGTAACCATAACCCTAATATCTCCACATTGTACCGGCTGCCTGATGCAGAAGCTCCTTAACTCCTTAATAGACCCTTCTTACTGACGTCACGTTGCTACTAGAAACAGCGAGATCCGCCATCTTGGAGTACAAACATACGCTTTCGCTCGCACGTTTGTGTTCGTTTAACGTTACGTTAGTCACCATGGCGAATTCGAATGCTGCACGGTCGGCTTATTACAGTTCTCTCGACATTCTCGGCTTTATTGCTGAAATAGATCAGTACACAATTAACCCGCGACAACCATTTCGTCCATCTTTTTAGCGAAAGTGTACGAGTTGCGTCACCTCCTCTTGTCAGTACAGCGGGTAAACGATAAAAAGATTTCTTATCACGATCCCCCCTGCTTCCACATCCAAGGACAGCGCAAAAGTTAATCATCCTTCAACAAAACAAGTACCTCCAATCCATGGTACAACCACGGAGGAATAAAAAGACATTCCTCCATGGCACAACTAGTACCGGTAATTACTAGTAAAAAGTACAACTACGTCGAGTTCAAAACTTGCCGCCCTGCGTGTGGAGTTGTTTGTATGCACAGCTGACTTAGTAACGGCGGTGACGTGCTCATGTGTGTAATCCAAGATGGCCGATAAACAAAACCGTGACGTCATCGAAGACGGGTCTATACTTCACAACCGCACAAGAGGTACTACTGTATAATTTATGGAATGGGCAGTGGAGCACAACGGCAGCCAATATACGCGCGAAACTCATTCGACTATATGCATACTGCACTGTCGTACGTCAGCTTCCGGTATCTGATCCGGATATCTGATCCCGCGTTGCGTTTACACTTGAAAATTGCAAGTGTAAACGCGAGAGCAGGATCAGATCCCGGGATCAGGATCTGATCCTGCGTTGCGTTTACACACGGTCAAGTTGCGGGATCAAGTGTAAATACAGCGAATGTTGGTAAAAAAAACACACCAAAAACCGCTCGCTTATTTAGGCTATGGCAGCATTCAACGATGATCTAGTTCGAAAACGAGGTCAAAACTATTCCAGCAGTGATTTTTCTTTTCTTTTCTGGAACCACCCCCATCGTTTGAGACCGTACAGCCTAAACATGAGGTATCTACCTTAACCATCTAGGCCTGCATTCTGTGTTCGGTAGAAGTAAATCGTCGATCTTCCCAATAGCCTATTATTCGACCTTCAAACTTGTACGGAAACTACCGCAATCATTGGTGATGTTTAAGGCCATTGTCAGGGCCAGGTCTTCCCCCTATTGGAAACACACGGAGATGCGAAGACAATAGCTCAAGCCCTAGCTCTGGAAGCCCGTTTCGGACACGGCCTTATTTTCATGCAACTCTCGCTGGACAGGGAAGGACGTTCAGGTGGCAAATCCGGACCTTCTGCGAGCGGAGCACAGCGCTCAACCAGTGGATGTTGCCGTACTACGCCAGCGAGGAAGGGCGGGCGGTGTGCGAGGAGTACCGGGCGGGCATCAGAGCCACCTGCCCGCAGTACGAAGACGAGATCCGCGGCATTGCCGACGGCTCGGAGATCGCTTACGAGAAGGTTTGTCAGCGAACAGATATATAGGTCAGCTTTGGGTAATAAGTAGTGCTGTAAGGCCACTTCAAATTCTTAAAATCACTTATTTTTATTGAGACAAACATATAAAGAAACACTTTAAAAAAAAAAAAAAAAAAAAAAAAAGTTAGGAGGGCCTGACGTTACGATCCAAGTAGGACGTTTCTCAAAGGCAGAATTTTGAAAAATTAATGGCCAAGATATAACTTTGACTGGACCGGGACTTGAACGCGAGACCGCTGTGTCTGCGTACCACCTCTCTTCACAATGGGCTATCCAGCTCTTATAGATGGTGGCCTTCTCATTAATTATAATAGTCTTTGCCGGGGTGGGGCCACTCCGAAGCATTCAAGCATTTGTGACCCGGCACAACGACATGAGGAATATCCCACCAAAACACTTTTTGAGTAAACAACACCTGAAGTTAAAGTATCTTCACAATTCGATTACAAATAAATTATCTTTTTTTATATTTTCGGAAATTTTAAGTATTAGAGGATATTATATTTTGATATCATTTGAAAGCTAATGGTATACTCTTTCACATCATTAGAAAACCTCAAAATCTCAAAAGTTGGGTTATTCCTCATGATGCTGTGCCGGGTCACATTTGGGGAGGCCAGTATCAGACGGTAAGAGCGCCGGTAGGTAAAGCCAGAGGACTGGTCCAGTCAAGCCGTAAGTTTCTCCGCCAATTTTCACGGTGCACAACTAGCTTTATAAAGTCACTGGGTTTTTTTTCGCTCGTAGATTCTCCTCTTGAACATCAGCGCTGAGGTGCTGGGACTGTTGGGAAAGCAAGCTTCCACCACGGGCTGCTCCGATGTCATGCTGAATTATGTCGACAAAGACGGGAAGCAACATGTATGGCAAGAAAAAAATATATACCGCTCAGTTCCCTGCCTGTATATTGTGATCTTTTGACATTGTGACGAAGGTAATATACCCAAATGTTGCAAACTGCTCACTGACTAAGATCTAAAGTACAGATATTAAAAACATGGGAGGGCCTGACGTTTCGATCCTAGCAGGACCTTTCTCAAAGACAGGCTTCTGCCTTTGAGAAAGGTCCTGCTAGGATCGAGACGTCAGGCCCTCCTAATTTGTTGACATTGTAACGAGTGTAAAATGTGGCGCCCCAATTTAAGCCAAAATCTCAAGCGGTTTGTTTTTCTTTCGTAAAGGCAACAAGTTCCACCTTCGCTTTGCCTGTTAAATGAAGCTATGATGATGTCAATCCGTAATGACCAATCCTCCAGCCCACGTCCCCTATAGTGCGCCCTCAAGAGTTTGCAACTCGTTGGCCAATCACAATGCGCGGAATCTGTCGACCCAATGCCCGCCCGGAAAGGGTCGACAGATTCCGCACATTGTTATTAGCCAACGAGTTGTCTACTCTTGAGGGCGCACTATTTGTGAATATCCCGTATTGTAATCATTGCTAACCATTGCTAACCAATCAGCGTCTCTGATGCACGCACGCAGAGCGCTCTGGCCCATAACGAGGACGGCGATAGGTCCATGGTAGCCTTCTGTTTTGTCGTGCACTATCACGTGACACCAGACCGACGACTGTACCCGAGTCTGCCCGAAGAGCGGTTCGTCTCCTTCTGCTACCCCGGCAGATTGGCGGGAAACTGCATGTCAACCAATCAGTACGGTGTCGTCTGGTCATTGAATATCCTCTTCCCAAAGACAATCGTGAGAAAGAAAAAAGGTAAACCTGCACTATCCCCAAGGACGCGTGTTACTTTGTACATCATTTTGCAATAAAGCTATTCTTTAGATCTTAGATACATGTTGATGTGACAAACATAATAATTATACCAGGACTATGGCGTTAAAGCATAATCTCATTCCTTCTTTGATAAAGCTATATACTTTCTGGCGCGCACCCTGGCAACGGCTGAGAGTGTTGAGCATGCGCAGGAGATAGTTGCCAAGGACCCCCTGGGCTGCAGCTATGGCTTCAGGTAAGCTGTCAAGGGTCGCGTGTGGCTATTATGGCTGTGGCTATCACTGCCCAGGCACGGTGATGCTCGCTGTAGTGAAGGATGTGGCTGCGGCTTCTGTGCAATGTCAGGAAGGAGAATTGCCTACTGCACGCGTCACTAGCCTACCGAAACCATGGTTTACTTTTTGGCCCTTTACGAATCCGCGGATCAGGCTCACGGGGCTAAGGCTTCGAACAAAACCCTGGTTGTGGTTTGTCGCCGAAGTTGAAGGTTTGTTGCCTTGATAAGTGCACAGTGCTCGCCATGAAACTGGGACCAAACGCTTGTTTCTAGATGCCTGCAGTTGTGACATTTTATGACGTGTAAGAGAAATAATGACCAAAGCCTAGGCCCGATCCCAAGCCTTCATTTCGCCTGTGTCTTAATTCCACCTCTGACAACCATGGTTGTGTTTTGGTGACGGGTTGCTCGTACTAGAACGCCAAGCACGTGGCCATGGTCCCATTAAGGCATACAATCCATTCCCTACTGCTTGCCTTTCTGATATCAATCCCATATGTCCACTTACCAGCGTTCACCTCCTGGTTCATCTCCCTTTAATCCTTTCTCTCGCTGCCTTCGTCTTCACTTTTTATCTCCAAGTTAGAGGGCCTGACGTTGCGATTCTAGCAGCCTAGGACTTTTCTCAAAGACTGAGAAAGGTTCCTGCTAGTATCGAAACGTCATGCCCTCTAACTTTTGAAATGATATGTATTGCAGGCCATTTTAGTCCGTGAACAGTTTGCAGCAGCTTTTGTACTTACTTCTTATACTCTTAAGTCTGAACGTGTCACAGCGACTGCACCAGCAAGCCAGCATCGTGATGGCCAACGTGGAAGTCGGGCCGACAACCGACGTCACCCGCCCGGTGGTCCACGTCAAGAAACTCCCCCTAGCCAGTGATCTCAAGGACGGCTTCTCCGCCCACTTCAATATGTGAGTGCAATGTCCCCTCACGGACACCGTAATAATTTTCATGATCTCCCATGAGCGTATTTGTTTCGTAATTCTAGGCTGCGTCCGAATTCATTGGCTACGGCTTGAAAGTACACACGAGTCTATGGAAGTCGTCAACAAAGCGGCTGCGGCCAGTTCTCATAGGGTTGCGTATTACTTCTAGCCGCAGCCAACATTATTCAGACACGGCCCTATATAGTCTCAAACTCCGGCAAGAATAACTCTGTCGGTGTACCATTCGCGATCACAAGCGCAGCCAGCGTCGAGATTTCTTTAAACGGTTCATGTTCATGGCGTGATTGGAAAGTTTATCAAGAGGCTTTTTGTTCTTCAGTATGAATAATAATATACTCGTTTGAATACCACGCGCTCAATTTGGTCGAACACGTTTACGAAGGTTGCGTTTTGGTGGTGACAACTACACTAGCACTGGTTCGACTTTCCATAGACAAAGATTTCCCCTTTCAGGCAGGATATACTTGTATACTTGGTAATGAAGTCCACAAACCTTCACAGCACCAAGGAAGACGGGAAAAACCGAACCGAGCCTTGATTACGACCGACAAAACCGCGGAGGATTAAAAACACCGTGACAAAACACAGCCCCGATTTTTGTGGGTAACGTATGTTGGAGCAACTCTCTGCCGAGATATGAATATGTATCAGGTATTGACGTCACTGCACATCCATCCGGATCGGATTCCGTATAATTTTTGTACTGACCGTACCACTCCGTGTTGTGGAGCAACCCTGTGAAGAGTCGGCGCTCGTCTCAGCCGATAATAATATTGGCTGTAGTAATTCCTGCAAACTTGCAGCTGCCCGGCCCAACACTCCCGAAACTCAGGGTCACAAACGCTTTCCACACTGATCAGTGTCTTGTGGAAATAACTAGGTTTAATCTGCAATCAACAGATCAAAAGACATACATAAGTGACAACTCTTACAAATTACCAAAACAATCAATACAGATACATGAAGATGTATATGTGCACATGTAAGACCCCATAACATGGCTAAGGAAACAGTGGCAAGAAGAATATGGAAAATACTAAATGAATCAGATGACTTTACCCAGTGAAAATATTTCAATCCCAATATAAAATAGACAAGGAACAATAACTCACAACTTTGCTGAGCGGCAGGGCTGAATGGACAGCGAAACAGGCAGGAATAATAGAGCAAAAGACTCAAGCCAGGGTCATGCTTGAGTGCAACAATACAGAAGTCAATTGGGAAGGGTCAGATACCAAGACTTCCCAGACACAATTACAACACAATACAAACAGAGAACCAGACTAGACCACATGGTTGTAACAAATAATAATGTACCCCTGGATAAATTGTGCCCCGGTGCTATGCAATGAAATGTACCCCCACATAAACTAACTGAGCCTGTGTTACATCCCGGCCCCTAAATGTGGAACGCATGATGATACACATTTTAAATCATTAACAAGTAACCAGACAAGTAACCAATAAACTTTAACATGAATACATGAATGCATGAATGTAACCAACTCTACATCTACAAATTGGTCTGCGACAACAAAGATGCCTTCAACACTCAGCACCCTCCAGAAGGCACAACTTGGTTATGGGTCTGACTAGACTACCACTGGCTGAACGCACTTCCACACTTCTCACTAGGCCATCCGAGCCAGGGAACGTCTTCAGAATCCTAGCAAGGGGCCACTGACATCTTGGGGTGTTGTCATCTCGGACCAAAACTAGGTCGCCAATCTTGAAGTTAGGTTGGGGCTGTATCCACCGTTGTCGACGTTGAAGTATAGGAAGATACTCGGCAACCCAACGTTTCCAAAACTGCTCCACCAAGAACTGCACATGCTTCCAACGCTTTCCATACTGGCTCGACGCCTTCAAATCATGGAGCGGAACCGGATGGCCATGACCAAGCTTCAACATGTGATTTGGTGTCAGTGGTTCAAGATCATTCAGGTCATCAGAAACTGCCGTGATGGGTCTGTCATTGACGATAGCTTCAACTTCACAAAACAACGTGTCAAGTTTCTCGTCATCTAAGACTTGGTCTCGCAAGAGGGAGTTTAGAACCTTCCGACATGTACGGATTTGGCGTTCCCAGACACCTCCCATGTGCGAAGCTGCAGGGGGATTGAAATGCCACTCAATCTTTCTACTGAGGAAGAACCCCTTGGACTCTTTGCTCTGCTGCAGTTGTTCAAATGCTTCCCGGAGCTCCCTTTCACCACCGACGAAGTTAGTTCCATTATCAGAATATACCCTTTGAGGAGTTCCCCGCCTTGCCGCAAATCTCAGGAAGGCGTTCAGAAAGGAATCTGTTTCAAGAGAGTGTAGTTTCTCCAAGTGAACAGCTCTGATGGACATACAGGTGAAAATACACCCATACCGCTTCTCTCTGCTTCTACCTCGCTTCACGTAAAACGGCCCAAAACAATCAACACCAACGTCAGAGAACGGAGGTTTTCCCGGGGTGACTCTGCATGCAGGCAGATCAGCCATGCGCTGAATGCCTGGAGGTCCCCGCAGCCTTTTACATACTACACACTCTCTCAGTATGCGGTTGATCAACGGTCGCACCTTGGGAATCCAATACTGTCGTCTTATCACAGAGAGCACATGTTCCTTTCCCGAGTGACCTGATAAGGACTCATGTGCATGACGAGCAATCAAGGTAGCCAGATGGCTCTCACGGGGCAGTAACACTGGAAACTTGCGAGTGGGTTCAACTGGAGCTAGTCTGAGCCTGCCTCCAACTCTCAAGACTCCTCCATCACCAACATAAGGCTCAAGACGATAAACAGGACTACGCTTCTCAACGGATGACTTGCCCGACAACAAATCCTTGAACTCATCCTTGAAGTTCTTCTTCTGAACACTTCTGATAATGGCCAGCTCTGCCCCTTGAAGTTCCTCCACAGTCAAACCAGGACACTTCTTGTCTCCGTCAGGTCTTCTCTGTTGCAGCCAATTGATGAATCGGCGGATCCATGCAAGGCCCTTCCTGAGACGATACCAAGACGAATATCTGTTGATCAGCATTTCAACAGGATCAACCTGGTCAACATTGTGAGCACAAGTGGCACGTGACAGTGCTTCCTTCTTCACCTCTCGATCCTTTTCCTTTAGACTTGGGATCTCTGGAGTCGTGGGCCAACTATCCTCATTCTTCCACAGAAACTCTGGGCCTTTCACCCATTCCCTTCTGTCGAGCAGACTCTGGGCATCAAGTCCCCTAGACGCGATATCAGCAGGGTTCTTTTCAGTGTTGACATATCTCCACTGACTGCCAGACGATCCATCATGTATCATCGCTACTCTATTGGCGACGAAAGTTTGGAAGCGCTTGGATTGGTTACTGATATACTGAAGTACCAGCATACTGTCAGTCCAGAAGGTTGAACCATGCACATCTGTTCTCAGCTCCCGTCTTAACATCTGGTCCATCTGCACCGCCATAACTGCAGCTGACAGTTCAAGTCTTGGTATTGTCATGGTCTTCAGAGGAGCCAGTCTCGATTTGCCATTGAGGAAGCTGCAGTGGACATTGCCTTCAGTATTGACGAAACGGGCATAAGAGACGCTGCCATAAGCATCCTGCGAAGCATCAGAAAAGTGATGTAGACGGCATTCCTTAACATCACCAAAGTCACCTGGGACCAAACATCTGTCAACAGCAAACTGGTCTAACTTGGGAAGATCATCCAACCATCCAGTCCACTGGCTTTGTGTGCTGGTCTCCAACGGCTCATCCCAGCCCTTCCCGACGATTCTGCACTCATTTTGGAACATGATCTTTCCTCTCAGCACAAAGGGGCTCACAAAACCCAGAGGGTCGTACACAGAACTCAGGATACTCAAGAGACCCCTCTTAGTGGAGCATCCACGTCTCATCTTTATCTTGACTCCAAACTTGTCACCTTCGGTGTCCCAACGCACACCTAGGGCTCTCTCAACAGGAAGACGTTCACTGTCGAGGTCGAGGTCTGCCACCGTCTTGGCCCTTTCATCTGTGGGAATGGAATCCATGACCTTCCGGCTACTGCAAATCCACTTGGTTAAACGGAAGCCACCCTTCTGTAGGAGGGTCGTCATCTGCTTCACCATGAAGATAGCATCATCATCTGTCTTGAAGGACTTGAGAAGATCATCGACATAGAAATTCTCCTTCACTGCTTGGACTGCATCACTAGTGAAATCGTCTTCGTTGTCTTCTGCCGTTCGACGAAGAGCAAACGCGGCACAACTGGGACTCCATACACCCCCGAAGAGATGGACAGTCATGCGGCATACTTCAGGCGTTCTCATAACATCTCCTTGGGGCCACCAAAGAAATCTCAAGGCATCTCTTTGAGCTCTGGAGACTCTAACTTGATGGAACATTTGCTCGATGTCTCCCATCAGTCCCACTCTGTGCTCTCGGAAACGGATGAGCACACCGACGAGCTTATTCATGAGATCCGGCCCCTGTAAAACCCTGTCATTCAACGAAGCATCACCAAACCTTGCTGAACAGTCAAAGACAACTCTCAGCTTGTCGGGTTTGTTGGGGTTCAGAACACAGTGGTGAGGTAGGTACCAGGTGAGACCTGGAGAAGATGCCATTTCCTGGTCAGACACCTTCTCAGCGAAACCACGACTTAATAGGTTATCTATCTCTTCACTGTATCTGGCGTGCAGCTTGGGGTCTCTCGTCAGCCGTCCAGCCAGTGACTTCAAGCGTCTCTCTGCTACGACCTTGTTATCGGGCAGGTTCGGAGGGTCTGCTTTGAATGGTATGTCAAGCTGGTAGTGCCCATCTGCCAGGACTATGGAGTCGTTCCAGGTCTTCACAGCTCGCTTGTCATTTACAGACATGGCCTTGACATCGGGTGGGTCCGCAGCATCCAGCTTCCAGAACTTCTCTACCTGGGCCTCGAGACCTCCTTGGATGAAGTGCGAAGAGACCTCCGTGGAACCGCCAGCTATAGGACCATTAACTGTCCAGCCAAGTGCTGTCCTCACTGCATATGGTTCACCTAAATTTCCACGCTTGACCTCAAGTGGAGCGAGAATATGAGGCTCATCTTGGCCAATCAGCAGCATCACACTATCGCTGGCGACACGAGGAATGGGCAACCCTTGCAGATAATCAAATTTCTGCAGCTCTTCTTGTGTGGCAAGAGTGTTGCACAGCACTGGGAAGTTCTTCAGTGCATGAACCTTGTGCAGTCGGAAAGGTTTGCTACGCTGGGCCTTGCTCAATCCAGTGACATCTACTGAGACTGCAAGTGCCTCGACTGGCGAGCTGGAGCTGAGAGTGTTGAGAGACATGGACTCCTGACTACCAGACAGGTTGAGTGACTTCACCAGCTCCATGGAACAAAACGATCTGTTGCTGCCTGGGTCGAGCAATGCGTACGTCTTGAGCCAGTCTTCCCCTTTGCTGCCTCTCACCATCACTGCAACTACCGGTAGAGCTATCTTCGCAGGTGATTGTACTCCTCCGCATGCGTAACTAGTTGCACCAGCCTTCTGATCCCCATGCTCTGATGTAGCAGGTGGATTTCCGCTGCTCGTCTGGACAGGGCAAAATGCGTCGTGCAGTAACTTGGAGTGCTTCCCTTGACAAACGCTGCAAGGGCCTCGGTCACAGTTTCTGGAGAAGTGACGTTTCCAGGCTAGGCAGTTGAAGCAAACTTTCTTGTCTCGTGCCGTCGCTAGCCGTGCAGAAGGAGACATCTTCGCAAATTCAGTGCATGAGTCAAGACAATGACTGCCTGCACACAATGGGCAGTGTGGCTTCTTCTGCGACCTTGCTTCCTCTGCTTTGCCCATCTTGGGTGGTGCCTTGCCATTCTTGTGATTGGTGGCTTGGACATTGAAGTTTGACGCCTTCTTCAATGTTGGTCGTTCCTTGCCATCTCTGATGCCATACACTGGGTCGTTAGCCTCTCTGGCGGACTTGTCGAGAAACAAACAGAGAACCAGACTAGACCACATGGTTGTAACAAATAATAATGTACCCCTGGATAAATTGTGCCCCGGTGCTATGCAATGAAATGTACCCCCACATAAACTAACTGAGCCTGTGTTACATTGGCTACAATGTATACGGTATACGTTAAGTTGTGCAGCAACCCTCTGAAGAGTCGGCGCTCGTCCAAGTAGTGTTCTTTTGTATCTGTACCGTCCGCTCTGTATGTTGAACCATTGACGATGAGTATCCAATCAGTACAAACAGAGAACCAGACTAGACCACATGGTTGTAACAAATAATAATGTACCCCTGGATAAATTGTGCCCCGGTGCTATGCAATGAAATGTACCCCCACATAAACTAACTGAGCCTGTGTTACATTGGCTACAATGTATACGGTATACGTTAAGTTGTGCAGCAACCCTCTGAAGAGTCGGCGCTCGTCCAAGTAGTGTTCTTTTGTATCTGTACCGTCCGCTCTGTATGTTGAACCATTGACGATGAGTATCCAATCAGAATTATGGGAAGACAATACATCCGCTCTGTTCAGAACCATCCAATCATGTGCGCTGCCAAGACTCAGCCTTGATATTCATGAGTGCGATCTACTTTTCCGCGAAACTGAGTGATGGGGGTACACACTCACGTACATTCAATGATTGTATACACAAAGGGTTATGCATGGCTGACATTTGCACGACTTTTGGCCACGATTTTGTCGTGGCAAGTCGTGCCATGTTTGGGCACGAACTGGGAGGCGGCCCGCACTGTTCACGACTAGTTCACGCTTAGTTCACGACGAGTTCACGAATGCGTGAACATCAGTGTCCACATTGACACGAACTGGCACGACGAGTTCACGCATAGTTTGCGCATAGTTTGCGTATAGTTTACGCACTTCCCGCATTGGCACGACGAGTTTGCGCAATTCGGACGGTGTCGTGCCGACTTGGGCACGCCATATACAAAAGGGGGCCTCCCCATCCCCTGGTCATTTTTTAAATGGCTGTGGAAGAGACATCATACTGAATGCCAGAGGCACAACTGCTCGTGAACTGTTCGTGAACTGCTCGTGAACTGCTCGTGCCATGCGCAAATTGTTCGTGAAGTGCGTAAACTAGTCGTGAACTGCTCGTGCCATCAATGCGTGAAGTACGAAGCATGTACGTCTTCTTTAGACATTTTTCCAAACAAAGTCGAGTCCACTAAGTTCTGCCGTTTACCAATTTGCTACCCCAGGGTCGCCAAAGCAGACACATACATGAGTATTTCTCATCCGGATACGGAGATGTACTGTCAGTGGTACGGATACGGAGTGGTACGGATGCGGATCGTTTTGCAATGACATCAGTACCTGATGCATTTTATACACGGCAGAGGGTCCTATGCTCCAACATACGTTACCGTTTTTGTCACACGGATTTTTGAAGTCGCTGGTTTCCCGACCGCCAGGTACCAACGCATGCCCGAGGTGGAGCAGTTCACGGACGACAGCTCCGTCCGCCGCGAGAGGGCGCTCCGAGCCCTGCCTGCCGCGCCCGGCGACCTCGACTCTCTCCTCGACTTTCTGGGCAGCGCGGACGACCCCGTCTTTCCCGTCTACCGCAGCGGCGAACCCCCGGATGTCTTCGCCACGTTTGCCACGGGTATGGGTGGTTCCCCCCCCCTTAAATTACCGTCACGGATAGCCGGCACCAACGGTGACGTCATTGCACGGGGTACCTGGCTAAGGCTAGGTCAGGCCATGCTAAGGCCTTGGCTGTGTCCGAAACGGGCGTCAAGAGCTAGGTCTAGGTCTTCCCCTATTGGAAATACACGGAGGTGCGAAGACAATAGCCCATAGCCGTAGCTCTGCATGTAAGCCCGTTTCAGACACGGCCTTATATATGCATAATTATAGCAACACTCGCCACATTACCTTCGTCTTGATTGATTCATCGAAGCATAGTGCAAGGAAAGGTCGAAGTTCGCTCGAAGTTGTTAGTAGATGTGCTTTTAATTTCTTGAAATTCGAACGCAAAAAGATAGCAGAAAATGTTCGTTTCAATGTCCTATGATGTCGGGAACACTATTTTTTATGGTCATTTTGTTTCCGTTTTCTTCTGTTGCTTTCCACCAGCTGCCTTCGATCTTGTAGAAGGAACGTTCAGCATCTATGTTGACAACCCGTCAAGAGAGGGCGCCCTTCCCATTGTGACGTTTCCAGTTCTACGGCAACCACCCCCTACAAAAACTTAGCATTCCCCACCGCGTGTTTGAGTTGGTATTAATGTTATTCGTTGTGATATGATCGATCGGGTTGCGTATTATTTTTTTATTCACACCGCAACCTAGGTTTTTTTTGGCTGTAGCAGTGCAAATTCGCTCTTGAAAAGAGACTACAGGTAGCGCTGCGTTGACGAGATCTTGTAACACATGACTATAGTCTCCTTTCAAGCGCGACTTTTCAGTGCCTCAGCGAAAAACCCTAGGTGTATAAATTATACGGTGTATATACGGTGTATATACCCGATAGGGTTAAGTGGGTAAAGTAATTATACTATAGTTATGTTAGCCTTGACCAAGGCGTTGGTCGCCGATTTAGAAATCAAAATCCGGCCTTGTAGCCTGTAGTATGGTACAGCTTTTCGCAACATCGTTGCGAAATGCTGCCCCATTGATTCGCTCATAGCTTATGCACACTGTGCTACATGCCCCTCCCGTAACTGGCGCGCGTGCGTATTACGTCGTGTGCGCGTCTTGTCTTGGTCCGTACTCGATCGAGGGCGGCCAGGACAGCTGCGTACAGGCTCGTATACATGTACGTACATGTACATGTACATGTACGCCCACATTGTGTGTGGTATACCGGTATGGCAGCGGTGCGCTCTGCGAACCTTATGCCGATTTCACGAAACTTCAAATGTTGCGTACGCAACATTTTGTTGCGTAACTTACGCAACATTTGCTGCCTTTTCTAAATACAGCAGAAAAGAGCCATTGTGGCGGAAGACTTACGCAACATTTTACGTTTCGTAACTTACGCAACTTTTCTTGAAATCGGCTGCAGGGTTTAAGTCCCAGTCAAGTCAAACTTTACTTAAAAAAAAAAAAATTCCCAGTCACAATTTCTTTGTCTGTTATAGTGCCGTTGTGCCGTGGTTTGCGTGCGTTTGGCCAGGATTCCTGCCCGGAGTCCGTACCGGAGAGACCGCCTTGGACAAGGCTGTAGTTATGTCTGAGCCATGATTCGAATGCTTGGTCTAGGCTGTAAACCGACACACCATACCACCTCTGTCATAATAAAATTATTGAATCATTATAAATGGCGCAATGACACAAATTAAGAATAATTATGTTTGGGCTTGAATGGGTATATTCGTCTATACATGTATCATTTTAAAGACCTAGTTAAATGAAAATCAAAATTAATTTGTTTTGGGTGTAATTGTGGTTGTATAACATTACTTTTATGAGAAATACACTTGTTCTTTCTCCATCTCTACATTTCTAGATTTTATTGCGAATGAAGTAATTGAGGACTCTAGCTCCATCATTGATGGGGCGCCCTCGTTTAACTTCAGGGACTTGCACATTATTTTGAAGTTTGAACAATTTATTATTTTGTTTTTCGCCAGTTGTTTAGAACATGCGGATGCCTATAGTTATACTACACTATGAGGAATAGCTGTTTACATAGTTATGGGCCCAATCAAAACTTAGATTTTTTTTTTATAATGTTAACATTCAAATTGCTTCCAATATTATGTTAGTGATACTTCAGCGTGAAATAAAAAGATGGAGGTGTGTGAAAATAACGCAATAATAATAATATTTTGTATGCTGTCAGTAAATCTTTTGAGCTTGGCTAAAGTTAAACCTTCTCGATCTTGCAACTATAGAGGGCGCTACACAAAATGGCGGCTCCCATGCAGCACATGCGTAAAAATAAGAAGGCCAAATGGCAGCGTGATAATGAAAAAGGCGAGGATGACAAACGTGAGAGAGTGGATGGGAGAGTGGGGAGACTCGATGAGCACACGATGGGCTATTACCGACGGGTAGCAGACACCATAAAAGACGGTTTTCAAGGTGATTCAGAACGAGGTAAGTTCATCTTCGACTTCGCAAGTTTAGGTCGTGTACGTACGGTGTACATACATTACATGATCATGCACATGATGTGTGGTGTACTGCCTAGGCACTACTCCGAGCTTGGGCTAGTTACAGTTGCAATCGCCTTGTTTTAAAATTTTGAGGGGGTCGGGCAATAGTACTTTAGTAGGGTCCAGTTTACTACTACTTACTACTCAATACTACTACTACAGTACTACTACTACTAGTACTAGTAGTACTACTAGTACTACTTAACTTAGGTAATGTACATTTGTACACCTTGTCATCATCATGTGCTGTTAAGCCTTTTCTAACTAACTGTATTGAGTATTGTTGTGTTTTTAGTTTTTACAATCTTAGCTCTTACTCTTAGATAGAGCATAGAACTTTCCTTGCTCTGTGGTAAGACTAGTAAACACTAAAACAGGGCCCATATGGGCCAGATCTTCCGTCCCCAATTGGCTTTATGGGTAGTACTACAGTACAGTACAGTACAGACATCTGGTTTTGAATTTTTTTTTTCTGGGATGCTGTGGTTTATGATCAATGATCTCGTATTGCATTGCCCCCCCCCCCACCCCTGCAGAGCTTTTCGTGGACAACGTCTTTGATCAGATGGAAGGCGGGCAGGTGCCGCTCTGCCGGAACCAGACTGTGTCTCGCATCCTGGAGGACCTGCTGGCCCTGGCCCGTCCCTCCCACCTCGGCCGCTTCCTGGACGGCGTCCTGGCTGACTTTGCCGTGGCACTGACGGACCGCTTTGCCGGCCACGTCGTCCAGAGGGCGCTCTTGCAGTCCGTCCGGCACCTTGACAACGAGGAGACGGGCGAGGAGTTGCAGGCTAAGAGTAAGCCCCCCCTGCCCCCCTGCCCCCTGCCTTCCCCTGTCCTCCCTGCCCCCTGCCCCCCTGCCCCCTGCCCCGATGCCCCCTGCCCCCTTCCATCCCCCTGCCCTCCCCCTGCCCCTTGCCCCCTTGCCCCTTGCCCCCTGCCCTCCCCCTGCCCCCTGCCCCCTGCCCCCTTGCCCCCTTGCCCCCCTGCCCCCCTGCCCCCTGCCCCCCTGCCCCCTGCCCCCCTGCCCCCCTGCCCCCCTGCCCCCTGCCCCCCTGCCCCCTGCCCCCCCCTGCCCCCTGCCCCCCCTGCCCCCCTGCCCCCCTGCCCCCCTGCCCACTGCCCCCTGCCCCCTGCCCCCCTGCCCCCCTGCCCCCCTGCCCCCCTGCCCCCCTGCCCCCTGCCCCCCTGCCCCCCTGCCCCCTTGCCCCCTGCCCCCCTGCCCCCCTGCCCCCCTGCCCCCCTGCCCCCTGCCCCCTGCCCCCCTGCCCTGAAAAAAAAAAAGCTGCATCAACTTTGTGTGATCCCCGAGCTGCTGTAGCCAGGTTTGCAAGAGTTGGTTGCTTGGAATGGTTAAATGCTTCTGGGCAATCGTACGGGAGCTCATTGGATGTTGTTTCTGTTTTCCGTTTTTGTCAGTGTTAATTTTTTCCCCCGTTATTGTTATTTTAGTGTGCTGTGATGTGTATATATATGTATCCCGGAAAATGAAGTAAATAAACGAATTAGATCTTAATATCAATAATAAAAGTAGAGGGTATGACATTTCCATCTTAGCAGAACCTCTCTCAAGGGCAGACGTCTCCTTGAGAAAGGTCCTGCTAGGATCGAAACGTCGACCTTTCCTTTGCTACATCACAGCCTGAAGCTGGGGTGGATTTATTGTGGGAGCTGACGGCCGTCCATACAAAATGGAGGTCAGTGTTTATATACAAAAGACAGGTCAATGCTGTGTGTGTGTCGGTATAGAGAGGTCCTGCTGGGATCGAAACGTCAGGCCATCTGCTTTGGAAGATTTCGACCTTTTCTTTGCTACATCACAGCCTGAAGCTGGGGTGGATTTATTTTGGGAGCTGACGGCTGTCCATGCAAAATGGAGGTCAGTGTTTAAAGATAGGTCCATGCTGTGTGTGTGTCGGTATTTCATTTCGTAGACCCAGGCAACCTGACAGTTACCCAACTGGTTTTCTTTTCATGCAGTCCTCTCTATGGCCGAGCTGCTCCTGAAAGACCTGGAGTCTGTCATGGTGGACACCTACGGCAACCACGTCCTTCGCACCATGGTCCAGGTACTGGGCGGAGTCAGGGTGCCAGACCAGGTGGCCCGGAGTCGGCTGTCCAGGGAACAGCAGGACAAGGAAGGTAAAGGCGGCGTGTGCGCGCGGACTCAGAACGGAGTTAGATGTGACCCGCTCTGCAAAAAAAATACTTGAGTCGCTGTATGCGGTCTCGCGTACCGGGCCATTCCATGTACATTGTACAGAGGGTGGAAAATCCTCTTTTTTTTTTTAAATAAGTGTTTTACACGTCTTCTATAATCTATACCTATATTTTCAATATCCATAACCAGAAATGATGAATTGCTTTCAAAAAGAAAGAATATCAACGAGTTTCTGCTCAATGGTTTCATCCTTGTTTTCTTTTTTTAATGGCTTGTTTCTTTCTAAGTCATTTAAACAAAAATCTGAGAATGAATGTGCAAATTTTTTCCGCAATATGCTGCAGGCCTCAAGCATACATCAAATTAAAGCTTATTTAATGGCCTTTCCATCCATGTGTAAAGCAACATTTTGAGAAATTGCAACATAAGTACCTTTTTTCGTAGAGTGGGTCACAAATGTGGTCGAGTTGAACGGTTTCCCCCAATCAAAGACCATTCGATTGGTCCACCATTAGTGACGTTCAGGGCGTCATTGAGTTTGTGGCTTTCCGTCATGCCACACGCTTGACGTTCTAGCCACTTCACACCAGGATGACTTTTCAGTGCACTTTTGAATCGTGTGCCATTTCCAACATTGTCAAAACTTGCTAAACAATCAATAGATAAAAACCTCTGAAATGAATACCTGTGAAATCAGAAAATACCTGTAAAATAGATAAATACCTGTGAAATCAGTAAATACCTGTAAAATAGATAAATACCTCTGAAATCAGTAAATACCTGTAAAATAGATAAATACCTCTGAAATGAACAAATACCTGTGAGATAAAGCAATGAGCCCACTATGTGTGCAAGTGAGTCAAACCTGGCATCGGACGTCTTTGTGGCTTTTGTCAGGCTGTATATTGTTTTGTGGTAGGCTGAAAATAGTAATGTACAGGGAATAAGACTTCCCGAAAATTCCGGATTTCCGGAAATGGTTATTTAAAAAAAAAAATTGTATGGCAAACTTGTATCTCAAACTGCTCAATTTTGTCCGTTAAAACCCTAAAAACTGAAGGGCTCTTGTACCCCTGCCGTGAAGCTCACAATTGCATCTCTCGGTCGCGTAAGCGCTCGCAGTCGCAATTTATTGGCTTTCGATAATTTTCAGGAAATGACTTTGTCGGTCACTTACATCCCTGAATTCAGCCTGCCGAAAGCTGTGGCATTGCATTTGGCAACTGGTGGCTGGCGGGGTAAGCCACCGGAGAGCAGGGCTGCCGGGTTCAGTGAGTGGACACGGTGGTTTCTTACCATTCTTTCCTTCCGTCTGCAGGAAAGCACACGGAGGTCATCCTCAAGGAAGTTCCCGAGAAGATGCGTCTGAGCCTCAAGAAGATTGTCAACTCCGTGCTGAGTGCCTCCAACTTCACCGGTAAGCATCGGCCTGATACTGTTCTGCATGCTCGTCTCAAAACAGAGGGAGTTTAAGTTTTGTGTGGGGGGGGGGGGGGGGTGAAAGCAGGAGTTGTGGGTTTGAAAATTTGTCCAAAATAGCTTCTTTAGTCACTTTTCATCAAGTGTTCCGTTTTATGTTTGTCTCGTAGAATATCTGCTGAATCGCATATCGGGTCCCGTGCTGGAGGTCATGCTCTTGGTGCTTCAACGCGCCGATCCTGGCCTCTGCCACCGCCTCTGTCAGGCCGTCCTCAAGAAGTCCAAGGTCATGGCCAAGGGGGCAGCGCAGGCTGAGAAGAGGTAGAGCGGCACTCTCATATGGGAATCATTTCAATCCCTTTAACTCTCTCCATCCCTCTGCTGATCCCTCCCCGATTCCTCTCCTTATCACTATGTCAATCCCTCTCTTTATTCCTCTCCCTATCCCTCTCCCCATCCCTCTCTTCATCCTTCTCCCAATCCCTCTCTCCATCCCTCTCTCCATCCCTCTCTCCCTCCCTCTCTCAATCCCTCTACCAATCCCCTCTCCATCCCTCTCTCCGTCCCTCTCTCCGTCCCTCTCTCAATCCCTCTCTTTATCCCTCTGTTAATCCCTCTCTCAATCTCTCTTTCCATCCCTATCTCCGTCCCTCTCTCAATCCCTCTCTTTATCCCTCTCCTTATTCCTCTCCCAATCCCTCTCCCAATCCCTCTCCCAATCCCTCTCCTGATCCCTCTCCCGATCCCTCTCTCCACCCCTCTCTCCATCCCTCTCTCAATCCCTCTCTCAATCCCTCTGTCAATCCCCCCCTCAATCTCTCTTTCCATCCCTCTCTCAATCCCTCTCCCTATCCCTCTCTCCATACCTCTCTCCATCCCTCTCTCAATCCCTCTCTCAATCCCTCTCTCCATCCATCTCTCCATCCCTCTCTCAATCCCTCTCTCCATCCATCTCTCCACCCCTCTCTCCATCCCTCTCTCCACCCCTCTCTCCATCCCTCTCTCAATCCCTCTCTCAATCCCTCTCCCGATCCCTCTCTCAATCCCTCTCTCAATCTCTCTCTCAATCCCTCTCCCGATCCCTCTCTCAATCCCTCTCTCAATCCATCTCTCCACCCCTCTCTCCATCCCTCTCTCAATCCCTCTCTCAATCCATCTCTCCATCCCTCTCTCAATCCCTCTCTCAATCCCTCTCCCGATCCCTCTCCCAATCCCTCTCTCAATCCCTCTCTCAATCCCTCTCTCCATCCATCTCTCCATCCCTCTCTCAATCCCTCTCTCCATCCATCTCTCCACCCCTCTCTCCATCCCTCTCTCCACCCCTCTCTCCATCCCTCTCTCAATCCCTCTCCCTATCCCTCTCTCAATCCCTCTCTCCATCCCTCTCTCAATCCCTCTCCCGATCCCTCTCCCAATCCCTCTCTCAATCCCTCTCCCAATCCCTCTCTCAATCCCTCTCCCAATCCCTCTCTCAATCCCTCTCCCTATCCCTCTCTCAATCCCTCTCCCGATCCCTCTCCCAATCCCTCTCTCAATCCCTCTCCCAATCCCTCTCTCAATCCCTCTCCCAATCCCTCTCTCCATCCCTCTCCCTATCCCTCTCTCAATCCCTCTCCCGATCCCTCTCTCAATCCCTCTCTCAATCTCTCTCTCCATCCCTCTCCCTATCCCTCTCTCAATCCCTCTCCCTATCCCTCTCTCAAACCCTCTCTCAATCCCTCCCTCAATCTCTCTCTCCATCCCTCTCCCTATCCCTCTCTCCATCCCTCTCCCTATCCCTCTCTCAATCCCTCTCTCAATCCCTCCCTCAATCTCTCTCTCCATACCTCTCTAAATCCCTCTCCCTATCCCTCTCTCCATTCCTCTCTCCATACCTCTCGCAATCCCTCTCGCTATCCATCCCTCTCTCAATCCCTCTCCCTATCCCTCTCTCAATCCCTCTCTCAATCCCTCTCCCAATCCCTCTCTCAATCCCTCTCCCAATCCCTCTCTCCATCCCTCTCCCTATCCCTCTCTCAATCCCTCTCCCGATCCCTCTCTCAATCCCTCTCTCAATCTCTCTCTCCATCCCTCTCCCTATCCCTCTCTCAATCCCTCTCCCTATCCCTCTCTCAAACCCTCTCTCAATCCCTCCCTCAATCTCTCTCTCCATCCCTCTCCCTATCCCTCTCTCCATCCCTCTCCCTATCCCTCTCTCAATCCCTCTCTCAATCCCTCCCTCAATATCTCTCTCCATACCTCTCTAAATCCCTCTCCCTATCCCTCTCTCCATTCCTCTCTCCATACCTCTCGCAATCCCTCTCGCTATCCATCCCTCTCTCAATCCCTCTCCCTATCCCTCTCTCCATACCTCTCTCCATACCTCTCTCAATCCCTCTCCCTATCCATCCCTCTCTCAATCCCTCTCTCAGTTATTGTTTAAAACTCAGACAATAGTGGTGCCCAGATTGGGAGGGCCCCTATACGAAGTGGTTAACCACTTCGCGCCGGGACCTCCGAATCCGGAGGTCAATTGGATTGCCTATGCAACGGGGCCCTCCGAATCCGGGCACCACTACTGTCCACATTCTAAACAAAGACTCTTTTCAGCTTAGAACAAAGCAATACGAATCAGTACAAAGACCCTTTTTGACGCAAGTTGCCACATGAATTGCAAGATTAGCAGCAGTAATTGTGCAATTGTGGGACTTTTACTGTGGAGGATCGAGAGATAATTGTGCCAGGTTTTACTCTCTTGTACCCATAGTATACTCTTATCGATTTTTTTCACATAAATATATTGTTCCGATTGTTTTAGCGTGATTTGAAAATGATGCATTGTTCAAAAAACCCCGTATGGCGGTCATCGGCGCTGAAAACCCCCCCGGCGCGAAGTGGTTAAGACGGTGCTGTGACGATACCAATGTATCAAGTTGATTACACGCTTTCCTTGCAGGATGCCCGTTGTGCTGACGGATAGCGTGGGCAGCCATCTCTTCGAGGTGGCCATTGAGGTGACGTCCAGCCAGGCCTTTGGTGAGGTCTACTCGCAGTGCTTCAAGGCCCATATGCTGGACATGGCCCTCCATCCTCTGGCCAATTTTGTCCTGCAGCGACTGATCAAACGCTCAGTCAGGGAAGAGGAGGAGGTGGGTTTTACCCAGCCACTGAAAGCATTTCATTTCATTTCATTTATTTCGGCAAGACATAAAAACCCCCCAAAAATTGATAAAATACAAACATTGATATCATACAATATAATATACATAAAATACATGTATATGCCCATATTACAGTGTTTTAGACTCATTCCCTGTACAATCTGTGACCTTGGAACCTCACCATACAGTAGCACGTCTACAGAGGAAAATCATCCTTAGCCACCTCAGACTCCCTAAACTCCATTGGAAACCCTGATAGGCATAAATTGTTAGAACAGTGTCAAAAAATAACCACTTTGAGCCCCGAGGAAGTCACTTTGTTCCTTCGTTTTCCCACTTATGTTCAGGGTCTCTCCCAGCCCTCTCCAGGGTTTGATAGACTTTCCGGCGACACATCTTGGCTCATTTTAAGAGACCCTGACATTTTGATCCTTGCGCAGACAGTTTGCGACATTCTCGGGTGACTTTCCATTGTTATCTCGTTTCCCAGTTCTCGGAGATTTTTGAGCTGCTCTGTGCCAACATCGAGGCCATCCTGGGCGTGAATCACATGGGCGTCGTCCTGAGATTGGCGGAGGCTTGCGTCCAGCACCCCAGCAAGCAGAGTGAGTCGCTAAATAACGGCCGGTCACACTAATTCAGACACCGCAGGAATCAAGCAGAACTAGCCTGAACGAAGACCTTTCAATTTGTCATTTTTTAAAAATTGCGACGAGTCCAACTCCAGGGGAATGGATGAAAAGTGCGAGTTATCCGGCATTCGAGTTATGGAACAAGTTTTTGATAAAAACCTGATTTTTCTCACATGCTCTAGTGCACATTCAACCTTAATGACTCTAAAGCAGATGCCTGGCACGTGAGCAGAAACTCACTTTCGGTGAGTTTTCAAAAGAACCGATGAATGAATACTCACCGAGAATGAGTTTTTGCGTACACTGTGCTCTTTTCAGCACCACACCTCGTCTTAAAAGACGCATGGTGTAGCGGCAAATTTCACGTACCCGGCAATGTACTACTCCATCCACCTCACAGAATCTTCCTCAGGGCTCAAATCTTTATTTGGGTTTGCATTATGGTTAAAAAAAAAAAAAAAAAAAAAAATATCAGATATGAGTGTACTGGGCATAGAATCCCTTGGTCACCGTAGTAATGCTGTCCGTCTAAGCCGTGAGAAAATTTGGATGAAGCGTCTTCGGACTTTTCAACCACATGGTCTCAACATCCAGGAGGGTAATGACTAACACCATGCAGCTTTCTGATAATCCTTCTTTTGTGTTCACTCCTTCACACTTCTCTCTTTGATCTTTCCCCCTCTTCTCACTAATCCTTACCCTACTCCTTGCCCTTCCCTTTGATCTCACCCTACCAGCTTTACTCTTTGTCCTTTGTTTCTCATCCATGTCCTATTCACTCTCTTCCCCCTTCCTTCGTGTACATGTATCTGTGTTGTCCTTGTCACTCTGCCTTTGAGAAAGGTCCTGCTAGGATCGAAACGTCAGGCCCACTAAATTTTAAGATTTGCATTTTGGTAATTTTAGTCAGTAAGCAGTTTGCAACATTTTTGTATATCACTTTAAATAAAATGGCGACGGAATAGAACAGACATCCGAAGGCCAGGCTCTTTCGTCAACTGCATAATTCAGCCACTTGATCGAGTCCCCACCTGCCTGTATTCAAACTATCCATTCTGCTGCCATTCTGAGTTCGGTGGTCGGTGATTTCACCAAACTCATCAGAAGTGATGCACAGAAACTATACTGCCTATCACAACTTACAAAGGGTTGTCCATCGTAAGTTGAGTTACGATGCACCGTAAGGCTTTGTGAAACCCAGCCCTGTTCTGACCTGCCTCCATTTTCATAATGCCACGAAAAGCGGGGGGGGGGGGGGTGGTGGGGGGGGGAAACCGGCGAGTGGTCCCCCGGTCTTGTCGCCTCAATCGTTTAAAATCGAGCTTTTTATTTGTTAAAATTTTTTGGGGATCTCTTTCCTCCCAGGCTCCTTCCTGCAGTCCCTGCTGAGCGCCTTCCATTGCTGGCAGCCCAAGGAGAGGCGGCCCGTCTGCGTTCCCCTCATCGCCGGCATGGTGACGTATGAGGTCCTCTTCCCTGAGACCCAGGCCGTGGCAGATGAGGAAGGGGCCCAACCGGAAAAGGTACCAGGAGGTGATACCTCAGGAGACAGAGACCCGTCCAAAATGGGTCCCAATTTTTGTTTTTTTTGGGGGGGGAATTTATTTCTGAAGAGCTCTGCAAAATGAGTCAGTTCTTGCGCAGCCCTTGTCCAGGCACAGGGAGACTGAAGGTTGTCGGGATGACGAAATCTATCAAAATCAAATCCTAATTTATGTTTATATTGCTCAGGGATGTAAAACCCTAGAAATTGAAGGGCGCCTACACACCTCCGTATATTTTCGCGGTCGCATCTCTCGGTCGCGTAAGCGCTCACTCGCAGTCGCACAATTGACTGGCCTTCAGTTATTTTCAGGAAATGACTTCGTCGTACGCTTACATCCCTGATTGCTTCATTGTAGTCCATATTTGCTGATTCGGAAACTTGATTTTTTATCGAGAACTTGAAAATAGGCAGATTGGGGTATGAATCCTTGAGAATGAGTTTACCTCAATGTGGCTCATTTTTTATTTATGATTTATTTCATTTTCCGGGATGCACACATCACATCCCAGCACGCATAAATAACAATAAAGGAAAAAAATTAACACTGAAAAATAAATGATAAAACAAAAACAGCATCCAGTTAGTTCCTGTAGGATTGCCATTTGAGCTTTCCATCTGAGCTACTGTATCCAGCCCTTAGATGGTGGCCCCCCAAATAGTCGACTAGTCTTTGCTGGGGTAGGGGCACCAGTCAGAAGCATTTAACCTGCTGTATATCGCTATGAATCACACCCTCTTTTTCCTTTAGATGCTGATTGTGGCTACATCAGCTTGGGGACCACACAAAGTGGATGGAGGTTTTAGTGGATGGAAGTCATACAATCTAAGGAGAAAACTGACCGGGAACAATTTCCTCCGAACTTAATTGTCTGTACCCTTTTCCCCCCAATCCAGCCCCGCCTGACCGAAGTCAACCTCCACGGGTCGCTCCTGCTGCAGCAGCTGCTGCGCTTTGAGCGCTGCCGCGCCGTGGTGGCCGGGTTCCTGGCGCTGTCGGACGAGGACCTGGTGACTGTGGCCTGCAGTCCCAGCGGCAGCTACCTCCTGGAGGCCTTCGTTGCCGCCCGGACGGTCGGCGAGGCCAAGAAGGAAAGATTTGCCGCCAAGATGAAGGTGGGTCCGCAGAAGTCCACCCCTGCATGTCCCGCTTGAAGACATAAAAAGACTGTACCATAGCTGCCAACCATTCCTATTTTGGAGGAATCATTCCTCTTTTTTGGGGGGTAAAAATCTATCACTTTTTACAAGGTCTTGAAAACAGATTCCAATTTTTGGCTTGTAAATACACATGTATTCCTATATGATTCCTCTTTTTTAGCAGAAGTATTTCTAACTCCCTTTAAGATAGGTTGCCAGCTATGCTTTATGGATGTGAAACATGAAAGGTGAACACAAGTGATAAGCCTTTAATTCTTTCTAATGTCAGTGTCTGAAAAAAGGTACTTTAGATATTTTTGGCTAAATTTAATTTCAATGGATGACCTCACCAATCTTACACACATTTCTGAGAATAAGGCAAGAAAGTAAAACAAAGGGGATGGAACTGGATTGGGTATGTTTTGAGAAAGATTGGCCTCTGTTTATGACAAGGGATGTAAGGAAACTCCATATCAAAAGTAATTTACCAAAATTTTCCAATTTGCTTACTGACTTAAATTACCTCGAGATGAAAAATCACCTGGGTCCATATTACCTGATTGCAAGGCCAAGCCAACCCTTTCTAAACCTAAATCAAAGCAAACATTTTGCAAGCAGGACCTTTCTCAAAAGGCATGAAAGGTCCTGCTAAGATTGAAATGTCAGGCAATGTATTCGCATTCTGAAGCATCCTCCGTGTGATTGCGTCCCCCACCCCACCCCATCCAGGCTAATTGCTTTAAGATGGCCTGCCACAAGACGGGAAGTCGCTCTGTCGAGGCCGTCTTCAAGGCGGCCTCCATTGCCACGAAGAGCGCCCTCGTCCAGGCCCTGGCCGAGAAGGACAAGCAGCTTCAATCGGATCATTTCGGTGAGTCCCATCAACTGAAATAAGGTTGCCCGGCACTGTAGTGTACCAATGTCAACCCCAATAAGCGGAAAACTCAATGCTAATACCACTGGAAAAACTGACTGGGAACTTTTCAACAAATTGAAAAATTGGGAAAGAAAACTTTAAAACTGGACAGGGACTTGAACCCGAGTCTTCTGGATTAACGTTCCAGTGCTCTTCCATCTGAGCTATCCAGCCCTTAGATGGTTGCCGTCCCAAATCGTCTACTAGTCTTTGCCGGGGTGGGGGCGCCAGTGAGAAACATTTAACCATTAACTGCTGTATAACTCCAGGGATCACGCTTCAGTTTTCATTCAGATGCAAACAACTAATTCTTGTAAACCTGGCTACAGTAGCTCGGGGTCACACAAAGTGGATGCAACCTTTTCAATTTCAGTCAAACAAATACAGGAAAAACTGACTGGGAATTAAAAATTTAAAAAATTGGCAAAGAAAAGAAATTGACTGGACTCCACACCTCTGGATAAATGTACCAGCGCTCTTTACAACAATATTTTATAACAATCGGTTGTTTGCATTTGAATCAAAGCGGGGGGGGGGTGATCCCTGGAGATATGGGTGCGATCCCTGGAGATATACGGCAGTTAATTGCTTCTTGTTAATTGCTTGACTATTTGGTTCATTTAATCCAGAGGTCTGGATCCAGTGAAGTTTTCTTTGCCGATTTTTCAGTTGGCTCAAAAGTTCCCAGTCAGTTTTTCCTTAGTTTGTTTGAATTTTCAAAATTGTGAAATAATGTCTTTGATATTGAAATGATTTTTTTTTTCCGAGTTCTATTTTTTTCTTCAAACAAACTAAGGAAAACCTGACTGGGAACTTTTGAACAAATCGAAAATTTGGCAAAGGGATGCGGGCGCCCGTCGGAAGAGATTTTTAAAAAATTGATGTCTTTTGTTTGGGAGCAGGGAAGTTTGTGTACCGGACGTGCGCCGTGGGTTTGTTCAAGCAACGACAGCAAGACTGGGAGGAACTCCAGGGCAAGGAGAGTAAGAAGAGGAAACTCTTTGCCGACATCATCGGCGACGGAGACGATAAACCAGCCAGTGAGTGGAGCCTTCATCCCGCCTCAGCTGCCTGAATTTTTTGGGTTTTTTTTTTCCAGCAGGCAATCGGGCCAAGCACTGGGGCCAATTTCATGGTATCAGAGCATGGTCCTTAGCTCTGTGTCAGTGGGATGTTTGGCGCTAATAAACTACATTGTATGTGACCGTTAAGTGAATACAAAAAAACTGTTGCAAACTGCTCACCGACTAAAATGACCTGCAATACATAAATCTCTATACTAAGCAGGACCTTTGCCTTTGAGAAAGGTCCTGCTAGGATCGAAACGTCAGACCTTCTAACTTTTGAGATTATGCGACCGTGATCTCACGTTACTACGGCTTTTTTTCAGAGCAAGCTTTGTAGTGTCATGTTTTTTTTTCTTTTTAACGCGTTTGCCCGATTCTCTGTTTTTGTTTCCCAGAAAAGAAAAAGCAGAAGGCAAAAGCGGAGGATGAGAGAAGACCGTTGCCTAGCTACGCTGAGGAGATGAAGGCTCTTGGAATGACAGAAGAGGAGGAGGAGGAGAGCGGGGAATCAGACAAGGTACTTTTTCTTTTAGAGAGAAAGCTCCTGCTAGGACTGAAATGTCAGAATTTTGCCTTTGAGAAAGGTCCTGCTAGGATTGAAATGCCAGAATTTAGCCTTTGAGAAAGGTCCTGCTAGGATCGAAATTTCATAATTCAGCCTTTGAGAAAGCTCCTGCTAGGAACGAAATGCCAGAATTCTGCTTTTGAGAATGGACCTGCTGTGATCGAAATGTCAGAATTCTGCCTTTGAGAAAGGTCCTGCTAGGATCGAAATGCCAGAATTTAGCCTTTGAGAAAGGTCCTGCTAGGATCGAAATTTCATAATTCAGCCTTTGAGAAAGGTCCTGCTAGGAACGAAATGCCAGAATTCTGCTTTTGAGAAAGGTCCTGCTAGGATCCAAATGTCAGAATTCAGCCTTTGAGAAAGGTCCTGCTAGGAGCGAAATTTCATAATTCAGCCTTTGAGAAAGGTCATGCTTGGAACGAAATGCCAGAATTCTGCCTTTGAGAAAGGTCCTGCTAGGATCCAAATGTCATAATACAGCCTTTGAGAAAGGTCCTGCTGGGATCGAAATATCAGGCCCTCTTAATTTTTTCAGATTTGCTTTCTGGTCACTTTACGTCAGACGGCAGTTTGAAGCATTTGTGCACTTATTGAATCGGTGCCACTGAAATCTGTGATAAGCATCTTAAAAAAAACCACACACTTCATCCTCCACTTTTGTCTCATCTTTGACGGGACAGGCTGGCGACATCGATGACATCTTCAGCAGCATGAGCCAGTCTGGCAGCGAGAAAGCCAAGCCCAAGAAAGGCCCCAGTGGCAAAGGCAAGAGCAAAACCACAAAACAGGGATCCCGAAAAGACGGCGGCGAGAAGACGCCTCCAGCAGCGGAGGAAGACCTGTCCCCGGCCCAGAGGCAGAAGAAGAAAAAGCAGAAGAAACTGAAGAAGCACTCCATGCCATCCGGCGATGCGTAAAGATAGCCCCCCTGATAACTCGAACCAATGGACTATAACAACTTAAGGGTAGCAATTAAAGACGGATGAAGTTGTCATTGCTACAGACATCTCAAAGGTTAGAGGGCCTGACGTTTTTGATCCTAGCAGGACCATTCTCAAACTTTTCTTTGCCTTTGAGAAAGGTCCTGCTAGGACCGAAACGTCGGGCCCTCTTACTTTTTAGATTCCTGTATTGCAGGTCATTTTAGTCAGTGAGCAGTTTGCAGCAGTTTTTTTTGTATTCACTTCATGTTGCTGCAAACAATTACACACTCTTTCCCAACTATGGTGAATTTCACAAATTTATGTGTCAAAATTAACTTAAGCACAAAAAGTCATGATTCAAAGGATTGCCTTGCCACCCCAAACTTCACTATTGTTTCATGCTAAGTACTTAAGAGTGGAATACAAGTCAAAAGTAACTGATGTTGCATCGCAGTGCAGTTTGTAATACTGTTTACACGAAGAAAACTTTCCCTGCTTAGCAGATATTCACGCTTAAGCGGCTCTATGAAATTGGCATCAGGGTGGTCAAGTGCTGTCCTGAAGTTAGTCAAGTAACTGGTCTCGCTCTTCTGATTGAGCCCAGGCGAACGACTACTTGAGAAAGCAGCACCTCTAACTGCTGCATGCCTCACTAGTCAAGAAGACAAGAAGTGCTGTCCTGAAATCGTTATTATTAATTTCCTCTGATGTTGGAGTAGAACGAAGATTCATTGAGACAGAGGGCCAAGGACCAAAGTGAAAATTGATTGATTTTTAATCCACGACAAGCAAAGATTTTAATTCACACAGTGGATGTTCTGAAATTCTCATTTTTAATTTCGTAGACTTTACGAAAATTTAATTATGTGTCATGGGGCGACTCCTGTCCAAACGGTAGTGTCTCTGTGTTGGGATTCCGGTTTATCGGGGCCCGGAAGAAATAAACATCAGATGCTCCCAAACGTGCGTGTTCCGAAGTCCTTCTGTCCGCCAGGTCCGGGTGAAATGCTTCACCTCCCCTGTTCTCTCCCCCACGGCTGGACAACCTCCGTAGAGGAACCTCTGCATCCTTCTGCACTGATGTTTCCTTACGCTGTTCGCGTTATGTCGTCTCGAGGGCGTCCGTCTGATTGCCATAGTCCAGGTGCACGTCCAGTTTCCCGTAGACGTTCTGCAGCATCTTGAGAACCTTGAGCTGGATCAGGTCCACCTGCTCCGGAGGGCAGTAGTCGTCGTGCGAAGACCTGGACACGAGAGAGACGATCGACGGACCAGTCAACGAGAGAATCTCACCTTCACCTCAAATGTCCTTAATTGTAGATGTGCTATGATTTCTCTGTGCTGAAAGTGTTAATCATGAAGGGGTTTGCCCTGCTTGACAGTGTGATTAGCACTACAGTGGAAAAACAGTATTACAAATGTCAATATACCGAACATTCAGCTATAACGAACATGCCCTTTGGCTCCCGATTTTTGTGTATAACGAAGGACCACTATACCGAACAATTTTCATGGATCGCGGGATGTTCGTTATACTAGCGACGTTCCACTGTTCAGTGCTTTGCCCGATTGCCTGCTGAACAAAATCCAGGCAGCTCAGGCGGAATTCGAACCTGTGACTCCTGCGTTTCAGTGCGAACATCTAGAAAGCACTAGAAAGCAGGAGTCGTGGGTTCAAAATAGTTTATTACTCGCGGGTAATAAACTTTTTCTTACACTACAGAACGGTGCTTTCCTATTTTCTAAGATTACCATTTGAGCTAATACCTTCGTAGGATTTCTTTTTTGGAAAGTTTAATGGTTTAACAAACAGGCAATCTTTGGACTTTTACCAATGTTGTATAGGGCCTTTAAAGGAACTTTTTTGTTCTTTGCAGATCACATTCAAATTTTGCTTAATCATCACTGTCGTGATTTTCAACAGGATGCAGTAACACATCAACTCCTTTATAGAGTGCATAAATTAACAGGCTCTCTAATAGGTTTTTTTTTCAAGTGCTTGGTGGAAAAATGGCATCTATGGAGCCCCTTACCTGGCAACTGTTACCATGACGGGCTTTGGCAGCTGGGACAGATGCGTCTCCACGGCAGCCACCAGCTCGTCGATTTCCTCCTGGGTGCTGACGTGGTGCGGGAGCTCCCCGGTGTCGTCGCACGTCAGGCCGGCCATGTGGATCATCTCCGCGTCCGGCTCCTCCCCCTTCCCGTCGCCGTGGAGACGGCGGAGAGCCTGGACCAGCTCGGCGACTTTGCGGAACCTGAGGACGGAACGCAGAGCGCGGCTAGACAATGGATCGCGGTAGTCCGTTCACCGCGAGTAGGGCACGAGCATTATTCACAGCACCCGTCTGGAGTGTGTAGTTTTTACTCATGTGGCATTGAGGAATTTGGAACCACTCTTTGTCTGACAGTAGGCTTGGGCAGGCTTAGAAAAATCAAAACTGGAAAAATTGCTGGAACCCTTAGTTAAACCGTACATCAATGAAACCAAACAAAAATCACACACATTTCAATAATAAAGACTCCCAATTCATGCTTGGCAGTAAAATTGTAGCATTGTCGGCGGTTTTACCTTTGTATCCAAACTGACATGTAGTCTTGCTGATACTTTATTTGAGGAGAAAAACTTACCAACAAAAAAAGGCAAAGACAACGGGTAGTTGACTATTAACGGTATTTCTAGCTCAAATTTTGCTGGACACAAAACCAGTCTCAGGTTCAAGTCCCAGGCCAGTCAAAGTTTTCTTTGTCAATTTTCAAAACTTTTCAAAACTTTTCAAAAAAAATCAAAAAAAAAAAAAAAAAAAATTAAAAAAAATTTGAATAGTCAGTTTTTCCTTAATACTTGTTTGAAGAAGAAGAAAAAAAGAAAGAAAAGTAGGTAAAATGCAGAAAAAGGTTGCAAACTGCTTACTTTCTGGTGATTTCTTTGTTACCATTGGCAGCTCACCTGTCCTGGGTCACTTGGTCCGTCCTTTCCTGCCCGCTGACGGCCAGTCGCAGCGCTGTCTCCAGCTCCTGCAGCTGGGTGCCCCTTGTGCGCATGCAGTCTGCCAGCGCTCTGGCACTCCCATCCACAGGGCCCTCAAAGCTGTACAGATCCTCCAGCCGACGGAAGAGTGTCTTGAGATAATAAGAACAGTGTCAAAAGGTTACCACTTTGCATCCGAAGTTCTGAAACCATTTCAGAATAAATGGCTTACAAAACATGAAAATGCGTGCATGACACAAAGCTATGCATGTAAGTCCTGTAAACCAATGAAATTTAATTCATTCCACAACCACAATTTAATTTGTCCCCTACAATGAAAATGGAAGTGTCCGTCTGGTCTTGTTGTGTTCGCTGCAGAGCTGGTAACACACATGTACATGTACACACTACACATGTACAGTACATACACGTGTGCACGTGTGTAGATGGCGTGTACATGTACTGTACATGTACTGTACATGTACATGTACACGTACATGTACACGTGTATAGTTATACAATAAAAACGCGTGTACTAAACAATGGTCGACTAGTCGACTTTTCGCGACTATTACGCCAACGACTAATCGACTCTTGAAAATCAATAGTCGCCCAGCACTAATCCGGACGCACGAATTCGGAGCACTGCTGGTACTGTTAATGTGCAGGGCCCTCTGAATCTGGCCACCACCATTGACAGAGTGTACTCCGCCCGTCGTAAGGAGGACTTGCCGGCTCTCTTCAGAGCCACACACTCTTGTCTTAAAAGAGATGTAAACAAATAAAGGAAAAAACTGACTGGGACCTTTTGTGCTGCATGGTGCCACTGCTGAAACCCACAGCCTCACCTCGGGATAGATTTCCTTGAAGGGATTCCTGGTTGAGAAGAAGTCGAGGTCAATGTCCAGCACCGTGGCTGTGCCACTTTGGACGGCGGCGCCGAGAGTCGGTTGAAGCGGCCCGTGTGGTTCCTTGATACCGGCACCTTGTTCCTTCATACCGGCACCTTCTGCACGGCCACAAGACCCTGGCCTTTCCTCGCGAGAGGCACTGTCCGTGTCATCAAGGGGCGCCATTGTCTTCTCCTCCGAGGATTGACAGTGCTCGGAGCTGTGGGTCTCCTGTCCCGACCTCTCCTCTTCAGTGCGAGTCAACGGTGGAGTCGGGGCCTTGTGCCGGCTCGAAGGCTGTTCGGGGACTGAGGTATTGGGGACGGTGTTCTCCCCACTATGCTCGCAGGGGCCGCGATGGTCAGACGCTGCTGTGTCCGTTGCGTTCAGTGTGACCACATCCACCGTGAGCTCCCTCGCACCCTCCAAGTCCTCTTCGGCAGCATAGAGGAGATCGCTCAAAAAGTAGCTGTCGGGCCAACTGATCCTGTGCCAGAGATGAGGAAGACGACCAATTGCTTCAAACTTCTTCTTCTCAAGTCCTTTCTCTCAATATAAACTCGACCGAAAAGATACTGGACGCAGACGACCCCATTAGGTGTTGAGTGTAGCGAGGTCAGCATGGGTACAGGGATTGGGCAAAAGTGGGCATTACAGGAGATGACTCATGGTCTCCTCATCACATTCACATTACATACCAGCATTAAGTAATCAGGTAGTGTTCTTTTACCAAGAGCAAATTGATGAAAATATCTTGGACTCTTTTCAGGACATACTCATAAGAAACAACAGATAGACAGACAGGATGTCACAGGAAAAGATCATCTCCCCGACCACGCCCTCTATCCCCCCCAAGGTGTAGAACAAAGTGGTATCAGAACAGCTTCTTCCCTCGTTCAGCCTATCTCTGAAATTCCCTTCCTCATTCATGTCCCCCCCCCCAGCGTATGATCTTGCCCTTTTCAAGAGGAATGTTGACTCCTATCTCCAGCCTTCCCGAGTCCCTCTCTATCTCCTTCTTTCCTTAGCGCTTTCCTGGCTTTATAGCCTTGTCCTGGGCAAATTTGCATTAAATAATATATATAAATCTCAAAGATAGAGGGCCTGACGTTTCGATCCTAGCAGGACCCTTCGCAAAGGCAAAGCAGTTTGCAACAGTTTTTTTGTATTTACTACATTAATTTATCATTATTCTTTTTTTAATACTCTCCTGTCATTGTTACCTAAGCTTCTTGGATTGGCAGTGTCGGCCGACCAAGACCTGCTTCCTTCCCTCGGGGAGCTGGTCGGCCCATGGTGGCTTCACCCACACCACGTGCTTGAAATGACCCGCATAGACAGCGGGTAAAATCCAGTTCTCGATGCTAAGAGAGCTGAAAGTAAGCAAACCATTGGGAAAACAAGTAAGACATAAGTGCAGAGGGCCTGATGTTTCGATCCTACCAGACCTTTCTCAAAAGCAGAATCAGTCTGCCTCTGGGTAAGGTCGAAATGGATCTAAATTGTTTTCAAAATTTGCAAAAATTGGCAGAGAAAACTTGGCTAGACCAGGATTCTAATCTGAGACCTCTGGTTTTGCATACCTGCAGCCGATTTCACGAAACTTCAAATGTTGCGTACGCAACATTTTGCTGCCTTTGCTAACTACTGCAGAAAAGAGCCATTGAGGCGCAAGACTGACACAACATTAGGCGTTGCGTAACTTACGCAACTTTTCTTGAAATCGGCCGCAGCACTCTTACCATCTCAGCTATCCAGCCCTTAGAGGGTGGCCTTCCCCCAAATAGTCAACTACTCTTTTCCGGGGTGGGGGCGCCAGTCAGAAGCATTCAAACTTACCAAAGACCGTGTCAACATCCATAGAAGTACAGTACTACAAATTAATACAATACGGACATTTATTTATTCCATCATTTTTCAAAGCCCCAGCAAAATTGGCTATCATGGGCCTTTTACACAATTTGTTGTACCTCAACAATTCAAACTTATCGAAGACTGTGTCAGCATCCATCTCTGTTGCTATCTGCAAGTCTGGATGAGAGTCAAAGTGTAGCATTGTCATTCCTTGGAACGGGAGATGGCGAGAGGCGATGGCTCGGTAAATGTGTGGAAGCACCTGCAATCGATACACCCCCCAAACAAAAACAAACAAAACAAAAAGGAAAAAAAGAGGATTTATTTTTTAATAGAAAAAAAAAACCTGTCAGAATGACCATCAAAAGGAGGACACAGACTTGTGTGAGTCAGACTTGATTCCGACTCGGGTCTTATTTTCCATAACTTGGACTCTGAAACAAGAATTAATAATGTTCGAATGACTTGGACTTGAGTCTTGCGTAACAGTTGACTTTAATAAATGAGATTTGAAGGTTTTCATGGTGAGAATAGCAGACGTAATAGGTTTGGGGTAACACCACGATGCAAAATTATTCTCTTTTGTGAGTATGTAAGAACCAGAGGAACTCGACGTTTCAAACAGTATGCTCTGTTCATCTTCAGTCTTCACAAAAAAATAATTTTGCATGGCGTTTATACCGCAAACCTATTACTCAAACACGTGACTCGGACTAGGACCTTCCGACTCGAACTTGGACTCGGACACATCCTGGATGACTCGGACTCGGTCTCGAGAGACGTGACTCAGACTAGGGCTCAGACTCAAGTCACAGTAACCAAATGACTTCAACTTGGTGCCGGGACTTCGGACTTGGACTTGGGCACGGCCTCAAACTCGGTCTGGACGACTCGGGGACGCGGAGAGAGAGATATGAATTGGACTTGAAACTCGGACTTGATAATTTGCGACGAATGCAAGTCTGGGAGGAGGGTCGTTGTGTGACGTCACAACTAAATGGCGCTAGTGTTTTGGGGTGTGGGTTGCACTGGTTCTTGGTGATGTGTAATATAGGGAAGACGGGCTAGGGTGGTGAGACCAAAGCGGAGATGAGAGAAGATGGAGGAAAGATGCGGGCAGGATATAGAAATGACAAGGTAAGACTAATCAGTAATTAGTAAGAAGAGTGTAGAGCCTACAACCTCATACTCATACTTCATAGTCATAGTCATAGCTATGGAAGGGAATGACTAATCCTCACTTCATTAATAAAACCTAAATCTTTCATCTTCCCTGTGGCTTCCCCCTTTGATTTCCCACCTCCCTCCTGTCCCTTTGATCCTCCCCACCCTTTTGTTTGTTTTCCCTTTAATCTCCTCTCCCTTGGTGTACATCTGCATCCCACTCCCTTCCCTTTTGTCCTTCCTCTGTCATGTGTGTCAGGGCTTTCCTTCCCCTGACTGTCTGTGTAAGTCCTTGTCACTTTGCGTTTGAGATAGTCCGAGTAACTTGGACCCGACAAGTCACCCTTTTTTTATCTAATTTTGAAATTTTGAGAATCGGGTGACAGTCACCCGAATCTCAAAATTCGATAAAAAATTTTAAGGTGACTTGTCGGTCCAAGTTACTCGGACTACCTTTGAGAAAGGTCCTGCTAGGTCTACTTGCTAGGATCGAAACGTCAGGCCCTTCTAACTTTTGAAGATAAGAAGATTATGGAAAAGGTTCTCAGAGTCAGATGATGATGCAGTCATTGGATGGAGAAGTGTGTGGAATTCTTGAGTTGATGATATAAATAAGGCTTCAAGATGAAAGTAAGGGTTGATAATTGGGATTAATTGCCTCTTCGTCTTAGCCGCAGTGCTGACAGATGTGGAAAGGACAGGGAAGTGCATGGGAATCGGATGCAAAGAGTGTGTGGGGAAAGGTGTGGATGGGGAAACACCGGGTATGCGGATTGGCGCGGAGAGGGTGCGGAGAAGATGCGGAGAGGATGGTCAGAATATACGACAATGTGAATGGGGAGATGCCATCAATATAAACAGAAAATTCACTTTATCTTACATCATTGTGATCCTCCACAACACACACGGGCAGTTCCTTGTACCACCTCGTCTTGCGCTGATAATTCCCGGCCATTTTAACTCCCCCCAAAAAAACCCCAACACAACCCCCTCAGATCTGATATTAGTGAGAGTGATAACCTCTAGTTCTAGTTCTAGAAGAAGAAGTAGAATGTTTTGGCCCCAGGCAAACACGGAGACCGTAATCCATTTAAATGCACAACACGTGCGCCTAACCTGATGCGGAGTGTTTATTTTCCGCATGGGTGGGGTCACTGGAAGTTGCGAGGTGATGAAAAATAAAGAAATTATGACATCTAAAACACAACTTAGTTGTGTTTGCTGTTAAACAAACACGCATATATCTTTGATAAGTTGTAGAGGATTCTATAATTTCATACCCTCTTTTTATTTTTTTTTAAACTTTTGGCAGCTCAACGTCAACGTCCAACTGTCAAAGACTGATTATCCCTTCGCTTGGAAAATGGAATGACCCAATATTTCAACATGGCGGGCCAACAACATGTGTCTTGTGGCCGTGACTTGCATTGTGTTCCCGATATTCTGTCTTCGACGCAACTAGCTTCGGGTGCAGGGTAAATAAACTGCTAATGTAGATCCGGTTGCCAAGATCATTTGCCTTTTTGTGCGACCACAGTGATCTTGGAGCCGACTTAATTAGATTACAAATTCAAAAGGACGCCGGCAGTGTGAATTGGGTCTTAATTATTCGTGGTCGGTCTATGTAGAATGCGTGTATTTCCGACACTACTGCCTGGTGGCGCTTTTTTGTTCATATTTATTTCCGAAAACAAAACCTGCTAATGTTTAACTTCAGAGGAGTTTACATCTTGCTGTACTCATGAATTATATCATGTGTGAATATGCTTATCGTGTTAATTTTACATATTAATTTTTCAAGGCAAAATTTTGATACAGCTGGAACTGCTAAGTCAGTAAGTGCTATGAATTATTGAATATGATTGACACTTGACTTGTCTGAGCTGTGTCAGTATTTGGCAGTGCAAGTTGACTATTATTAAAGCCACCATCTGTCTAGTAGTAGTACTAAGAGTAAGAGTTGGGTTACTCAGATGGTAAGAAGAGTGCTGGTAAAAAGTGGTATGGAAAACCAGAAGTCTTGTTCTTGGTTCAAGTTATGGCCCAGTCAAATTTCAAAGTTTTCTTTGCCATTTTTCAAAATTAAACAAACAAACAAAAAATCATTTTTTTTTTCAAAAATCAGAAATTAATTTTTGCTTTCAGTTGCCCTGTGCGTGGAGAAGGCCAGTGCGAGAAGCAACTAATTTTTGTATGTGTCGTGTGATATGAATTATGATATTTCCAGGTTTGACTTTGCCGCTATGCCCCTAGTGCACCCGCGCTTCAAGCGCGAGTTCCTGGAGGGGAAGGCCAAGGACAGGCAAGGAGCCTTTGCCCGCTCAGATCTCTTCCTCTCCAGCCAAGGTAGGTCCGTTCGGGAAGTCCTCCCAAACGATAGTTCTTCGTTTCTATTTGAGACGTCTCAGTCGAAACCTGGGCAGTGATTGAGGTGCAAACGTTGTTGATGACTCTTGGGTCATTGTAAAATGATGTCCAGTTGTGCCCTTCTGAGTAGAATGAGTTTGATTCAAAATTCAAGGATTTTTCCGGTCAAATCAGTCAAGTCAATCAATCGGTAAAGTGAAATCAGTCGGTCAAGTCTCTGACGAGAGATTCATTTGAGGGTCTGACGTTTCAATCCTAGCAGGACCTTTCTCAAAGGCAAAGTGACAAGGACATACATAGACAGTCAGGGGAAGGAAAGCCCTGACACAGGACTATGTCAGGGCTTTCCTTCCCCTGACTGTCTATGTTTGTCCTCGTCCCTTTGCCTTTGAGAAAGGTCCTGCTAGGATCGAAACGTCAGGCCCTCTCACTTTTGAGATTTATGTATTGGTCAGTGAGCAGTTTGCAAGAGTTTTTGAATTCACTTCACGAGAGATTCATGTGTAGAGACTGCTTAGTTTCTTTGGGTATGACTCCTGGGCAGCACACATGAATGTACTAGCTTCTGCTCCACGGACAATTGATGATCAGGAGAAGAAGGAAAATGACGATGATGATGAGGAGAATGATGAGGAATAGAATGATGAAGGGGATGATAAGAATGACAATGATGAGGAAGATGATAATAATGACAATGATGAGGATGATGATAATAATGAGGAGTAAAATGATGAGGAGTAGAATGATGAGGATGATGATGATGATAAGGATGATGAGAAGGAGGGAGAATGATGAGGAGGAGAATGATGAGGAGAATGATGAGGAGAATGATGATGAGGAGAATGATGAGGAGGATGATGATGATAAGGATGATGAGGAGGAGGGAGAATGATGAGGAATAGAATGATGAAGGGGATGATAAGAATGACAATGATGAGGATGGTGATAATGATGAGGAGTAAAATGATGAGGAGGAGAATGATGAGGAGGATGATGATGATGAAAAGGATGATGAGAAGGAGGGAGAATGATGAGGAGAATGATGAGGAGGAGAATGATGAGGAGGATGATGATGAGGAGAATGTTGATCTTGAGGAGGATGATGACAATTATAATTCTCACGATGGCAAGGGCTAAGTTTAAGAACAGAATTCCCCAGGAAAACTCAACGTCTCTCTCTTTCTCCCGCCCTCCTGCGCAGACTGGAGCTCCCTGGTGGTCGGCAAGCTGTCGCCCTGGCTGCAGCTGGACTCGGACGATGAGATCATGCGCAAGAACTCGCAGGCCTCCCTCAAGCAGGAGCTGGCCTACGCCGCCCACCTGAGCGTGCCGGCCGTGCTGGTGCCCCTGGCCAGCAACAAGTGCGCCAACCTGGGCCGCTGCCTGCTCAGCCACATGCAGGGCCACAGCAACCACCAGGCAAGTCTCACTGACCCCCTGACCCCTGACCCCCTGACCCCCTGACCCCTGACCCCGTGTCAGTCTAACCGAATAACGAAAACTTAACCCCAACCCCCTCTAGGCTCTTGCACTAGGAAGCATACTGAACCCAACCAAATTCAAACAGTTCTATACTTGTTGGTACTGAACCACACAAAATGCTGTCAGCTGGTCACACATTGAGTACCCATTTGTACTGAACCACACAAAATCCCACAGCTGGTCACAAATTGAGTACCCATTGGTACTGAACCACACAAAATCCAACAGCTGGTCACAAATTGAGTACCCATTGGTACTGAACCACACAAAATCCAACAGCTGGTCACAAATTGAGTACCCATTGGCACCAAAGCAAGCTGGTCGAGGTGGTGTGGTGGATTTGAATCTGTATAGCAGCGGGTATACATATTCGTTGAGCATATTAGTCTGATTTCCTTGAAATTAGATGTCCTCTCCTCACCCGCACCTATTCCAATTCAATTCAATTCAAAATATCCACCTCATCATGTAAATATCATATAGAAACATACGAATTGAACATGAGGGAAATAATTGAACATGAGGTAGAAATGATTCTACGTGCAACATTGGAAATGGAGGCCGAATTTTGTTGAACCCGTGTTTCGTGATTGGCACACCCCCCCCCCTCCTCCAGGTGTGGATCCGAGTTCCCATGTGTGCCCCCTCCCTCATGACCGACGACCTGATTGAGAACAACGTCAAGCCGGCCGGCAGCGGAAGCGGAACCGGCAGCAGCGGAGGTGGTGGCAGCACCGGCAGTGTCAGCGGCGCTGGCGGCGGGGGAGACACCAGGGAGGAGGAAGTGGACGTCGTGCCGACCGGCCAGGACCCGTGGCTGTGGTGGAACACACTACGTCGGGTCTGCCACCACCACAAGAGACTAGGCGTGGGTAGGTGTGAGGAACTCCCTGCTTTCCATCCCAGCAGAGGGAGTAAAAAAAAGTGGCCAGTAGTGCTGGGAGCGACTATTGTGTTTCATTCCAAAGTATTTTGCGGCGTCAAAAGTTGTATCGTGCCGACAAGTTTGGTGGTTTCGGTCTACTACCACCACCACAAGAGACTAGGCGTAGGTAGGTGTGAGGACTCCCTGCTTTCCATCCCAGCAGAGGGAGCCAAAAAAGTGGCCAGTAGTGCCGGGCAACGTTGGCTTTTCCAAAGCGTTTCTCGTGGAAAAGCATTTTGCGGCGTTGAAAGTCGTCTCGTGCTGACAAGTTTGGTGGTTTCGACAGTTCTTTGTGATGTTGATATTCGTTGTGATGCCGCAAAGTCATGGGTTTGAAAGTCGTCGTGATTGTGCAAAGTCGTGTTTTCAATTGTCTTCATGATTCTGCAAAGTCGTGGCTGCAAAGTTGGAACGAAAGTCGGAAATTCGGAAAAGTAGTTTGCGGTTGCAAAATATCGATGGCGATATGTCAATTGTTCATCCCAATGCTTTTGGCCAACCTCCCTTTAATGATGTATTCCAGTGACTGCGTTGAGACCCTCTTCATTTTTAAGATTTGCATGTTGTTCATTTTAGTCAGTAAGCAGTTTGCAACAGCTTTGTAGATGATTCCATTCTTGTATTAAAGAGAAGACTGAACAATTTATCATCGGTGAAAATGAAAAAAAAAAAAAAAAATGGGTTTGACCTGACGGCACTTTTTCTATTCTTTGATCTGGTCTCTCTTAGCTCTGGAAGTGTCAGCCGATCTACCGTCTCAGTCCATGATTGACCGGTGGGTGGGCGAGCCACTCAAGTGTGCTATCTTCTCCACCACTCTGTTCCTGACCAACAAGAAGGGCTACCCAGTCCTCTCCAAAGCCCACCAACAGCTCGTCAATAAGTTATTCAGGGTGAGTGCCGAAGCTCTTCTGTGACACCAGTGGGTTAACCCTGAAGACTAGATTGACTACCCTGAAGATTAGGATTGAAAGAGAGAGAGAGAGAGCAGTGTGGAGACCAGCAATCGATTTCACCAAACTCATCGTAACTTACGATCCAATCGCAAGGCGATGAGCGATGCACAGAAACCATACGGCCTATCACAACTTACGATGGATAAGATGACTTTTGATGCATCGCAAGGTTTTGTGAAATCCAGCCTGGTGGCCTAACTGAGTAGACTGGTCACACTCATCACACATTCAAGTCCCATTTTGAAAAGCTACAAAGTACAGATAACTTTGTGGTTTGGAGGCTAAATTGGAAGTTACTTTCAATGAGAAGTTAGTCTTTTTTGAAATGGAGTATCTACTTAGAAATTGTGAATTTTGACACTGAAAATGGGGATGTGATCCTTGGAGGTATACCACAGTTAATGGTTTTAAGGTGTGTGACTGGTGTGACTTCTCACACCCAATTATGAATGGATGAGTATTTGGGAAGGCCACCCACGCAAGGGCTTGATAGCTCAGACTGTGGTAAGAGCGTTGGTACACTAGATTAGAGGTCTATGGTTCAAGTCCCGGTCGAGTCAAATTCTCAATGCTATTTTCCCGCCAAAGATTTCAATAAATTTGTATGTGCAGATGAAAAGGAGGCGCTGTGCCAAAGCCTGAGGAATAACCTGTTTCTAAAATGTGTATTGAGAGTGGAGATACAAATTCACATTCATCTTGAAAAGGGCAAGATCATACGATGGGGGAAAACATGAATCAGGAAGGGAAATCCAGAGAGAGGCAGAACGAGGGAAGAACCTGTTCTGATGACCTCTTTGTTCCACACCTTGGTGTTTGTGGGTTCGTTTTTTTTTTCAGCTCGACGTGCAGATGATGATCACAGGGATTAACCGTCACCCGGATAAGGGTATCCGTGCCTATCAGCAGTACATGGACCACCTGTTCCAGAACCAGCCCCCACTGACAGGTGTGGAGGCCTTTGCCAAGGGCTACGAGGACTACCTCCAGTGCCCCTTGCAGGTGGGTAGTCGACGGGCAGGTGGAGTACGTCCAATGGCGGTGGAGTTGCAGATAGGTTCTTTTCCTTTCGGACACGGCTATATGCTGCACAGCTGCAGTCCCATCGGCAATGCACATGGAAGTTGGGGATCAGACAGGTTGACTGAAAAGACGTTGCTGTCCGCGACACACATGCGATCTGATTTCTCGATCTTTCACACGCATGTATTTAAAAAAAAAAAAACATCTGAGATCCTTCCCGGATGGCTGCATTGTGCTGGTATCCGGTACGCATGTGTATTTAAGCATGCGGTGCGGCAACGGACACCAGCTAAAAGTACTGTACTACTTAACTTGTGACAACCGGTCATAGAAATGTGCACTATTCAGAACACTGTAAATGCAAATGCGCTCAGTAAAAAAAAATGTGTTTGGTCGCGTCACGATCGATTCCAATTTCAAATTTATTTAGTAACTTCAGTAATACGCAAAAATGTTGCAAACTGCTTACTGAATAAAATTATCAAAATGCAGATTAAAAAATTTGGAGGGCCTGACTTTTCAATCCTAGCAAGACCTTTCTCAAAGGCAGAAAGTAGAAACAATATGCCAGGCATGGCCTGATGCTCTGCGGTTAGTCTTATGCCCCCCAGTGATAACTGCGTCGCCTGTTCCCTGTCACAGCCGCTGGCCGACAATCTGGAGTCGCAGACCTACGAGATATTTGAGAAGGATCCGGTCAAGTACACCAGCTACCAGAAGGCAGTGTTCCAGGCCCTCAAGGACAGGGTACCGGACAGCGAGAAGGACACTAAGACATCGTGAGTCTCCGGGGAAAAGTCCAGGCACTGCCTGGCGTCAATTTCATACAGCTGCTCAAGCGCAAACATTTAACAAGCGCAAAAAGTCGGGGTTCGTACGATCACCTTGCCAGCCAAACTTCACTTTTTTTGTTTTCATGCTAAGTAAAGAAGAGTGGAATACGAGTCAGAAGCAATTGGAATAACATCGTGCTGCGGTTTGTAATCATACTTACACAAGGGAGACTTTTCCTGCTTAGCATTTTTTTTCACGCTTAGGCTCGGCCTCGGGCTTAGGCTCTCCCTCTGACAAAAACCTGAAAATCCAGGTCATGGCTTGTTTCCGAATTTGAAGGTTTGTTGGCTTGATAGGTACAGGGTAATCACCTACAATCTGGGGTCAAACAATTTTTTTTCTTCTAGATGCCTGTGATATAAAATAAATATGACCCAAGATAAGATAAATATGACCCAAGCCTAGGCCCGCTCCTAAGCCTTCATTTCATAAACGGCCTGTGAAACTTGGTCCCTGGTGGCAGGCTTCTGAGCCATCAACAGTCTTGAACCTTCCGTCGTCCCTTTGCTTGTCGCAAGCATCCCTGCTCTCCCTCGAGGGCCCAACGTTTCGATCCTGGCAGGACCTTTCCCAGAGGCAAAGAGAGAAAGGTCCTGCTAGGATCGGAGCGTCGGGCCCTCTAACTTTTGAGACATTGACTAAAATGCGAATCTTCTTGCGAGACCTATAACATGGTAGTGGCTGACTTGCAGAGTGTTTCTCTTGTGGTATCCCTCCTCCTCCTCCTCCTCCTCCTGCTCCTCCTGCTCCTCCTCCTCCTCCTCCTCCTCCTCCTCCTCCTCCTCCTCCTCCTCCTCCTCCACGTCCACCTCCTCCTCCTCCTCCTCCTCCTCCTCCTCCACCTCCTCCTCCTCCTCCTCCTCCTCCTCCTCCTCCTCCACCTCCACCTCCACCTCCTCCTCCTCCTCCTCCTCCTCCTCCTCCTCCTCCTCCTCCACCTCCTCCTCCTCCACCTCCTCCTCCTCCACCTCCTCCTCCTCCCCCTCCCCCTCCTCCTCCTCCACCTCCACCTCCTCCTCCTCCTCCTCCTCCTCCTCCTCCTCCTCCTCCTCCTCCTCCTCCTCCTCCTCCACCTCCTCCTCCTCCACCTCCACCTCCTCCTCCTCCTCCTCCTCCTCCTCCTCCTCCTCCTCCTCCTCCTCCTCCTCCTCCTCCTCCTCCTCCTCCTCCTCCTCCCCCTCCTCCTCCTCCTCCTCCTCCTCCTCCTCCTCCTCCCCCTCCTCCCCCTCCTCCCCCTCCTCCTCCTTCTCCTCCTCGGCAGTGTTATCATGGTTCTTGGGGCCGGCCGCGGACCTCTTGTGACAGCCTCCCTGAAAGCCGCCGAGCAAGCCGACCGCAAGATCGAGGTGTACGCTGTGGAGAAGAACCCCAACGCTGCTGTCACGTGAGTGCCGAGTTTAGGCTGCCATTTTTTTATATTTTCTAGCGCAGACGTCTCCGTTTTCAAACTGTTCAGCCACCGAGCTGGTCGAGGTCGTGCGGTGGATGCGAATCTGTTCGATCACACAATGGATCTGTGTCATTGGGAATGAATTACATTCTCCTCGACGCAAACATCATGAGGCCCGAAACTGGTTGGTCTAAGCTTGTCCACCCCCCCCCAAAAGAGACCTAGCCGAGATTTGAATTCGCCCTCTGTGACCCCCATCTCTCTCTCTCTCTGCGCAGTCTGTTCACCCTCAAGGAGGAGAAGTGGGGGGACAACGTGACCATCATTCAGAGTGACATGCGAGACTGGGAGGCACCCGAGAAGGCGGACATCATTGTCAGCGAGCTCCTGGGAGCCTTCGGCGACAACGAGCTGTCCCCCGAGTGCCTAGACGGGGCCAAGCCATTCCTCAAAGGTGGGCAGAGAGTCGGAGCGTTACATTGACACGATCGTTGCTGCTCCCTTCCCCTAAACTGTGACTGCGGAGAGCCACAAACCATCAAACCACACCCTGCCCGAACCTTCCAAATACCACGACCGTGTTGGATTGCTGAAGCAATTGAAAAATTGGCAAGGAAAAACTTTGACTGGACCGGGACATGAACTTGAGCTATCTAGCCCTTAGATGGTGACCTTCCCTATTGGTCGACTAGTCTTTGCCGGGGTGGGGGCGCCATTCTGAAGTGTTGGGGCTATTGATTGTGAGATTCACACAAACAAACGAATGAACAAATTGCTCAAAATTGCCTTAGAGCTGCTTAAGCACCAACATTTGGCTAGGTTAGGTTTCCTGACTAGCTTTCCTTTCAAGCCGGCAAACAGGCGAAGCGTTGAACATACAGTGCCAATTGTGTGTCGAGTTGGGCAGACTCGTTAAATTGCATTCTCACCAACAGCAAAAATTCATGACATGCACACTATGTGGAAGGTTTGCGGTGACACCATGTAACAGTGTGGCTCTGAAAGGAGCCGGTAACTCAGAGCCACACTCCTTCTCAAAAGAGATGTGTTACATGGTGTCACCAAGAACCTTCTACTTAGTATGTCCACCGTGCAAACCTTCAAGTCTTGTCTAATATGTGCACTGTTGTTTCTATATGCTGAGTGGTATCGTCGGTTATCTTAGTCGGTTTCTTCCTCGAACAGATGACTGCATAAGCATTCCCAGTGCGTACACATCCCACCTCAGCCCAATCATGTCCCACAAGCTGTACAACGAGGTTCGTCTGTGCAAGGATAAGGACAAGAACCAAGACGTACGTAGCTCCAAGGAGAAGGACAGGGAGTCGAGAAGGGATCGCTCTTTAATATCATCTGAGCTATCCAGCCTCTTAGATGGTGGATGGTGGCCTTCCCAAATACCGGTAGTCAACTAGTCTTTGCCGGGGTGGGGTCGCCAGTCAGAAGCAATTTAACCATTAACTGCTGTATATCTCCAGGGATCACACCCCAGCTTTCATTCAGATGAAAAAAACAAATTGGTGCAAACCTGGCTACAGCAGCTCGGGGATCACACAAAGTGGATGCAGCTTTTTCAATTCAAGTCAAACAAAGAAAGGACAAAATTAACAGGGTTCATACTGGTCCTGGAAAACCTGGAAAGTCATGGAATTTGGGTTAGTCTTTTTCCAGGCCTTGAAAGTCGTGCAATTTGGCTTCGTCTTTTTCCAGGCCTTGAAAGTCATGGAAAAAACTGATATATTGATAAAAAGTCACGGAAAGTCATTGAATATTTATGTGGCGAAAAAAAAAGGTGTATGGACCCTGGACTAAGTGATTGTATTTTGTTTGTGGCAGGCTCATTTTGAGACGCCGTACGTGGTCCACCTGCACAACGTGACCCGCCTGGCCCCCTCCGTTCCCCTCTTCACCTTCACGCACCCGGAGAGCAACTGCACGGACAACACACGCTACAAGTCGGTCAGCTTTGCCATGCAGGAGGACGCCGAGGTCCATGGCTTTGCCGGCTACTTTGACACCATCCTCTACAAAGACATCCTGCTCAGTGAGTGGTCCACCCCCCCCCCCCTCGAATCCACTTGCAGGGATGTAAGACTTCCGGAAATTTCCGGATTTCCGGAAATGGTGTGATTTTTGTTCAGATTTCCTAAAATGATGATTATTATTATTATTTTTGCTAATTAAAAACACATTAACAATAATAATAAAAACAAAATATTATTATTATAATTTTTTTGGGGGGGTCAAACTGGTATCTCAAACTGCTCAATATTATCTGTTAAAACCCTGCCGTGAATCTCTCACAATCGCATCTGTCGGTTGCGTAAGGGCACACTCGCAGTCGCACAATTATTGGCCTTTGGTGATTTTCGGGAAATGACTTCGTCGGTCGCTTACATTCCTGCGCTTGGACTGCGGCGAAAAAAATTCCGTCGACTGCTTGCCGGACCAAATCTCCGAATTGTAGAGGTCCCGAAGGTTCGAGCCCGGGCAGGCCTTTTTCAAAGGCAGAACAGTTCTGCGAGGATGGAAACGTCAGAACAAAGTTCCTCTGTCCGATGCTTTGAGATTTGCTCACGAAAAGAGCTACGAAAAATAATTTGTCTGGACTCAGATTTGACACCCGAGACCTTTGGCTTTGCGTACCAGGGCTCTCACCATCTGAGTTATCCTGTCTTCAGGTGGCGGCTTTTCCAAAATAGTCAGCTCTCTCTATTTGGGTGGGCGAGCCAGTCGGAAGCATTTCATTATTAAACTGTTGTGTATCTCCAGGGATCACACCCTCTATTTTCGTTCAGATGCAGACAACAATTTGGGTTTTGTGCCAGTAGCAGTGGCATCTGTGGCTAGCCGATTACGATTTGGCAGTCTGCAAAAGAGACTAGCCATGTGCTTTAAATTGCACATGGAAATTGAACTTGTGCGCCTTGACTAGTCTTTTTTCAAGTCTTGCTCTTTAGTCACAAGGAGTGGAGGACTTGCTTGTAATTTGGACGGTGATTTTTCTTTTCTGTTACACCAGGTACTAATCCCAAGAACTTCTCGGAGGGGATGTTCAGCTGGTTTTCAATCTTCTTCCCACTGAAGGTGAGCAGTTCACTGGGCGTTTGCCCCACTGGACGTACAACTAGCACTGCATGCTCAATGCTATGCCCATTTGCCTGCTGACAGAAAACACAGGCAGCTCGGGTTGGACTTGATTACTGCTTTCTAATGCAGACGTCCTAACATCTTAGTCACTGAGCTATCTACAGCTGTGTTGCATTCAAATCTGTAGGCTGTACTGGTTGTACCACCCAAAAAAAATGGTTGTCTGTATAAATCCAACAATCTGTCCACTCATGGTGCTTGAAAAACTTTCTGAAATCTTGTAAGTTTATCAGAAGACATTGACAGAAAACAATAGAAATTCTTAACATTATTATCAATATTATTTTGAGCACCGATATGCCGATATTTGAAAAACCCGATATCGACGGTGTCTAGTACACGGCATGGTGTTTCAATCCCAGCAGGACCTTCCGTATATAGACACAGTCCCCATTGACAGTTGTTAGTTTGGCGGAATGGATAATTGAAACATTTTGATATTGAACTTGGCCTTGGTTTTTCGGTTTTGATAGGAGCCGGTTCATGTGACCTCCAAGTCGGATTTGGTGGTCCACTTTTGGCGCAACTCAACACCGAGGAACGTCTGGTACGAATGGTGCGTATCGGGCCCCGTCACCATGCCTATCCACAACATCAACGGCCGGTCATACACCATCGGGATGTAACGACACCCCTTCCCCCAAAACTCCCCCTCCCATCCTCACCTTTACCCGTCGTCCGATCCTCCCCCCTCCCCCTGTTTCCTTAAGGACTGACGAGTAGGAGATGGAAAGAACAGAGAAAATAAGAAACAAAAAAAACAGCCGATTTGTGCAAATGTACACAGTCTGTGCAACCAAATTATCCATGATGTACTTATGATCATATCTGTTTGCTGCTGGGTTAAAAAAAAGTAAACTCTATCCCGAAAAAAAACAAAAACTCTAGACTGTTTCCATTGCCATTCTCCTAGCAGCCATATCATGCATGTAGTTGGCGATATAATGGAGAGGCCATGCTGAAGTACCGTGTATGCGTGGTGTTCAGGATAGGCTAGGGGGCGCCCTTCTGTCACCCTTGAACTCTGTGCGCTCCCCTTTGAAGCGCGTCTTGATTTGGAAATTAGCACAACCGTTCCACCCATAAACATAATTTGTATAGCCTATAGATGGTCAGCGTCTATTAGAAACGATGTCAGGATACTGTAACGCCATGGGGGACCCGACTAGTGTCAAAGTATGTGCGGAAGTCAAGAGCACTGCCACATGTTTATATGGTGTGTGGCTTGAAGCGTGTTTAAATTTGCCATTGGTTCTATGACGCTAAGCGGCGACACACACACGTACGTGATTTTTCTATGGACGAACACGGTGGCGCTCTTTACTTCCACCCATACTTTTGCAAAGATGGCAGCCTCCTTGGCATTTCAGTCTGGCACCCGCTATTGTCCGTCTATAGGTTACATATGTCTATGGCCTCCATGGCATTTCAGTCTGGCACCCGCTATTGTCCGTCTATAGGTTACATATGTCTATGGCCTCCATGGCATTTCAGTCTGGCGCCCCCTATTGTCCATCTATACACTGTAGGTTATATATGTCTATGGTTCCACCCGAAGCCATCCATACAAACACTGCCCTCCTGGTGATAACTGTAGCCTTGATCCATGCCAATGAATCCAGTCCCCTCGGCGGGGGATGTGAACCAAGTACCCCTACTCCCTTAAGCTAGTGTCTCGCAACCCTTGCTACACGACAAAACGCTTGCTTACGCTAATAAAGCATGTGCAACTGATGACTTACTGAAAGATCGTCTGATGTGAAGATGGTTTGATTGTAGATACTATAAGCCCCCCTAACAAGCCTTGAAAACTGTGCCCAAAGTTTTGATAAACATTAACACTGCATGTCTCGTGTTTTTCAAACAACTGTTTGTCAAGCAACTTTGATCCAACAAGAGAAACCAGAATGACGTGGTTCAAGTTCCCTCAATCTAACAAGAATGCAACGTTTGATACGATTCTTTACTAAACTGAATTTTGAAACCCGGCATTTGCCTATTAATCACATGGGTCCGTTCTTCGAGGAATTAATTGACTCTCTATTTCAAATTGAAACTAAACAATTCTAGCTTTCCACCAATTCCCATCTCCTCTTAAACCGTCATCGGATATCCATATTTAAATTATGTGTAGCTACATAGATACTTGCATGTACATGTTAATGTCATGGCATCCCATGCTTTGGTTGTAACTGTCCGGGGAAAAAATATAACTTTACCAAGAATTTGGTGTATAAGAGTCGACCTTTTTTTCCCCTATGGGGGTCAAAGGTAAAAGTTCAGAGTAAAAAAGACTTCAAGAATTCTGAACTGAAGGTCAGACTAGACCAGCTCAGCAAATGTGCTAAGCCGTTTCATCACTCTAAGCAGAAACAAGCAGAAAACCTGTGTACGATGCGTAACATATCAAAACCAGTTGGGTTATCAAAATTTAGGAGGGCCTGACATTTCGAATCGATCCCAGCTGGACCTTTCTCAAAGGCAACGTTCTGCCTTTGAGAAAGGTCGATTGCAACATCGGGCCCTCCTTATTTTGGATTTTGGTCATTTTAGTCAGTAAGCAGTTTGCAACATTTTGGCATATTTTTTTTAATTTTTAAAGCAAACTTTGTTGTTTGCTCCGCAAAAAATTGGCATTAATTCGGGCTACGAAATTTGCTGCTGATGATGTTGTAAGACTTTGGTTCCTTGATTTGTCTCGAATGTAAGTTGATGTTGAAGGACTTCTTTGCAAGAAGTTTTCTGATCGAAAAGTCAGCAGATGTTTTACATCTCATTATAAGTCTGTTGTCATCTTGATCAATGTACTAGTAAGATTGATACTAGATTGAGATCCTACCTCTAACTTTGCCATTACATTATCTAATATGCTTTTTTTTATTTTATTTTTTAAAGGCAGATTGTTTTTCATTATAAGACATGGGCAACGTAAAATGGACCAACCAGATAGTGTTTCACGAATGAAGGGGCTCTTTGATAGAGAAAGACATTGGCCTTCTGAAATAGTATATTCCTTATGCCTCATGTCTCACTACTCTCCATAAGTATGTGATTCGTGAAGCCAGTAATGTGATCATGATCTGTTTGATTTGAGCAACAGATGAAACTGTACACTATTTTTCACCTCTGAATTGTCAGAGCTTTGAGTATATTGAAAGTGTATCTGCAATAGCAGAACGAAGTATGATTTGTCTGTAAAAAGGGTGCGTATCTGTGTTGGTGAAAAAAAATGGTGGAATGTTAGGCAAATGGGTCCGTTTTACTCGGCTTGTCAAGCAGGAGCATTTTTTTTTTTTTTTAAGGGTTTTAGGTTTTCTTCATTGATTTGTTTTATGTTGAGGGTTCATGACCCTCCCCCCCCCAAAAAAAAAGAAACTACAGAATTTTAGAAGAAAGCTGTGGTTACTGCCATTGTTTTATCCAATTTTGATTGGATGACACCATTTTGTTACAGGTTGTAGCCTCCAAATATTTTATGATCTTCACATTTCCTTGATTTTCATTGATCAGAATGAACCCATACGGTCTATAAATCAAAACAAAGGAACTCATACAAACGTTTGAACAATTTTGAAAGAAAAAAAAAATTGGCAGAGAATATTTGACTGGACCGGGACTTGAAGCCGAGACCCCTGGTATTGCTTTACAGCGCTCTTACCATTTGAGCTATCCGGCCCTAAGATGGTGGCCTTCCCAAATAGTCAACTAGACTTTGCCGGGGTGGGGGCGCCAGTCAGAAGCGTTCAACCATTAACTGCTGTATTTCCAGGGATCACACCCCAGCATCCATTCAGATTAAAAGAACCAATTGTTGTAAACATGGCTAGCGGATCACACAAAATGGATGCAGCTTTTCCCTGATTATTTTGTTTGATCAAAACAAAATGACGCGAACATTTACCAGATATCTCTTCTTTTTTAGGTATAGGTGTATTTCAGCATGCGCAAAAATCCAACTTGTTTTCATGTAGTTGCAGACAATCACCATGCACGAATAACTTCATGCTTGGGTTTTCTCACCACAATTTCTCATACTTATCAGAGAGAAGTCTGAGAAACCATACTTGTTCATTTTGCCATACCTCATGTGGAACGAACGCCGTGCTGTAATGTTTGGTGTGATTATTATACCCGAACCTGCCTGCATCTTATAGTATGTGACTTTGTGTAATAAACACCCATATGGTTAGTGTATGTTCCTCATATGTAATCTGTTTGAGTTGAATGACTTCACATTGAAGGAAGATTTTCTTTCCCCACATTTCTAATGAGAAAAACATTTGATGGATAGGCCCTACACTTAGAACCGTTGTCTTTTCTTTAAATTACCAAAGATGAAAAGACACTGGATTGAAACGTGCACAAATTCATCATTCCAACTTTAAAGGCCCAATGCAACATTGGGAAGATCGGGAAACATCGATGTCCACAGATTTCCTTCTAATTTACATAGTTTGTAGACTGTCATGATAGAATCCTCATGTTGAAATCTTACGGTCAGGGATGCGGTACATTTCGAGAAATCTTCATTCAAAAATCAACATGTAGTTTATTACTCGCGAGTACAGTAATAACTATTTTTTTTACACATATACAGGCCGGTGCGAAAACCGTGACGTGTTTTTTTGCCTTTTTCTACCTTTGTGGCAATATTGTGATATTTTACCAATGTTGCGTAGGCCTTTAAGTCAGGCACAAACATGGAGAATTTTTGGGAAAACATTTGGTAGTTTTCCTTTTAATATCTCTTTTTATTTCGATTTTAAGGGCATGCATGTTAACATTCAGCTTGCACACATGAATTCATATTGCACAACAATATATACCTGTCACCATTACGTAACATGCTAGAATATTTCTACACGATTTTTGTGCTCTACTTTACCATTATTATACTAATATTGCATTGTGTGATAATTTCATACCAGTTTTACGTCTTCCTTTAGATACTGTTCAAATCCTCTATAAAACTATAATATATATCTTCTCTCTACATCATAATATACAGGTTTATATAGACCTAGTAATGGTATAGGCTAAATGGTAGTGTACAGCACGTGTTTGGCTTGCGTTTTTTACATTGACAGCGCATCTAGAAATAATGGTAGGACGGGTTTTACACACACACACACCAGAGGGCGCTGTTTGACGACGCTGTCGGAGATCCAAGGCAGGTTTAGGCGTAACCCTCGTCGACCAAGTTTTACAGCTCCAATTCTTTCGAAACGTACCATCTCGTCCCCACGCCCGTTTATCTAGATGCTGTTCAGATCACTTTCATTGGCAGGCTGTCGCACTGGTACACCGCACGGAAACACTATAAGCACCAACGATTACATCACATCATGTAGGCCTACACTGTTTTCTAGAGGTCTTTTTTTTTCTCGGAAGGTTTACAACATTTTTTTGTATCTGGAAGGCATAGTGATATTGGTATGGTAGCCGTTTGGCTAGGAGTTCCTGTTGTCGTCAAATCATAATAGTCCTGTTGTGATTATTCAACTATTTCCGAAAAACCGAAGTTTTAGCCAATTATTATCAACAAATGCAATAATTATAAACAGTGACTTTTTCTTTGCACAGACACCAAGCTTCACATGCTACAATGATAAGTGGGCTGCACGTTACTTACACGAAAGCTCGCAATCATATTATGTTATCGTCGCGGCAATCTTCAATCGATCACATATAGGAGTTTTTTTTTTTGTTTTTTTTTGGTTCGATTGGAAACTGTAGGGCAAGATACGGTGCGAAACTAGCAAGAGTTATTATCAATTCCCACTCCTGACTCCAAAAACACAAGAACTAACCGCAACCCAGGGTTCTCCAAGTCAGACTCAAAAACGTGTCCGTAAATCGTAAAACCTTCAAACGTAAAACTCTTAAAGCATTATTCAGCATTTCAAGACTGACAGTCAAACAGAATTATGGAATGTATTCGGATCAACAACAAAAAAGAAGTCACTTAATAGTTTTCAAATCCAGTCGCCCATCCCGCCGAACAATTAAAACGGCACCGATTTCTGTAGCAATTGCTGCGGTTACCCTTTGAAATTAGAATCGATATTCAATCCTAGAATAAGAAACAAACTATGATAAGACACCAGCAGAAATTCATTACATCAACGTAAAATAACAGCAATTGTGGGCCTAACGTAATTCCACATCGACTTGTTACACACCTAAACCTTTACCCTCTCTGGATTTCAACGAGAAATTATTCTTTCCCCCTTATTTACACCGCAATAATTCCACCAGTCCTATTTTTTTTTTTTTTAGATTGTATAACCCGTATGGTAGAGCTCTGTGTTTTGAGGCCCAGGTTTTCACACGAGAATTTCACTGAAGGCATGCAGTCTGTGGCGTGGGATCACAAGAGCTCGCTAACTCTCAACAACGCCACGGCACCGCTCACGATGAGAATGAGATCGTTTCAAACCGCACGCTGATCAAGGGGAAAAGGTGATCCTTGTCTGTACCACAGCGATAAACAACCCTTTCCTTTCTCTATTGCACATTGATCATTTCACACTCGTGAAACTCGTCACGGGCATGACACCCGCGCGATCTGAGTAGCCCCCTCCCTCCCCGAAAAAGAAGAAGAAAAGCCTCCAATATTGTCAGGCCATTGATGTGAGGCCCCACGGCCGCTGCCCAAAAAAACCTGCAAATTATTTCCGTGCTTGCGACTTCAAGGAGACCTGTCGCATCCTCGTGATTTTTGGTCTCGTCTACTTCGGGGTGTCGGGTTCCTTGACGTCATCGGTGCTGCTAGCTTCTGAAACCGCTGTTTCAGTGGTGGACACAGGCTGGGGTGGTTCAGAAAGAAAGGAAGAAATATTGGGATGATACAGTTTTTTGTTTGTTTTAGTAATCATTGATTTTGGAAAATAATTTGACAAGTCAGGCAGATGGATGATTTCCGTGTTAGCGTAGGCAGTAGGGTGAGCATTGTGGTGAATGCGACACAATGTACATTGAATCATTCCTGAATCCTGGTTGCAGTCACTATGTGAAATCAAGTGATCACCTTTGACAATCATCTCCACGCCAGTGTACTGGTACAATATGAGAAAAAAAGTGTCCATGACAGATGTAACACACCAACAAGTGACAGACAGACAGACAGACAGACAGACAGACAGACACAGACAAACAGATAGATGGCCCTAAATACACAGACAGGCAGTCTGACATACATACATAACAAACAGCATGACAAAGAGACATACAGCCTGACTAATCTATGAACAAACGACACATCCCGCCATACATACAAACATACATACATACATGGACAGGCAGTCTGACCAACAGACAGATAGCCTGACTAATGTATGAACAAACAGAGAGCCCGGCATACATACAAGACAGACAGACATACAAAGAGGCAGTATGACCAGCAGACAGACAGGCAGCCTGACTAATGTTTGAACAAACAGACGGAAAGACAGCTCGACCAACAGGCAAGCAGACAAACACACAGACCAACAAATGGACAGACATACTGAGTTAATCCCCGATTTTAAGACGCTGGAATGGAAAAGAAGACTAAGTATGATGACCACGAGACATGTCATAGCCATTACAGAAACGCTAGGCGGAAGGATATGGGGCCGGGATGACTGTGGGTGAGTTGAATGTCTCCACAGAGGAGCAGGCGGATGGATACAAATATACTGGAGGGTAAACAGATGGGGCGTGATGGGTGAGTGGGAAAAGGGTTCAAGGTGGGTGGATATGGGCATTGCTGGAGAACTGTGTTGGTGTGACAGTGCAGGCACTTGGGGAAAACAAACAAAACAGCACCTTACGGTGAATTACGAGGTGGCCTGGGGAGCAACAACAGAACGAAAAGTGAAATATTAACAGAAAGCAAACAATCTTCTCAATAAAACTGAATCCGTGCACCTACAACGCTCAGATTACACAATACGGTTCAATGTGTAAAAGTGCCATAGGCCTACATCCAACGCTACATTTTCAATAGACCGATTGCGCGACAAATTTTACATACCATCACGTTACTTAAAGTGGGTATTTTTGCATCTCATTTGGTGCAGAACAGGATTGGAAATGAGCGGAAAAAATCTATCATGAATTATTGTCCACATTCTCTTTACATTTCCATCGCTGCTCTGTGCCAAATAAGATGAAAAAAAATACCCACTTCGATTCACGTGATGGCATATGTAAACAGTATAGTCGCGCAATCGGTCTATTATTTCTACAAGATCATACGCAAAACAAATCAGTAATCATTTGGATTTCTGTTTACGTCAACGATTTCAACCAATCAGTCAGATTGAAAGGAGCATAGAGCAAGGAGAGCTACCTTCGGTTTGGCCTCCTGCTCTGGAATGATGAGAATCTTGCCGATGTTCTTGTGGTCGTGCATCTTGAGCATCGCCTCTCCGACCTGAGGGGAAACCAATATTAGCACATTTTTAGGCCTTCCCGGTTGTGGTCATGTACAATTTGTCCGGGGACACATTTCCCTCGATAAACCAGTCCGGGGGACACTTTGATCTAGGTAATTCTGTCCCCTCTGACACATTTACCTGGTTGTGGTCATGTACAATTTGTCCGGGGTCACATTTCCCTCGATAAACCAGTCCGGGGGACACTTTGATCTAGGTAATTCTGTCCCCTCTGACACATTTACCTGGTTGTGGTCATGTACAATTTGTCCGGGGTCACATTTACCTCGATAAACCAGTCCGGGGGACACTTTGATCTTGGTAATTCTGTCCCCTCTGACACATTTACCCGGTTGTGGTCATGTACAATTTGTCCGGGGTCACATTTACCTCGATAAACCAGTCCGGGGGACACTTTGATCTAGGTAATTCTGTCCCCTCTGACACATTTACCTGGTTGTGGCCATTACGGCACATTTTGTCCGGGAGACACATTTCCCTCGATAAACCTGTCCGGGGAACAATTTTATCCATTCTGTCCCCCGGACACATTGTTTTAGCGGTGGGACAAAATTAGCCTTTACACCGGATGCAAGCTGTACGCACACAGCACGCTGACCAAGCCGCTGCCATCCCACACACACAAGTGTGTGTTCGTACATGTGTTCGAGCGTGTACGCAGTCGTCCTGGCATCCATCGGATGAGCAGCAATTGCGCAAGCCTAGCCTAAGCCGAGTGTTGAGTTTTGGACAACTGAAGCGCAACAACTAGTGGAGCGCGACTCGACACAGTTGCAGTGTATGCTGGCAGCGCGCGCCGGGACCGTTCGTTTGTGCGAGGAGTTTGGTGAGTTGGAATCGACTACGGAACAGTTTTCACGGACAGTTTGGGTTTTTTTTGTACAGAGAGACAACGGCAAAAACCACAAGCGGTACTACCAACCTCTTCGAAGGCGTAGGTGGAGTCGATGACGGGGTTGAGAATGTTGACGGAGTGAAGCTTGAAGATCTCGTTCATGACGATGTTGACTTTCTCCTCGCCGCCCTGGTCGAACAGGTAGTGGTAGAACTGGAAGCCCGCCATCGACTTGTTTTCGTCCCAGAGCTTGCCCGGCTTCACACTATCCACGTTCCACCACTGGGGAAGCCGTGAAACACGATTATGCAGAAACCGCATGTAACACTTCTCTTTCGAGAAGAAGTTTGGCTCTGAAAAGAGCCGATAACGTACCTCAATGTTTCGGGTAGTGTGTACTCTGCCAGTCACCTAACACTCGTTCTTGAAAGAGAAGTGTTACATGCGGTGTCACCTAAACTGTTACCCTAAACTTAGTATTTTCACCATGCAAACCTCCAAGTCTTATCTAAGATGCAGAAATCGTGAAGATTAGGGAAAGATACCTTCAATGTAAAACGTGTGGGAACAACCTAAATCCGCAATAGACCATCTATTGTTACGTATACAATAGCCATTGTCTGGCACAACCACTCTCTGAAAAAATATAGTATTGTCTGTATTTTTGTCCCCCCCTCGATATAAAGTAGATCCGACTCACTGTTCTGGCGTAGCTGAAGAAGCTTCTGGTTTCGCCGGTGACTACGTTGGCGATGCCTGTAGCAAGACAGAAAGGTTACGGGCAGGTCAGAAGGGTCTTATTTAATTTCATTTGTCATTATCTTTACAGGGGAAAATAAACTAGCAAACACACCACAGGCCTACATGTAAATAATTTTAATACAGAAAAATCACAGAACATTTATTCAAGTTAAAAACCAATAATAATTCACTCGACACAAAAAATATCCAGCACCCCTGTCAGATTGCCAAAATGCGAGCCAAATTACAATCAAGTGGCTCGCCCAAATGCTGATAACAAAAACAAATATCACTCTGCCTTTGAGAAAGGTCCTGCTAGGATCGAAACGTCAGGCCCACTAAATTTTAAGAAAAACAAATATCATTTAGAATACAAAAAAGCATTGACAAAACAAGTTATAATAATTTAGAATTTACATTGTGTAACCTGCATTATTTTTATTTTTGGTATTCACATTAAAACAAAATTAAATGCTGGTTGAATGAGAATTATTATATTGGTAATTTCTCTGACAAATCACGGATATTATTTTCTCCGAGTCGGAGACAAGCGGTACGCTATTGTTTTGCTCACGTTTGTTTTGACTTTTTTGGGGAAACCCCCAACATCTATTGCATTGGACTATAGAGGGCGCTATTTTATATTGATTGGACCTCCCGTTGAAGTGTACATTGTGCACCTTGTGTTCGTCTGCTTCAACTACCGAGTACCGGTAATCCTACACAGACACGTCTCTTTTTCTGGAATATCCGTGTAAGGCGTGCTGCAGTTTGGTGAGTTTCTTGTTGAGCTTTTACAGTCAAGATAAGATGTGCCCTCTCTTGTATCACGGAACACGGAAAATGCATGAATACACTTTGTTTACGTCGGATTCAGTGTAGCAGCAGTTTCGTGATAATTATCGATAAGTCCCCCTGTTCAGTGCCATGGTTTAATCTCCTTATTCCTCCATGGTTTAAAAACAATGGCATTGTTAACTTATGGTAAGTAATGGCAATGTAAATACCAAAAAAAAATGAAGGGCCCAACTTTTCGATCCTAGCAAGTAGCAGTAGCAGGACCTTTCTCACTGGGAGAGTGATTCTGATTGTTTGGTTTTCTTTGCCATTTTCCCCATTTTTTTCTTCAAAACTCAGTAGTCAGTTTTTCCCTTATTCTTTTGACTTAAATTGCCAAAAGTTAGTTGCATCAACTTTGTGTGACCTGACCCCCGAACTGCTGCAGCCAGGTTTATAAAAAAAAATAGCTTGCATCTGAATGAAAATTGGTTTGTGATTCCAGGCTTCAGTTGATTTCACCAAACTCATTGTAACTTCAATCGATGGCAAGACAATTGGAAGGTACAGTGCACCAAATTCAAAAGGCTTTGTGAAATCCAGCCCTGGAGATTATGCCAGTTAATGGTTAGATGCTTCTGACTGGCACCCCCATCCTGGCAAATAATTACTTGTTGACTATTTGGGAAGGCCACCATCTAAGGGCTGGATAGCTCAGATAGTAAGAGCTACACAAAACCAGAGGTCTCTGGTTCATGTCCCGGTCCAGTCAAGGTTTAATTTGCCCAAAATATTTTCAAAAGTCAATCACAAAGGAAAAACTGACTGGAAAACTTTTGAACAAAGTTTTGAAGGCCAACCTAATAAGGGCTGGATAGCTTTGATGGTAAGACCGTTCACCCCAGTACGGAAAACCCGAGGTTCCGGGTTCAAATTCCAGTCCAGTGAAATTTTTCTTTTCAAAATTAATTATTGTTCAAAAAAAAGTTTTTTTCTCAATTGCTCTCCCCTCTTAAACTCAGTTAAAGGATGGAAGGCAAAGTTAAAGAAAACTATGAATTCAGTGGTCGTCACTCACCGTAGAGAACATATTTTCCCATGGGCTTGAGCAGATCATACCCACGGTTGGTGTCCTCCCCACAGAGGCAGTCAAGCACAATGTCAATGCCCTTGGGCTCAATCCTGAGTCAGGGAGGAGAAAAATGCTCAACAATCGACACGTGTCTAAAGTGCGAATGTAATTTCATAAATTAAAATGCCATGACAATGATTGATGCGTGCATCTAAGGGTGAAACCAATTAGAATGCTACTGGCTAGCTTCAGGGAAGTAAATAGGCGTTGCCTCAGCAACATTATGAGATTTCAGGCTAGGAAGGCTAGGAAAGTCAAGGATACTATGTTTGTACCAATATCTCTTTTGTGTGCGGTTCTGAATAGGGCCGCTGGAGTCCACAGCAGATGTTTGACATGGAGTCACCGCAAACGTACTTTTGTCTTGCTCGGTGACATTTCAAGTCAGGTCAGTTTTCAATTGGTATGCCGTATGGTAATCTTGGATTATCTTGATGGCAGGTGGGTTTCTTCTGCGCGATATCTAGCGTTTGCATTTTGATGAGCATCATTGAAACTCAAACAAAGTCCTCACACTAAGACTTACAAATTGTGTAAATCTGAGAGGATGTCTTTGCCTTAATAGTGATTCGGCTAAGGCCTAAAATAATTTAGATGTGGTTCATATATTGCATGGCATCTGAATTCTGAAAATAGGGTAGGTAGGTAGCCGATAGGTCATTTTTTAAAACTTTTGTTTGTATGCTTATGCCATGTACTGGCTAAGTGTTATATTTATAATTATACTCAAGGCAACATAAACATTGTACATGTATATGTACATGTTTTTGTACATGTGTGACTTATTTACTTGTACATGACTATGCAGAATTGGTTGATTTAAATCACTTTCCCCCAAAAGAAATTAGGGTCGCGCTGTCAAAATAGGGTTGGCCGGGAAACAAGAAGCACAACTATTGTGTTGTTTTGGCCTGAGCATCATACATGCACTGACTGACTTCAGGGGAGCCCCCAGAGTGACGTACTTCTTAATGGCCTCGGCATAGTCGCAGGCCGTACGGTCGTACAGGTGCTCGAAGTTCTCCTTAATCGCATCGTGCTTCCCTGTGGAGGCTGTCCCGAAGAGTTTGACGTCGTCTACCATCTTGCTCAGCTGGGCGACGGCTAGTCCCTGAAGAGGTCGGGGAGGGAGGAGGGAGAGGGTTTATGGAGAGATAAAGACCCATTTCATTTCAGGCAGCTCGGGCGTTGAGTTTGATAGTCATGTTCTAAGATAGAGAATCATTGACTGATCACGGCAAAGACCAGTTGGCTATTTGGGAAGGCCCCCATCTTAGGGCTGGATAAGAGGAGGTAATGCAAAACCAGAGGTCTCGGGTTCAAATCCCCGTTTTGCAATTTGTTCCCAGTCACGTTTTCCTTAATTTCCCCCCTCAATTTATTTGATATAGATTTATCCAGGCGAATCCCTGAGCAATTTGAAAAAGGGACCAGATCACACATGAACTAATTGACAGTATCCACGTCGTGATTTTTTTTGTATTTTTTTTTAGACTATCCATGATAGGTTGATGATTTCATTGGACAAAGTATACGTCTCTGAGTTTATAAAATAATGATAATGTCTTCAAAGGGTACTTTGCACCGTGGTCGACTGGACATGCTTCGGTGGGTGTGCTCTCAGAGCCGGCTTGAATAATGGAACAGGTCGGCACTGTTGCCCCAGAAACACCTGCATGTCCGATGGCCTCTCTAGAGAGAGTCCGTAACCGTGGACTTTTTCCCCGGTTGTATTTCTGCCGTGCACGGCCCCAGCCTCGTCGGGCTGGGTCGCTGTGGGGTTTGTGCACTGGAGGCGCAAGTAGCAGTCGGCATCTGATTCAGAATCGTGGCCCTCCGGAACAACACTCGACTGAAACCCGGCCGTTTTTGGACCGTCACCCTCCCCCCCTCTCGCTCCATCCCCGCGGTGCACGCACGGACACTGGCCACTCACCACTCCGCCGCCCGCCGAGTGCACGAGCATCGACTTCCCCTTGGTCAGGTTGGCGATCTCGTAGAGCATCATGTAGGCGGCGGCGTAGCAGAGCCCCAGGGCGGCGCCCTCCTCGTACGTCATCTTGTTGGGCATCTCGTAGACGTAGGCCGCCGGCACGGCGATGGCCTCGGCGAAGGTCCCGCTGCGCTGGAAGGCCACCACTCGATCGCCGACCTGCGGGACAGAGCAGAGGAAGTCGGACAGCTTCAAGGATGGAATTACGCACGGCCTAAAGGGGGACCCTTTCCCATAATATCCCTAACTTTACTGACATCTCAACCACTCATTTCATCCATGAGAAACCCCCACATGTAATAAGCCCGATCATTTTTCATAACACCTCCCCGCTTGAATCAGATGAATGTCATACACAGTCGTACTTAGCATCTCCCGTTTCTCAGTCGACGCTATAACCTACAGCTCCATTATGTACATAATATCATCGCCATCTGAATGACAGATGCTCATCAGGAATCAATATGCTATGCATTGAACCGTACCTCCGTACTCAGTGGAAACTACTGGTGATGAGTTTCACGGGCATTATTGCGGGCAGGACCCATGCAGCCACCAATCAACGCATCGTACATTGCATTCTCCTCCCCTCCTCCTCCTCCTCCTCCTCCTCCTCCTCCCCCTCCTCCTCCCCTCCCCCTCCTCCGCCTTCTCCTCCCCTCCTCCTCTTCCTCCGCCCTCTCCCCCTCCCCTCCTTCCTCCTCCTCCTCTTCCCCTCCTCCTCCTCCCCCTCCCCTGCTCCTCCGCCTTCTCCTCCTCCCCTCCTCCTCCTCTTCCTCCGCCCTCTCTTCCTCCTCCCCTCCTTCCTCCTCCGCCTTCTCCTCCTCCCCTCCTCATCCTCTTCCTCCTCCTCCCCCTCCCCTCCTCCTCCTCCTCCTCCTCCCCTCCTCCACCTTCTCCTCCTCCCCTCCTTCTCCTCTTCCTCCGCCTTCTCCTACTCCTACTCATCCTCATTCTCCTCCCCTCCTCATCTTCTTCCTTCTCCTCCCCTCCCCTCCTCCCCTTCCTCATCCTCTTCCTCCTCCGAATTCTCCTATTCCCGCTCCCCTCCTCCTCCGAATTCTCCTCTTCCCGCTCCCCTCCTCCTTCTCATCTTCTTCCTTCTCCTCCCCTCCCCTCCTCCCCTTCCTCATCCTCTTCCTCCTCCGAATTCTCCTCTTCCCGCTCCCCTCCTCCTCCGAATTCTCCTCTTCCCGCTCCCCTCCTCCTTCTCATCTTCTCCTCCTTCTCCCTCTCTTCTTCTCTCTCTCTTCCTTCTCCCCTCCTCCTCATCCACCACCACCACAATTTGAGTTCACCTCAAGTCAGTAACCCCAGAGTTCGATTGCACTTTTGCACGTAATGTGACAGACGACGATCACCCGCTCGCCAGGAAGCGCTGCCCGGAGTGCCCGACCCTCTCGCTCCTGTCCATGACTGTACTCATCCCCCAGGCAGGAAGCAAAGGACCTTCCAAGAAGCGCACCTAGCTCGCCGATGAAACTGATAATTATCTTATCCAACCAAACACCAGCGGCTCCGGCCCGGAAGAAGCTTTCACATTACCCCCACCGAACATGGAGCTATAGGTGCACCGACCCACGCGTCCTTCCCACCCACCGCAGCACCGGCAACAAAGCACGGGAATGACGAGATCAATGCCTGCGTCTGCAAAGTACGTCCGAGCAGATAGATTGCCAGAGCCTTGACCCGATGCAATACACAAGCCGCCTGAGAGGAGACGGTACGACGTGCCAACCCACGCAGCTGATGCGCGCAGCCAGCGGCTCGCGTACATCTTTGTTTTCTTTTCACAGCCGGCTGGGATGTTATTTTTGAACATGCCCCCACACCCGTGGGCTCTCAGCGATTGATTATGGTGAATATTTGCGTCGTGCACGCGTCACAAGATCTGTACCACGTGACACCCTCTGGAGCGAAGGACTTTTCCTGATGCCTCCGACTTCCAAGTGCAGAAACTACTACATGTATTTCATTAATCATTTTTCGAACACTTTTTTTTCGTACACTCGTACAATCTAGCGAGAACAAGCCAAGATCAGTCTGCACATTTTGGCTGTGCGTTTCCTCCTGATTTCCCCTCACTTAGACAAAAAAAAACCACCAGCGCAATACAATCTTGGTCGTATCTGATTCTGTACTCAGTCCTTCTGCGCTAGTGAGGTTCTGGTGACTGGCACACAGGGCATACCGGATTGCTGAAAGTGCCATAATTTTACTGCAACAACAACAGCAGCAACAACAGAAGCAGCAGCAGCAGCAACAACAACAACAACACCACCACCACCACCACCAACAACAACAACAACAACATTAACAACAGCAACAGCAGCAGCAACCACAACACCACAACAGCGGCAGAAACAACAGTAGCAACAGCAGTAGCAACCACAACACCACAACAGCGGCAGAAACAACAGTAGCGACAGCAGTAGCAACAACAACAACAACAGCTACAGCAATAGCAGCAACAACAACACAACAGAAGCAGCAGCAGTAGCAACAGCAACATCTACTACAACAGCAGCAACAGCAGCAGCAGCAACTACAACAACCATGGTCTGTCAGATAGCCGTCCCCAAGCCGTGATTATCGGAAGCCTGTAACCGGATCGCCGATTATATCTCGTTCGTCACGTCTCTCATTCCTGAGAGTTTATCCCCCGGTAAGCCCAGCCGGTTTTGAATTTCTCCTCGGCAAGCAACCGATCTGGCCGCTGATAGAAAATGACAATCATTCAGCCAGACATCCGTACGAAGACGGCATATAGTGTTTGCATAGACCGAAGTGAAGACTATCCTCTTAGTATAGGCCAGCCCCATTTCTCGACGAGCCAAGTACAGACGTTGTCTCCAGAAGTCAATGCAGTGTTTAAAAAGCGTCCTCTGCGTTCTAGCGACGCCATGGTGCGCCCCCTACGGGTGCAGCACACAAAATCCATCCAAGATGGCTCCGCCGAGCTGATTATCATAAAGTTTGTACCCACAACCTTTTTTTTTAATAAGGGGTCTTTGGAGGCTAATTAACTGATATATTGTATAACAAGTGAAGCTTAAGACAACCTGGGGTTCACTCTTAAATTTGGTATGTAATTTGGACCATATATCTGGCTTTAAATGTGGCCCTATTTTGCTGTGGAAGTGGAGGGGTCCATCCCAAAATCCTTGCAGAAATTCGGCTTGGACGGCTACACATTTTGGGGGTGTTTTTTTCTGGGGGTAATTAGCAAAAAATCTAAGAGCACTAAAATTGAAAAGAATCTGAGAGATGAAGGTCGAAACTACAATTTTAAGTTTAGCTACAAGAACTGAGAGACTTTTGGGCGTGGGATAATTGACTTTGAAAGTGAGTGTTTTTGTACAGTGTTCAATGGGAGCTCTATTTAGTGTTCTGCACCCCAATGCAGTGTTTAAAAAGCACCCTCCGCGTTCTAGCGACGCCATGGTGCGCCCCCTACGTTCGAGCGGTGCCACAGAGCGCCCCCTACGTTTCTAGCGGTGCCACGGACGTTCACGGGTGGAGGGGCTGCATGCTCACCTTGAATGTGTCCACGCCCGTGCCTATGGCCTCGATGTAGCCCGAGCACTCCGTGCCCAAGATGAAGGGGCTACGGGGGCAGTCATCCACCGACCCCTGCCTCATCATCAGATCCAGGAAGTTCAGTCCGCTTGTAAGGCACGAGAAAAGAAGAGAAGGAAATTCAATCGAAATCAAATATTTATCAAAATTTAGAGGACCTGACGTGTGTTTCGATCCTAGCAGGTCCTTTCTCAAAGGCAAAGTGACAAGGACAAACATAGACAGTCAGGGGAAGGAAAGTCTTGACACAGATGACAGAGGAAGGACAAAAACAAATATTGGTGGAGTCCTTCGGTTAAAATATTTAAAACCACATTATTATACAAAATAATTCTTCGCATGGTGTCACCTCTTAACCACCCTCGACTTGCTATAAATGTACAGTGCCTACCTCCATTTACCACAAATAGCCTGCCAGAATCTCATTTGAAGTATTGGTCATCATTATTAATCTAGTCGGTGTGAAGGATAAATATCCCCCCCCCTTTAAATGTGTCTGCCCGATCCCGGGACACATTTACCCGGTTGTGGTCATGTACAGTCATTTTGTCCGGAGAGACTTATTTTTCCTGGATAACTCTGTCCGAAGGACACTTTGATCCAGGTAATTCTGCCCCCCCCCCCGGACATCGGCCGTGCTGCAGTCTGGTCGGTCAACTTTTTTAGGAGAGTCGAGTTTTTCTCCACTTGCCCCGTGGCCTCGGTAATCAACCCCCGCCCCACCCCCCCCCCCCCCTTTCGTTGAAAAATAGATCATTGATAAGATTCCTTGCTCTTAACTTAAACATTGCTCGACATGCAGAGGCCGTTGCCTCGTGACCCGCTCGAAATTCTGCACCAGTAGACTTATTTCGATTCGTATCAGCCCAACTTCTCAGAGAAGTAAAACGATATAATTAAATTTTGGACGCTTTCGCTATATGGTAGTTTTGTTTTTTTTGGGGGGGGGGGGGAATGAAATCCTCAACTTTTGTCTGCCACTTGTGTAACTAGGTCTAGCACCTGCTGCATGTCTACGTATATAGGCCAGTTTCCATTATCTGGATAATATTATACACCGAGTTTATTATGCATGCTGCACAAACAGTCTAAGATTACGAAGACCAGTTCCATATACATGCACACAGGTTATTTCCAGTTGTTGAACAAAATGCCGAGTGGAACATAAGGCCTATGCATTGCAGGTACATTATAATAGGGACGTCTTGGTCAGCAATGGAGGCAACGTGCTGTGCATTGAAGATGCGATGCTATACCTTCCCGCGGTATAGACACCCCCGAAAAAAGGGTATCGATCATTCCACAATAACAGCTGGCTTGAATTTGTCAGGTTTAAATCGTGCGAGGAAAACTCACTAAACTACTCCAATCTTTAGAACGAGAACCCACTTATAATACACTGTGTAATTTACATGCTGTAGTCGTTAGTTTTCCTAATCTCGAGTCGAAATGTCTGAATTTAGTTTCTTCATGCGTATCCCCATCACCAAGCATTGTGTCTGCTTCACCGATCTGTTGTAGTTTCCTTATAGTGCACCGAATTATACCATTTTTTTCTGCAGGCTTGAAAATGATTTCCGAAAGGCATTTTCGAAGCTAATTAATTAAAGGGTATTCAGTGAGCTATTTTGCGTCGGCTTGGGTTGTAACTTGTTTTTCCCATGAGATCTCCCCTAAACGGCACAAACATTTGCGTTGATTTTATTGTCAAATGAAGATTACTGATAAATAATATAGAATGAAACGTGTGAAGCGAGTTAGTTACATGGTACATTGGCAGGCAGGTTAGTCCTGAGAGTTAGACAGGCGGTGAAAAAGATTCAATTTATTTCGAGGCAAGTGTGACTTCGCCGTCCCTTATTTCCCTCATTCGACGGTCCCAGCCACGCGCCCAGCTTTCATTTCCTCACGTCGCTCCGTTGTTGTTTCAAATTTCCCTTCTTCGCGGCGCGTTTATCGAGTCCTTCCTGTCCCTATATACACGCATATACCCCGGCGTCAAGTGCTAAAGATTTCGGTCGCTCGTCATCTGTTGAGCCTGACGCCAACCGGTTAAAGGAGTGGTCAGCGCTTGGCCACCAAATTCAGAGTACAAATTCAAAATTCAAAGGATTTTATTCGTGACTTGAAAATGTGAAATTTGTTTTCCTTGATGCAATCGTAAAAAAAAGTAAATTCTATTAAAAAAATACTGTAGGCCTACTTGAGGTCCATGAAAATTATAATTGGGTCTATACATCTACAGTATACATTCAAGGTTCTCTGCAATATTTTTTTTTTCACTTATATCCATGCTACAGAACTGTTTTGCAATGTTGCTATAACAATAACAACAGTGTTTTTCACACTCGTTCTTGAGATGTATTTCCAAGTTTTCAGTTTTTATGCTAATGAATTTTCAATATTCATGAGCAAATTTGAGATGTCTTCACAGAGTCATGCAGCAGAAATCCAATTGGTTGTGTACAAAATTTTATGAAAAATTCTGGGTTTTTTTTCTACAGACCTATCCCTAAACCTGAAATACTGCCAAAATGTATACCCAGTACATTCCTTTATAATCATTTAGGGAGGGAGTTTGTCAGTGGGAGTTCCCACTTAAATACATTAAGGTCGCAGGAGGGCGCTATTTGAAAAATGTTCAAATGTACAGACGACACTCCCTCTTACATGACCATACAATAGTTTCCTCAATTTTATAAGGATATTTTCTAAAGGTTAAAAAATGACAAATTTCTGACTCCACTAAGAAAAAAGAAGCTTGCGAATAATTATGTTTGTACACTTCAGACCCCTAGATGACAGCAGAAAATGAGCTTGACTGTGATATTTATTGCAGAGTCCCTTTACGAAAAAAGAAAAGAAAACGAAAAGATGTCGCACTAAAACACACGTAAAAGGTGCTGCCGCGAGCCCAAGTGAATAAAACAGACAAGTGCATGCCGTTCAGTGCTTCAGTTAAGATCTCCTGACGTTGAAGTAAAAAAAAAGTCTCCAATCTCAGACCTCAGTACTCAAAACACGCCAGGGATATCTGGTTCGCCCACAGGCACTTCGGGCGGGATTTTCGCTCGGTCTTCCCCGTCGATTTCTCATTCAGATACACCTCTATACAGCCATCTACATTTCGACAGTAAATTGATATATTTCGCCGAAGAAATTCGTGATTGTCTTTCCTGCGTCTGAAATCTGTGTTTCCACATGTATATAGCATCTAACTTGACTGAACTTACAAGTACAGAAAGGCAGTTAGAGATGCTATCGAATTTACCAGCGTGGTTACCATAGCAGCGGTGCGGATACGTCACCAGTGTATGCAGTGACGTCACTAGGACTCCCTCCCTCCGTTCCCAAAATGCGTCAGAGAATTGGGTTCGATATATCGCCCGCATTCGCGTAAATAAATCGTTGTTCAGATAGAAGGCGACTTGAAACGAAAGTCCGAGTGCGTAAATGGATGTATGCGCATAATGTTACCGCAGGCCTATTTGTATTAAAGTTATCGCGCGCTCAAACTCGAGGAGAACGGGACGGGGTACCAGACCTGTTGTGAAGGTGTTTGTCGTGCGCGCTCTCATCGCGAAATAGTATGGTCCCCAGTAGCGTTCGTTTCATCGTAAAGCGATCCTGCATGTATATAGGCGGGATGAAGTATAATTCAGAACTCTTGATGAATATTTGAAGTGCCTCTGCATATTCCTGTTGCCCTCGAGTTTTCATTGAGAAGATTTTGCCTTTGAGAAAGGCAAATTGAAAAGGCTTTGCCAGTTGAGAAAGGTCCTACTAGGATCGAAACGTCAGGCCCTCTAACTTTTGAGAAGATTTGATGATACAGGATGGATATTGTACTCTTTTGCCTAAAACTGGATTTTCATTTTCAAACAAACCAAGGAAAAAAAAATGACTGGGAACTTTTGAACAATTTGAAAAATTGGCAAAGAAAGTTTGGGAGGCCACCATCTAAGGGCTGGATAGCTCAGATGGAAGAACACTGGTACGTTAATCCAGAGGTCTCGGGTTCAAGTCCCGGTCCAGTCAAAATTTTGTTTGCCAATTTTACATTTTTTTTTTCAGATTTAAATTTTCGAGTAATGAGAGGTGAAATCTACCAGAAATATGAAACAATTTTCTCAGGACTTTTGTCTAGGCCTATTATTGATATTTTAGAATATATTTCGGTTGATCGAGCAGATATAAAAGAAAAACACTTCGTCTCCAAACCCGCTCAATAACTGTCGCGCCGTACAATTACTGGTATACGGTCTATTAGGTGAAGACCTCATGTTTTTCTCTTCCCTGCTCGTGTGTTTTTACGAGACCTGCTGGGCGTAGTCCATGGGCCCTGGCTATTCGAATTGGCTGCGCGTGACCACATCGCTCTGGTAGACTGGTGGGTAGCGATTGTTTTGATGGTGTGAAGTGGCTTATAATTTGACTATATTTTGGAGTCCCAAACATCATACTGTACCGCAGTGATGATTGTATTTATGTTGCATCATTCTAGGCTTTATAGACCCTGTACAACATTGTTAAAGGTCAAAAGATTGCCACAGTTTGTGTGTTTTCCAAAACCGAAATCCTGCGAAGGTTCTAGCTCAAATAATGGCAATATGAGAAAGTAGAAAAGGGCCCAAAACCGTCACAGTTTTCGCACCGTTCTGTAGTGCATAAGAAATAGTTTATTACTCGCGAGTAATAAACTGTTTGTCGATGTCTGAGTGAATATTTCTCGAGAAGTACAGCATCCCAGACCGTAGAATTTCAACATGAGGATTCTATCATGACCATCTACAAACTGTGTGAATTAGAAGGAAATCTGTGGAGTGTGGACATCGATGTTTTCCGATCTTCCCAATGTTGTACTGGGATTTTAACAATGAAACAGTTTTGTATGGTTAAAGGCTCCCTGTGTTTACTGTCAACTGTGTATATAATTTTTATAGGGTGTACATTTTTTAGTTATGCAGGTATTTGCTTATGCTTGCTCGATATATCCTCCACTGCATGTAGTGACTTGCCCATTTGATCGCATAGGAACCACTTATAATGCAATGGGTGGGTATACACTCATACCCGAATCTGTATCCTTGTGGAGACATTGCTTTGTTCTCGTGCACCAACACAACCGAGTGAGAAACGATGTTTTGAAAAATGCCCGTTTCAACCGCATTCACTTTTCTGGTTAGAAATCTGGACCGTAGGCCTATGGCCCTTATTATAAAACACTTCTATTTATATGCGACCGAATCTTACCCATCAAAAATTTCCCCCATTTTGAGTTATTTCCAAATACCGGTTTCGTGAAATCCTTGTGGAGACCTACACACCTTTTAGAATTTCCAATTGGAGACTAGACCTATTACACCTATATTGTCCTATAGCTCTCCACAAGGCGCTAGATTCCTGCCCATGGAAGTTATAGAATGCTGTATGGGAGAGCACACACAGATACATGCACTCTGATATCTGAAACATACCCTGACTCGGATGATTGTGGTGGGCGCGAATCTAGTGCCTTGTGGAGATCTAGTCCAATATGTAGGTTGAATAGGTCTCCACAGGGAAATTGTAAAAGTGTAAGGTCTCCACAAGGTTTTCACGAAACTGGTTTTTGGAAATAACTCAAAAACGGGAAATTTGTGAACGGCAAGAATCCGTCGTAAATTGAAGTGTTATAATGTAAGGGACATACGATCCAAATTTCCACCCATGAAAGTGAATGTGGCTGAAATGGGAGCATTTTTAAAGCATCGTTTCTCGTTCCGTTGTATAGTGCAAAAGAACAAAGCAATGTCTCCACAAGGATACAAACATGAGTAGGTGTACACACTCCTGTGCATCTATAGACACTCTTTAACAGTCTAGGGTAGTACCTGTACACAGCATCTTAATACTTAGGTACTAAGTGCATATAGGTACATGTAGTTCTTTCTTTATACTTATGATTCTAGTGTTTAAAAGGACGGTTAGTCAGCCCTTATATAAATTTTGTGTGGGTGCGCCAATGTGTTGGCATTGGTAAACAGCCACCCGAAGGTGTACACACAAAACCATCGACCATATGTGACCCGGCACATCATAATGAAGAATAACCCCCACTTTTGAGATTTTGAGATTTTCTAATGATGTGAAAGAGTGTACCATTAACTTTCAAATGATATCAAAATTTCCTTCAATACATTAATTTTCCGAGAATACACAAAAAAATAAATAATTGATTTTTTAACGAATTGAGAAGATACTTTGACTTTAGTCGTTGTTTACTCGAAAAGTGTTTTGGTGGGATATTCCTCATGTTGCTGTGCCGGGTCACATATACTGTACTGTACAAGCCAGGTCCTGCATGAAGAAAACACAAGATGTTTTGGAAGGGGTAAGTTGATTTAACCCCACCTCTCCAATACTCCATGTGTGTATAGCGAAGATGAACTTGGGTGCAAAGCGCAGCGCAATGTACACTGTATATGAAAGAAAGGCCTGTTATTCCTGCGCAACTGTGAACTAATGGTATTCAGTGGTTAGTCTAAATGAAATTGTTCCCTGATGTCATTGTGGATTAATTGATAGACATGTATTGTGTTCGTAAGCCTCTCCAATTGCCAAATATGACATATTCAACTCAGTATTGTTGCTTCGTCTCACAATTGGATGATAATAAAATTGTATTCAATTGGATGGCGTTTGTTTTACAATTGGATGGTAATTGTTTGACGAATACGCATATACAAATTGAATTTTCAGATAGACTGTAGTACAATCTATATGGCGTCAACCTTCGGTGGTGGGGGACTGTGTGCTCTGTGTCGTTGAATTGAACGGCGGGTGAATCGACCGGTGCACGATGATTATGAAGTTATACCAAGCCAGTTCAGACACGAATCAAGGCTAATTTCCATATTATGAAAACGAAAGAAAGACAGGGGTGGGGGCGCGCTCGTTGATATTATGCTAATGACGCGTGATTATATATACTGGCCCAGCCTCGGCGACTTGGCGATGCTAGTCTCGTTTCCAGACTGCCTTCTAAGTTCACGTCGCGACCATATGGCGAGCCAGTCGTCTTCGTCTATGCAGTCTTGCACTCGACGCCGTACTTGAGAACAGTACAGCACGAGCCGTATTATACTATGCAGCCATATACGTGCATAGTAAATAACGGGCCAGTGTAAAGGCTAATTCTGTCCCCCTGCTTAATGTGTCCGGGGTATATAATTAACTGGATCAAAGTGTCCTCCGGACAGGCTTATCCAGGTAAATGTGTCCCCTGGTCAGTACAGCACGAGCCGCGATGCCGTATTATACTATGCAGCCATATACGTGCATAGTAAATAACGGCCCATTGCCAGTGTATAGAGGCTAGTTCTTTCCCCCTGCTTCATGTGTCCGGGGGATCGGACAGAATAAACTGGATCAAAATGTCCCCAGACAGGCTTATCCTTGTAAATATGTCCCCTGGTCAAAATGTACATGGCCACAACGGGGTAAATGTGAACGGGGGACAGAATTACCTAGATCAAAGTGTCCCTCAGACAGGCTTATCCATGTAAATATGTCCCCTGGTTAAAATATACATGGACACAACCGGGTAATGTGACCTGGGGCGATGGACAGAATTACCTGGATCAAAGTGTCCCACGGACAGGCTTATCTGGGTAAATGTGTTCCCCGGGCAAATGCACTTGACCACAACCGGGTAAATGTGTCTGCGTAGACACACTTAAAATGGGGGACAGATTTTTAACCTTCACACCGTCTTGCTACAGTGTCTGACGTCTTAGCTCGTCGAATCTGCCTAGATACTGCGTGTGTGCTTTCATTTTTCCCCATCGTTCTTAATCTTTACCCCCCCCCATCTGTGTTCTGACCAAACATACCTTACAGACCCTATGTCTAAAACGCATACTTGTTCGACATGGTTTCGTGTGTGTAGGATCTTAAGGTTGTACTTTAACCATACGGCTGCGCCATATGGCGGTTTATCGGCATTATGCCCTCGACGAACTACCCCTATAGTCGGGGCCGAGACGTCATCGCCTTGCTCCGTGCAGCGTTCAAGAGGGCCGGCACCAGACTATCGGCACGAGCACGCACAAGGCGGTTGTTATTATTTTTGATCGACTCCGACGCAGCTCATCACGGAGCTATAAAACGGGGTCAGCCGAATGGGTCTCCTGTGTTTTACCAGCTTCGACCCAAAAAACTGGCGATGGGGTGACTAGCATAATTATGTATTTCCCAAATCCGATATGTATCTGTGTAGCATCAATATGCAAGATGTATATACTGACAGTATCAGTAATGTATACTGCGTGCGTATATGCATGACATTTTAAGTGTATTCATACAATGATGTAATAATAATTATGTATACTCGGTAATTTCCTCGCCAAAGTGGATACGCAGAAACAAGTATTTTTCAGTTGCTTTGGAAAGTGAATGTTTCAGTGACACTGGGTTGATTGATTAGACACTATGTATTAATGATTACTGTATACGTACAGGAGACATTAATCATCAATCACCCTTGGACCTCCAGGGTCTCGTGAAACCCTCCACACTGCAGGCTGTGTGTACAGACTTGAGCGAATTACATTTAAAGTGCCGCTCTATGTCTATGGCCTTTTACGGAATAGAGGCTTAGGCTCGGGCTCAGGCTTCGTCTCCGTCTGACCATGGAGGAAGATGGGTGATCTCACTGTCTGACCAAACCTGAAAAACCAGGTCGTGGTTTGTTTCCGAATTTGAAGGTTTTTTGGCTTGATATATAGGTGCAGGGATTTTATTTTTAAAAAAACTTGGGCCAAACGCTTGTTTTTAGATGCCTGTGACATTACAACCTGTAAGATTAATATGACCGAAGCCTAAGCCTTCATTTCGTAAACGGCCTATGATAAACCAGGGCGCGGCCATCTTAGTCGCGTTCCCCGCGCGCCCATGAGCGAGCGTCACCGATGTCCGCGCGTATTGAAAAGGGCACCCGACTACGCGTTGCCCGCCCGCCCCGAAGCGAACGATACCAAAAGGCATCGTCAGACCGTGGTGACCTGCTACTGCTCAGCACATAAACCCGGCCCCAGGGACTATACCCTCGTGGATAGAGTGGAGCTATAAAATATGCGGGGATTTGGTTTCAGATGCTGGTACGTGATTTTAATACCCGTCCAGGGTTGGAGTATAGCAGCATAAATGCCATCAAATCCGAGACCACTTTTCGAGCTCCCCCATAGTAAGGTCAACCCAACCGCGGTGACGCCCAGTTCCAGAGGAAAAAAACCCAATTCATGGCACACGATTATACACTGAGAATGCCGTTGCTATCGTGTACTAGGTCTTCATCATTCGGTCACGCTCAGCTGGACTAATGCTCGTATCTGCATAATAGCCAGACGTTGTCTAAAACCCGTACGTTAAAACCTGTATTACCAATAAACCCATTACAATGAATTTTGATCGTACGACTCATGTACGAGTGCAATTATCTTTCGTGCGCTACTTTTCATATCAACCGTTATAAACTGAGATCCAGGGTACCAAAGTGAAAATTGACGAATTTTGATTCACCCGATACAATGGAAATGACGACCTCAATATAGTCCAATTCAATGAGGTTTTGTCCTGCTGGACGTGATAAGCATATATATGTATATGCCCAGTGCTTTGCCCGATGCCTGATGAAAAAACAAATCAGGCAGCTCGGGCGGGATGCGAACCCCCGGCTCCTGTTTTCTAGACTAGAAAGCATCATCCCATCACAGTCATAATCATTCTGACATCTGCACTAGAAAGCGGGAGTCGCTGGTTCGAATCCCGCCCGAGCTGCCTGAATTTGTTTCATCAGACAACGAGCAAAGCACTGAGCACTCTCCTTATCACGTCGAGCAGGGCAAACCCTCATTGAATTACATGTACATTCTCCTGGACGCAAACATCGTGTTATAATTATCCATGACCTCAAGAGTTGTTTGTTTTGAGAGATTTAGAAGGGTGGTGTTTTGTTCTGGAAATAAAATTATACGCTGCGGACTACTCGTGAACATGCGACAGTCTGGTCTAGGAGCTAATTAATTTTTGTAATTAAGTAATTGCGCCGCGTGTCCTACACGGTCGTCCGTAACTCTCGTATTCATCCTCTCCCTGGGCACTATTAATAATTATGTCCACGAGGGTCGTCCGTCCTCACTCCCTCCCCCCCCCCCCACACCCTGGCCCTCCCCTCTGATGATTGCGGTGCCTGGGGCCCATGTTGCACCAGGCATGGGGCGCTGATGCGTGCACTGTAAGGCCCATCGGTCAATAGACTCGTTTAAACAAAAAAAGTTACAATTATCGTGAACCAAAACCCGCCCGCATTAGGCTCGGGTTGGTTTTGGGTTTTTTGTTTTCGAGGGCGTTGGTCGTCATGGAAGAAGACCAGAGCCCAATTTCATGGAGCTCCTTAAAGGCCCAATACAACTTTGGTAAAGGTCAAAAGATTGCCACAGTTTGTGTGTTAAACCATTAAACATTCCCAAAAAGCAATCCTGTAAAGGTCTTAGCTCAAATGGTGATCTGAGAAAGTAGAAAAAAGTTAAAAAACCGTCACGGTTTTCGCACTATTGTGTAGTGTAAGAAATAGTTGATGACTTGCGAGTAATAAACTATTTGTCGATGTTTGAGTGAAGATGTCTCGAGAAGTACTGAACAGCTGCCCAGACCGTAAGATTGCAACATGAGGATTCTATCATGACCATCTACAAACTGTGTGACATCGATCTTTTCCGATCTTCCCAATGTTGTATTGGGGCTTTAAGCGATGAAATCTGCTGAGCAAGACATTTCCTTCCCTGGTTAAAACGAGATTGCGAGATTGCATCAAATTTCACTTGATGCTTGCTGTACCGTACTTGACTTGTATTCCAGTAGGTGCTTAGCATGTAATACAAGTGGGACTTTTGCTGGCAACCTAATTCTTTGGAAGAAGGTTTTGTTACGCTTAAGCGACTCTATGAAATTGGCCGCCGATCTGTATCGGAGAATAATTGCTCGTGTATATCGATGGTACTTGTGGATTTAGAAGGGACCGTCCGCCTACGAATTCCGCCCAATACAGTATTATGCTGATCCAGGGGAGTAATTAACCCCCGATGGGAGAGTGGTTGAAAACAAGTGGAA